>CAJGYO010000002.1:111662932-112062932 GCA_904845875.1 Miscanthus lutarioriparius
GATAACGTCCAGCGGTTAGGACTTTTCCTTCTCCGTCTCTCGTGATTAACATAGTAGATGAATGTAGAACACATAGACACAAGAGATTGAAAGACTATTCTTTATTTCTCTGAATATCGATAATTAAAACACAGAACCCTCACATATATATAGTCCTACTAAGGCCTAAGAATTTAGTAATAGCCCACATACAAACGGACTAGGATTAGAATTGCTCCTTCGGTGGATTTCTTTCTAGGACAGAGTCCGTATATTTTACAACACTTTTAGCTAAATTATGACCCCGTTTGTTGATCTAAAACTTGACTAAAAAACACTGTGTTCGGCTGGTTTGTCGTGAGAGAAAAACTCTATTCAGCTGGTTTGGTGAACAGTAACTTGAGAGGAGAAGCAGCCGGCTAGCTGGTCTGAACCAGACCAGAACGACACCTATGTTAGGAGCACAAGTGTCGCTGGGACAACTGATCTTCCTTTTTTTCCCCCTTATAGAGATGATAATGAGACAATCAGTTGCTCCTACATATGGTCAAATTGTCGTCACATATAAAAACGTTCCACTAACATCCAACCACGGAGATAGCATTCACAACTGGGTTTTGACTACAACAAATAATTTGCAACAGCTATGACGAATTAACCGACCATTCACTAAGTTGCACGATCAAGAACTGCACTGCATTTTATACCTCTCCAGCTCCAAGTGCCAGCTAAACCCAACACTGAAATTTGCTTTATTTTATTCGTACACAGAAATTTGCTACCAGAGCAAACAAAAAAAAAAAGAAACGACAGTCTGGTTGCCCTTTCTTGTCTTGACAAGTTTCAGAGCCTCGCCCGGTGTACAATAACTACATCTTTCTTCTGCCATATCCTTGTGGGCATACAAACTATTTCTTCCGTAACTGCAGGCTGGTTGCCCAAAAACAACTGAACAGGTTTCCAACCTTCATTTTTTGTCGAAAAGCTTGGATTACCCAGAATGGCTTATTGATCAGACCGGGAACATGTCAGTAGTAAAGACCTCAAAAGTGTTCGTCTTGAGTCTAGAAATCAGAATAATGTTGTAAGTAGAATATGCCAAACTTTCTGCAACTCCAGCATGCTAGGAGAAGTTTACCGACGCTGAGAGAGGTTCAGATCAATTCCAATGTTCATCCCGTTGTATGCGATCGGAGCATACATCCACATTTCATCAGAGCTGAGGAGCTGCAGAGAGTAACAAAAATACCAGTTCAGTGGCACATTGCCATGGACCATTCCAAAATGGAACATAACTAAACTGAGAATGGCCTCGCCTTGATTTGAAGCTGCAAGAACTTCACATACTGCACTGCCTCTTCAAGCATAGTGCTGATATCTACCTGCAACGCGACACAAATATTGCCATTTGAGTTGTGTGATTTCTTTTGAAGCCTATAGTTATTACAACTGATGCTTTATTCAGAATCTTATTACTTTGGTTCCATTTGGTACAAGGTTCTGCAATATCCTCAGCCTCTCATTGATCCTCTCTCTTCTTTTCTACATCCAGTTAACAACAGCATAAGTAATTGACAATTTTCAATTAAAAACTTATTGTTCCTTAACAGTGAGTTAGAATAATACCCTTGCGTAGAGGCTCTGGGACTCGGTTGCTGACCGGCGGTCAGCTTGAGTCTTGCCACCCGGCTTATCAGAAACAGGGCGCCCTTGAGAAGCAATTGAGTCATTTTCAAAGGTGCAGGAACTCAAGCTTTGTCCATTTTCCCGTTGCATGGCCATCTTGGCCCTCTTAGAATCAGATTTCTTTGCATATTTCCGACTCTGGATTTTGTAAATATCATCAAATCAGCATCCACATTGCATTTGGGACTCATTTCAAAAAAACAATACTTATGCATTTTCATTGTAAAATAATTGCAAAAAAATACTTACTCTTGTGTGGCCATCCAGTTTGCCTTGTTCCAGGTGCTTTCTTTTGTCAGAAGTACCAATGGTATCGAGCAGATTCATGCTTGAATCCCCAATATCATCACAGCTTGAATCACAACTACCGTAAGCAGGGTTAAGAATGGAATCCATGAACAGAGCTGCACCTTGATCCTGAACCATGTTTAAGTGCAGTGGTGCAGCACAGGAGTCACTTAAATAGTAGCTCCCATGTTCAGATGGCATAATAAGGCTGAGACTACCAGAACCATTGCTACTCGTGGAGCTATATGTACTTGCACTAGCATTGCAATGGAAATAAAATGAATTGGAAGCTTGAATAGGCCAAGGAAACTCTTGGTGATCTTCCTCACCATTGGAGGGGAAGGTACCAAGCAGCTGTTCCATTATCTCTGACTCCTCAGCCTGCGATGGTACAACGAGCGAACTCCAGCTTGGCTCTGCTATCACTCCTCCAGACTCCATTTTTATCAGTATGGAATGTGAAAGATAGTAGAAGTGATGTGAGGCCCTGTGCTGCTTGATGTGCTTGGTGAAGAAAAAATGTGGGGCTGTTGGAGGTGATTTATACTGATGACGAGGTTGAGGAAACCAACAAGAGTTGCAGAACTTTCAAATGTAATCATCACTAAAGAATGGATCACCATGGCTGGGGATGACCTGTGGTGACAGCAACCGCTCCAGGTGTTGTCTGCAGATGTGCACATTATAAGGTTAGAAAATGTCAACTGCTAGTTGGTAGGCAAGATAGTGACTTATCAAAGATCACGATTTGTATGTCAAGCGAATCAAAGGTTGGAGTGGCCAGCGTCTGAAGGCTGTTTACAATGATTGAAGGGGTTTCTCCACCATTCAAGCATTATGGAGACAGAAAAATGAATCTGATGTTGAAAACCAAGAATAGCATGGGTTTATCCTAACAATAATACAGGATGGGGCATTACGAGATCATTTGGAACATTACTGGAAAGAAAATCCGATAAGATAATAAACTGATACTGACACAGAGAGGCTTGCACGAACATGGTGGATGGAACTCAAGTCTTAACGTCCTTTAGGGGAGCTCAAAAAGGACTGCCAGTCCCTCCACAACTCAAGATATGTATGTTTTGTTGGATGGGGGCACATCACCAGCATGTTTGCCGTTTTACATCTTTTATTAAGCTTCCCACAGTTCCAATTGTTAAAGGGTATCAGAGTCACTTTACTGTGTTCCCAGTTGTATGTATCTCCTGTACTATGATACTGCGTACTGCCCTTAAGAACTGTGGAATACAGCCAACAAGCAATCATCATCACCTCCTCTCACATTAACACCAATACTTTTGCCCGCTGGCCCATTGCAGGAATTTATGTTTGATAGATTCTTAGAACTTCTAAGATATCAAATAGCAACCTTTGGGACATAAAAACTGCACCAAATTGGATCTTTTCCTTGGGTGCTAAAAGCAATGCAGTAAAGATCTAGACACTATGCACAATAAGCAAATCTATTCCAAGATGCCATAGTTATGATTCGATAATACAGCAGTTTCAAAAGATCTTTCCCTTTTCTTATTGGATCTTTTCCTTGGGTGCTAAAAACAATGCAATAAAGATCTAGACACTATGCAAAATAAGGAAATCTATACCAAGATGCCATAGTTATGATTCACTAATACAGCAGTTTCAAAAGATCTTTCCCTTTTCTTTTCAGATTATGACACATCTAAAAATTCACGGAGCATGTGAACTTCTAGTAACCCTGAACAATGATGTATTGCAATGCCTGAAAAACCAAAGTCATTGGGTGATCTGATTGTGAGCTTTCCATCAATAGTAAAATAAGGGCTGCACATGACTCAGATCTAGCGGCAGTTTAAAAAATGATTGTAGTTCTGGATTGTCCTTTCGTGACCCAAAAATGACTTATTCTTCCTGCCTCTTTGTTCCAAGCAGAGGATCAAGAGGCAAAATAAACAATATAGCTAAATGCTGGCAAGGAAAAAAAAAAAGAAAACAAGAACATACGGTTTGTTTAAAGCCCTGTTCTTATAGCTCCAATTGTACGAAAGATTATGGCACCTTCAAATGTTACAATATAGAAATCTTGATACATTGAAACGAAAGAAATGAAGAACAAATAATAGCCAAAAAGGAAGATAAATAACTCATATGTGGAGAAGCCAAATTGCATCAAGAATTCAAGATTAATCTATGAAGCCCTTAAAATATACATGAAGGGACAAAATCTCACCTAATTATGCATGGACCGTGGAGAAATGGTTTTGCTGTTGCATTCTTAAGAAAATTGGTAGTAGGATTACTTATCCATGTAGATGACTATGGCAGATCTAAAGCTACTCCATCTGTTCCAAATTATACTTCACTTTGGTTTTGTCCTAAGTAAAACTTCTCTAACTTTGACCAAGTTTATAGGAAAATGCACCAACATCCATAACATCAAATTAGTTTCACTAAATTCTCCATTAAATATATTTTGATAGTGCATTTCTTTGAAAATGTAGATGTTAATGTATTTTTTTTTCTAAAAAATTGGTCAAAAGTTAGAGATGTCTGACTTAGAAGTTAGGACAAAGCCAAAGTGAACTTAGGAGTACTTAAGTTGCCGGTGGAGTTCAATAACTGTCTTCTGGAAACAAAAATAATTTTGAAAAGACATTATCACATATTCCTAAGTTGTTACCTACCGTATTAGGTGTATGCTACATGGTACAAGAAACAGTCTTTTTGCCCATCCATCAACAGTATTAAAAGTGGGTCCTTTAGGAGAACCGAATTCATTGTGATTGCAATAGAAACAAATTCAATAGCCGCATGTGTCCATCTTCTGTTCTTTTATATGAACGTGACGGCCATGTACAAAACAATGTTGTTCTTTTGTTTTCCATCTTACCCTTTCTGTGAACTTGAACTTTCAATATAAAGCAGGGACACTTTGTAAAAAAAGGGATGTTGAAGTCTTTACATTAAATAGAAATAAAGGAGGGAGTCCCTTGCTCTCTATCGTGATCCCTTTATACTAGCACCGCTTTTTTTCAAAATAATGTCACTTTCAATGAAAAGAAAAGAAAAGGTAATGACATGTCTGATTTTGTATACTGTTCCTTGATTTGATTCTCCACAAATTTCGAAATAATGGCATACTCAAATATCAACTATTTAATGATATGTCTAAATGTCTAATGTTAGAAAAAATTAACTGCTGCATTACCAGTTTTTAGTTAATTAGCGTTTCAGGCAGCAGCACCTGAAATTTCTAACAAGTAGTTTTCACTACCAATAATGCGACACAGAAGAAAAAATGACAAAGATCTGTAAATAAAAGCTCTCCATACATTTATACTGCATTCTAAACAAGAAACTTCGCTTCTTAGTTGTCTGCATTACAGATGTTTACACAGCAGCAACGCTGCAGAGAAGATCCAGTTAAAGAAAAACGCTGCAGAGAAGTTAGCTACAGCAGCAATCAAAAAGAGAGCTTTGTATCTATGGCCAACTAGAATCAACGAGAATTAACAGCAAGATATGTTATTATCATGGTGTACAAACATTCAAATAGCCCCTCCTGCTGCAGGTAACATTAATCTACCTACAAAAGCACAGGTGAGAAAAAGAAACCCATGAAGTTAACAACATACCCATAATAGGCTTGTCGACTGTCTGTTGCAATTGGATGATAAATTTTATATGCTGCTGCATAATTGATCCGTGTAGATGCATTGCATGAGGTTAGATCACTTCAATCCATCAGAACCACATCTCTGCAGACACCCCTATGGAACAGTAAAGATCTCAAGGTTACAATTATAAAAGTCTAAGATGGACGGCATCCAACTTTAACTTAAATCGATAACATTTTTCTTTCAAATTCGTTCCATAATAAATAGTCTACCATTTTATTAACTTAAGGACAAAAGAGGAGCTATGTACACAGTATAAATGCTGCTATGGTCAAATTACACTCTAACAGAATAAATGTTGTTTGCTCTTACAATGCTGTCATTACTAATAAGACTTCAGATAACTTTTTTTTTTGGACCGTACAGGAACTGAGCATTGCCCTCACAGAGCCCATGTCCATGTACCTCCAAAAGGCACATATTATATAATATATAGTAGCTTAAAATAGATCATAGGCATCAGTTAACACAAGAGGTCAAACAAAACAAAAACAACATTTATAGAAACTAAATATTGAGATGTAAGGCTAGCATAAACAACTTAAGGTCAACTGCATTTTTCAAGTCAAACAATATACAGCATCTTTGATCAGCAGTCAGAAGAAACCAAACACAACTGATTTTAACTGAAAAGAACTGTTAGATGTATTCTTCAACTAGATTCAATGCCAATTAAAAAAAATGAAGAGCCACTTGCAAAAACAATAGCTAAGGGCCACAAATGATGGTCAAGTCAGAATACAACTATATATTATTACATCGCTGCAAGTCTACTTGTGATTATAATGCCAATTTGTTTACAGTATCATTTTGGTATCAAGGGCTGGCTAATCATAGAGAAATACACAACATTGGCATCTACTTGTAGTCTCCTAGCTATATATGTAGCACTTGACATTTGGCCACGGTAAATTTGCTTATGGATGTCTCTGAACCTGATCCAAAACTCAATAGCAGTAAGAATTGTACTTGTCACAAGTTTCAAGACAATCGAAGAAGAGAACAATGAAAATTTATAATAAAAGTTGACGAATGAAAACTACCTCCTGACATAGTTCCCAATATACATTTTGTAGCTCAGGATGGCACCACTCGATGGTTCTAAGAGCAAAGGGGGGTTGAGGTTAAACACAGGACATCTTTTTTTTCCATATATAAACTGCAAGATTCGATTTGATGGCAGCCTAGCATGCTCACCATGCTATCAGGACCTAGATTCCTTTCGGTCACTATCAGGACTACCCTAAAGTGACAAATGTCATAAGGGCCAAGCTTCAACTCTACAGTTAGCCCAAATCACAAAAAACAAAACTACCATTGCAACTTAATTGAGATAATTTTAAGAAAACATGGGGCCTAATTTGACTTGCATGAAAACCATAGTACGATGATAGTCTTAAAAAAAAAATGCTATAACTAACCACCTGCATTACCATGTCATCTATGATCGTCAAGAAGAGAGTTGCACTGACCAACCAATGACTTTGCATTACTATGGCCCTGTTTGGATGTGCTTCTCAGGCAGTTTTTCATCATAAATAAGCCAAGGTTGCCCCAAACGCCAAGCTTCTCGGTAGCTATTTTTAGCAAGAGCTTCTTCCTCATCCCTGCGCCCCCTCCTCATCCCCGCAATTCCTTCCCCATGCAGTCGCGCCTTCCTCCTCGTCGCCCACGCTTCCCAAGAGAGCCGCCCATTGCCTCTCCTCCACTTTTGACTTCCTCTCTGGCCGCCACACTGACCTCCCCTCTGCCACTGCCCTCTCCTCCACATCTGCCGTCACCTTCGCCTTCGCCTCCTTGCCGTTCGTGGCCTCCATGCTGGTGAATGAGCTCCCGAGCCCCCCCCCCTCCCCCCCCCTCCCTCCCTCCCTCCCCAACCTCACCTCGTAAGGCCTCTCCTCCCAAAGCTAACACCCACAAGCTTCCCTTCATCTTCATCACTAAGACACTGAGAAATAGATAGCTTTTTAGGCTCGAGAATTTCCAATAAGTGGCTATTGTGGGAAGGTGGTGAAAAGCTGGCTTTCCTAAAACTTAAGTCGTACCAAACAGGGCCTATAGCAATGGTATGGTCCATGCAACTATAAGATAAAACTTGAGAATTATACTAAAAGACTTGAGAATACTAAGAGACATTTCAATCTTCTCAAAGTACAACTGTAAGGGCTAAAGTTTGCTTGGACGTAATAAAAAAGACACCATAATTATATCCAGTGATGCCAAGGATAGCCGATGTCTCAGAACTGCGTTCAAACTCAATATTGATTTCATGATCAAAATAGCAAACAACATTGCGGGTACAAGATGTATATAGGCTTATGATTTTATTGGAACCAAGCTGCTCACATAATACTACCATTGTACTGCTAAATTGTCATTATCGTTATTCTCTTAATAAAGATAAAACAACACAGGCGAAGCTATACTAACTTCGACTTGATTGAATTCTAATGTGGGGCTCCTTGCCTCTTGACAGTAACGATAAATTGGTTTTCGTACTCCTAAATAATGTAATCATAGATATTGACACAAAAGATCAAGGGAACAGGGGCGGGTATTGCAGCCCCATATTCTCAGGCAGTCCCATCATCAGATTAAGATTTTGCAAAGCCTGACCAGATGCTCCCTTCACGAGATTATCTATCTGCAAAGTTGAAACGTAGCTTCTAAGGACTACGTGCATCTTAAGTATGTGATATTATTTTTGCTATATACTTATGTGTGATAAAGTTGACTGAAGGCACTTACGACAGAGATGATGATGGCCCTTCCAGGAATTCTATCCTCATAGACATTCATGAAGCAGTAATTTGATCCCTTAACATGGTTTGTGTGAGGAGTGCTGCTACCATGTAACAGCTTGACAAATTCTTCATCCTGAAAAGATTCAATGATGAATGAACTCTGTGCTAACAAGAGTACATTTCTCTATACACTACAAAATCACAAGATAGATCGATGACTTCAGTGAAAAAGTATGATCCTTCCTAAGCTGACATAATTCAGCCTACATGGTTAAGTAAACAAACCTCGTAAGTAGACTTCAGGTGTTCATACAAATCCCTGGGAGTCACTCCAGATGCCAATTCAACATATATAGTAGACTGCATCCCACGTGTCTATTAAATACCAGTAGAAATGATTATCGAATTTTACAAAAGTGAATATTGAATTTAGCAAGTAAAAGGATAAGTATAATTAAGTGCTTACCATACACATCAAATGTGGAGTAAAGCTGATAGTAACTTTTGATTCAGCAGCATCTGTAAGTCCTTGCTCGATCTCAGGAACTGTCATTATTTTAATCACAATTTGTTAATGAGGTAAGATATATATCACTAACACAACAAATATAATCAAAACATTAATATGGCTAGTTGAGTATAAATATTACCATGCCGATGGCTTGTTATCCCATAAGCATGGATACCCTCAGCGATTTCAGTGTAAAGATTTGCTTCCTTAGCCCCACGTCCTAAAAGGACACATGTTTTAGAGACCAAATCATTTAATGTTGAAGCAGAAATAGAAAATAAATCGATTATCTCAAATAAATACGAACCTGCACCACTGACCCCAGATTTTGCATCAATGATAATGTTGGTCAGCTTGATCAGTTTTGCCTAAAAAGCAAACAAAATAGCTTAAGGAAAAAGCTAGATATTGAGAATACTACTAACACATAAAGTTTCAATACTATAGACATAAAGATTATGCTTTTATCAATTCAATTCTATGGCATAACTTAGTGTAATTTTATCTAAATTTACAAATATTAACATAGATATGTGTAAGATCCCACAAACTTCTATTAAACCTCACCTTTACCAAAGGAACAAGCGGAAGTTGAATAGATGTGGGATAACACCCTGGATTTGCTACCAGACGTGCATTTCTTATGTCATCTCGTTGAAGTTCAGTTAAACCATACACAGCCTCTTCCTGAAAGGAGAAAAAGGCTAAAGTAAAGAGAAATTCTAAGAAATATAACATAGTGCCACAAACAGAACCATCAAAAATCTATGAAAACCAAACCTAATTCTTAGAACTTAGTAGTATCATACAAGACATCAATAGCACAAATCATAAAGAACAATTGATGACAACTCAAGTGCCAAGATAGCAAAGGCAGTGCTAGTTACTAGGCAAAGCTAAAGAGAAAATCAGTCCATCTATTTCTTTTATATATAAGGGGCATTAGTATTTAAAAAGGCCTTTCATGGTATACTTTGACTATTGATTTCTCTAATAATATAATCAATTACTACAAATCAACATCTTACATTCTTACCACATGTAAAATATGAACCTATTGATGAATCATACTAGTATCAGAAGGGCGGGCCTGGTGCAAGCGGTAGAGTCTTACCGCCTGTGACCGGAAGGTCCCGGGTTCGAGTCGCGGTCTCCTCGCATTGCACATGCGAGGGTAAGGCTTGCCACTAACACCCTTCCCCAGACCCTGCACAGAGCGGGAGCTCTCTGCACTGGGTACGCCCTTTTTAAGTTCTATTTGGCCCAACATTTTGAAATGGAGGGAGTAGTAAGAACCTGTAGTTCTGGTGCCCTATGGGAATGGCCATACCATTCAGCGTACTCATTGATGTCACGTAGTCGGAAGTCCTGTAAGCAATAGTTTCTCAACAACAATCGAGATCGTACCCATATTAGAGAAGTAAATATAGTGCGTGCAGAGCATACCGCTGAGAGATCAACGATCTTTAAGTGTCGGGGTAAACTTTTGATAATTTCCTGATAAAAAAATATTATAGTTAGGCAGTGCATTGTAAAGTTTATTAAAATCTAGTGCTCCACACGTTGTACAACAGAGTCTAAGATAGTATTGTATTAACAAATTCAATAAAAGGTATGAAGAATTTAAGGTAAAAACATAGTAGCAATAAACAAACCTGTGTTGTACCATGTGGCAAGCAACAAAAAACAGCATCAACGTCTGAAAAGTCAGCATCTTTTATTGCAACCAATCTCGGCAGGTCCTGCAAATCAGAAGAAAATCAACAATATTTTATGATTTTGACAAACATAACAAATAAAGCTGTGATGATATAACTTTAGTGCACATAAATGTAGTACAGCCCAGAGGCTTAGTTGCTTCTTGATATAACTAGGCTAAGATCATAGATGAGGAGGAAGAGAGAAGATAAGTTCTCACCAGCGTTCTCAAGTGAGGAAATACAGATCCAAACTGCTCGCCAGCTTTTCTATCTGCAGTCATCACTTTTGTATGGAACTGAGGGTGGCTCGCTAGAAACCGAACAATCTGTTAACAAAAGCATAGCAACGACATTAGCAAAAAAGAACCAAGAACAAAAATCATCATACAAAATGAGATCATAATGATGGGACAACCTCAGCTCCAGTATAACCGCTGGCCCCTAGCACTGCAATGCGTATGCCATCCCCTGATTTAGGGGCTGCTGCCTTAGGGGAGAAAAGCTTCCACGGTGAAGAAGCAATGGATCCCCTCACATGGAGGGGCAGGGCTCCAACCTAAGCAGAGTATCATTTTCGTTAGCATTTCATATACACCTCAGAATCTTACTATTATATAGAAAAGAAAAAAAATGCAAAACTTAATTCACCTGCTGAGGTTTCTTGAGTACGATACCCACAAATGGCTTCGAATTAGATCCAAGGATTCTATTCTGCACAGAAAAGAAGTATTTAAGTGCTTGTCAGGTCCATATAGTCACATAATGTAGTTTGCTGAAACTGCAAACAATCATAATCAGAACAAAGAATTGCTCACTACGACCACCAAATCACTGTAACTAGAAGTCAGAGGATACTATCATTGTGGATGTTAACATGACAAATTGAAGGAAACTAGTACTAGATAATAAGTGTAGGGAACTATGATAGAGCATCCCAATCTAATATAGGCTGCAGGTCATCCCAATCGGTGTATGTCATGAAAACAAGGGTTGAATTGAATCCCTCTAACTGCGCCACCCATTGACTCCACCCAAAACCACGCTTCCCCAGTCGTCCCCAATCCAATGACAGAACTAGGCCTGCAAACGGTGCGGGGTTCGGGCCTTCGGGGCGCACCTAATCAAGACCCGTTGCACCACTATTGACAAACGCGGTTCACAGGTCAAACCGCCCCGCTCGCCCACTGGGCAGGTTCGCCCACTGTTACAAATATCAGTTTGGTAGGACAGGAAGACACTGTCCAAGCTCAAAAGTGCACGGACAGCAAAGAAACCACAGGCTATAGCTAGATTGTGAGCATTCAGGCTCACAGTCACAATGCAGAGTTTTCTGTGTAATAGCTAGATTGGCTCGGAATAGTGAGTAGTGTTTTCTGGGCAAGCATGGCAATGAGGCACAATGGGTTCAGCACTGCGGAAACGTATCATCAATAGTTCGAAGCTCAAGAACCATTCGAGCCAAAGTAAACAGGGTTCAGTCATCACAAATCACAATAGAAGAACCTTTTGGATCTGCCCAGAGGTGATTCCGGCGGCCGAGGCCATCGTCTGCGCCTGCGCCTGCTGCATCCCGTCCCCGCGGCCGGCGCCCGGAACGAACGAGCGGGGAGGCCGGAGGCCGTGAGTGAAGCGGCGGGGAGGGGAGCGAGGTGGCAGGGAGGCGAACGAGGGCGACAGGGTTCCACCAATAGGGCGGATCCCCCACCCCCGCCCGGAGTGTCGAGCGCGGACTGCAGTGGCGCCGAGCGGCCGAGCGTGCGAGGTAGAAGACGACGCGCGGAGTGGTGGGCCTTTTGTTTTGGGGCTGGGGCATACGCCGGCAGGCAGCATGGGCCATCTGGCCACTGGCCTACATCGGCCCATCACAGCAGAGGGAAGAGGCCCTTAGGGCACACCGGCACAGACCCAGCCCATAGGGCGTAGCTCGGCAAAGCATCCGCTCCCTCTCCACTTGCGCTCGGCACGCAGGGAGAAAATTGGAATTTTGTCCTAATGGCGGGTGGGCTTCGCCCAAATGTCATTAAGTTTGTGGGCATGAGTCCAACACGTTATAATGTCATTTTAAAATTTAAATCCACTTTTAATATTTTTCACCCAAAATTTTAGCCTGAACTGACCATTTTGTCCCTGAGCTCATTGACCCCTGCCCTCTCATCTCTCCCCCTCTTGTTCTCTCGCTCCCGTCGCCTCCCCTTCCTCTCTCCCTCTCCCTCTCTCTCCCGAGGTGGCGGCACACATGCCGGCCCCGAACGCTGGGTGGCCTCCCTGCTGCTTGCTGGCGTGGTCAGGCAGGCCCCGTGGCGAGGCGAGCCCGGCTCGGCGTGGCGCGCCGCTGTCGCGCCCCCTCTCTCTCTTCCATCTCTCCCGGTGTGGACTTGACGCCCCGGCTGCCATGCCACCGGGCAGCCTCCCATGAGTGTGGCGCGCCCAGCCAGGCGGTGGCGCAACGCAGCGCCCCTCCCTCCTCTCCTCCCGTCTCGATCTACCATCACTGGGCGTCTGCATGTGCATGCTGTGCAGGCAGGCAGGGGCGAGGCATGGCCTTGCAGGCCAGTCGTCCTCATCTTTCCCCCTCTCCCTCTCTCCTGTTGTGGCCGCTCATGGTGCTCATGTCCGGTGCCGATGGGTCTCAGCGGTGCCGCGGTTGGCATAGAGTAGTCTTAGGTGCTCCCATTTCCTCTTGTATTTTGGGATTTTGCTTTTGCCTCTCTGATTCATCCCTTTGATGACTTCGATTCGTGTTCTAGGGTTTGGCCTAGAATGCCTGTTGTTCCAATGTTTGTCTTCTATGTGTTTATCTGTGAAAGGACGGCACCAATTGGCAATGACACTACTTATCTCAAAGATGAAAAAGTCTCCATCGATGAGATCAAATTACCACCTCTGTGTGGAATTCAAGGGATTGTGTCTGTGATTTTATTTTTGCATCTTTTTTCTCAGTTTTTTCCTCCCCCATTCTTGCTTCGATTCTTCATTTTGAGACCGATTTAGTTCGTTCTTTTTTGCTCAGATTTGTGCTATGACATGATTTGATGCTACCCCTTAAGTGAATTTGATTGAATCGAGTCGAGCACGAAGAAATTGAATGAATTTTGTTTTTGGGGAGTTTTTCGTGTTCTTGGCCATGATCCAATTTTCTCGGAGTTTGGGTTGAAATTGGGCGATGATCTCTTAGAGTATGCTCACCAACTCCCTTGTGATGGCCTATGAAAAGTTTGGTCGCGATTTGTTTTGATTCGGTCCAGTTTTTTGTCGATTTTGTGGTCGCCGGTTTCCTGTTCTTGCGTTCGAGCTCCCTTCTCCTTTCTCTTAGTTTCCAAGGGGACCGTTCTTTGTCGTGACCGTGTGACCGAGAGGGGGCAAGGGTCAATGAGCTTAGGAGCAAAATGGTCAATTCAGGCTAAAATTTTGGGTGAAAAATATTAAAAGTGGATTTAAATCTTAAAATGGCATTATAACGTGTTGGACTCATTTTATAAGGGCATTTCAGCAAAGCCCACAAACTTGATGGCATTTGGGCGAAGCCCACCTGCCATGAGGACAAAATTCCAATTTTCTCGCACGCAGGCGATGACAGCGGCGCTCCCAGGCTTGGCGTTGGGCCGCCGTCAGTGGCTCCCCCTCCCGCCCCCGGTCCACTACACATTGGCCGATGACCCTGCGTGCGTGCCTCTTGTTCCCCTCCCGTCTTTGGTGGACCATCGATGGCGCCTAGCACCGGAGGCTGCGTCGCGCGCCGCCGGTGGGCATCGGGAACCGGCAGTCGCTGCTCCACCTAGGCGGCCCGCCAGCGGCTCCCCACCTAGCACTGGCAGCGCCTGGCGGCGCAGCGATTGCGGCTTGCCTACCTGCTCCTGTGGGCTCCGCCCTACCTCATACTATTTTGCAAAATAATTTTGGGCTGGGTCCGCCACTCTAGTCTAGAAACAGAAAGGGGAAAAAAGGAGAAAAGCATCGCCAGGGGAAAAGGAGAAAAGCATCGGCGTCACTAACCTGGGGAGATTTTTTTAACGCTTTTTTAAACTAATTTTTAAATCTAACACTGTTTAATTTTTTTTTCAAAACTAACACTTTTGGCCGTGCCTATTTTCCTGGCGCGGCGAAACGCCTGTGCCGCGCCATGCATGGTGGCGCGATGAGAGGGTTGATGTGGCGATGACCGGGGTGCTATCCTCACGCCAGCAGTCATCCTCGAAAATATCGCCATGAGCCGCCGCCTCCTCTCTCTCGCTGCCTGCCCGCCGCACGACCCGCCACGCCGCCACGCCGCCTATGCCGCTGCCGTCGTCGTCGACGCCCGCCGCCCGTCGCGTCGGTCGCGCCACGCACGCCGGCACGCCACTCCCGCCGCGCCCGCACGCCACCACGACGACGACGCACGTCGGTAGCGAGTAAAGTAAGATTGATTAAAGTTCTAATTAATTGCTAATTTTGGTTTAGGCGTTCCTATAATTAGGTTAATTAAGATCTTGTCTAAGTATAAGTTCTAACAATTGGTACCCGAGAAGCCGCTTAGCTAATTCTTGAACCCTAAGACCTAATTAGTGTTTGGTTAAGATCTAAATAGCCTCACATTTGTCCGATTCAAAGTTCTTTAAGCCAAATCAGAATATAGGGTTTCGCTTAAGCACCGAGAAGGAGGGGAGTCGAATCAACTTCAACACTAAGCCCTAGTTTTTGCCCAAATCCGAACCCTAGGAATGCAAATTACCCAAATCCGGTACCAATCCCCAACCCTAAGATCAGTAAGACGCTTTTCACTTACCTTAAGAACTAAGATGACGCCGTCGGGCTCCTTCACGAGTTCGCCGGTGACCACAAAGTGAGCCACGCTGCCACCTTGCTATGTGCGCGCGTGGTCACTGCCCCAAAGCGAGCAGATCACCACTGGGGCATCAAGAAGCCATGTTGCTGCCCTATTCTTTAGCGCCCGCTGAGCCCGCACGCGCCCACCGTGCCCACACACGCCGCCCGCGCCACGAATGCTGGCGCGCCACGGCCGCCGGCAGCCCGCTGCTGAAAGCTCTAGTTTAGTTTTGGTTAATTGATGAAACCCTAAGTGCTAACCTAGTTTATCAAAATGATTATGAGATAGGTAGCACTATTCTAAGTGGTGAAGCAAATGAAGATCATGACATGATGATGGTGATTCCATGGTGACGATCAAGCGCTTGGACACGAAAAGGAGAAAAGAAAATCAAAGGCTCAAGGCAAAGGTATAAGTGGTAGGAGCATTTTCGTTTTGGTGATCAAGACACTTAGCGAGTGTGATTATATTTAGGTTTGATAGTCGTACTATTAAGAGGGGTAAAACTCGTATCGAAATGCGGTTATCAAAGTGCCACTAGATGCTCTAACTCATTGCATATGCATTTAGGATCTAGTGGAGTGCTAACACCCTTGAAAATGTTTGTGAAAACATGCTAACACACATACACAAAGGTGATACACATTATATTTAGCACTTGGGAGCAAGGGTTCGAAACTCCACCGGCGGAGTGTTCTCCCGTAGAGTACGAGACAGTCCGATGGTGCCACCGACGCCCTTATACATAAAAGATAGGGTTTCACAGAGTGCACCGGACGCTGGTCACGCAGTGACCGGACACTAGGGTCCTGTGTCCGGGCAGTAGCAGCAGTGAGTGTGTAGTCTCGGTCTTTTGACCGACACTGGTGCGAAGTGTGATCGGACGCTCGGGGCCTGCGTCCGGTCAATGCTGATGTACATTGATGTGGCAGCGCACAGAGGAGATGGTGAGTGATTGGACGCTAGGTGAGTCCGGTCGGGCATGACCGGACATGTCCAATCATGAATGGAACCTTACTGGAAATGACCGGATGCTGGGGTCCTACGTCTGGTCACTTTGAAGCAGCGCGTCTAGTCACAACTTAAATGTACTGATGACCATTGAGATCGGGCGAACAACGTTTGAAGCAGGGGCCAGGTGGCACGCATCGCGTGATCGGACGCTGGGGTCCAGCGTTCGGTCAATCTGACCAGCGCGTCCAGTGGCCCTGTTTTTCAGTGGACTGAGGAGCCAACGACTCTATTTCATGGGGGCTTCTATTTAAGCCCCATGACCGGCTCAAGCTCACTTTCTTAGCCATTTGCATTGACATAGCAACCTTGTGAGCTTAGCTAGAGCCCTCCCACTCATCTTCATCATTGATTCATCATCTTTGTGAGATTGGGAGAGAATCCAAGTGCATTGCTTGACTGATTGCATCTAGAGGTACTTGGTATTCGTGTTTCGCTACGGGATTCACTTGTTTCTCTTGGTGGTTGCCACCACCTAGACAGCTTGAAGCAGTGAGGATCGTCAAGCGAAGGTTGGTGATTGTCTCCGGCTCCGATCGTGGTGATTGTGAGAGGTCTTGTGCCTTCCTCGACGGAGCACCGAAAGGTAACTCTAGTGGATTGTTTATGTCATTGAGTTACCTCACTTGTGGGTAGGTTCTTGTGGTGTCCAATTGTGTGGACGAGGTTCGTGCAACATCTCCTAGCCGCTGAACCACCAAGTGTTGGTCGACACAACGGGGACTAGCGTGCCGGCAAGCACGTGAACCTCGGGAGAAAAATTGGTTATCTCTTGCCCTTTGGTATTCTCCCGGTGATTGATTTAATATTCATCTTATGATTGGTTCACTCCTCTATATGGCGGTATAATCACCCTACTCACTTATTTATATTCTTGCAAACTAGTTGTAGCAAGCTCTTTAGTGTAGTTAGAATTGAGAGCTTGCTTTATAGTTTAAGTTCATCTAGTGGAGCTCTTTAGTGTAGCAAGTGTGAGAGCTCTTAGTGAGTAGTGACATAGCAAATTGTATGTTTAGTGATCATAGCAACTAGAATTGTTGGATAGGTGGCTTGCAACTCTTGTAGAGCTAGAGTAAGTTTGCATTTCGCTATTTGTTATACTAATCAAATTGCTCTAGTTGGTTTGTAGATTTTTAAATAGGCTATTCACCCCCCCTCTAGCCATATTAGGACCTTTCAAGTGGTATCGGAGCCGAAGACACCATTTGACTGAAGGCTTAGCAACATCGATGTCAAATTATGGCTCAAGTTGTGTTCAACCATGTGGAGGGCAAACCACCGTTCTTTGAAGGCATAAGCTATGATTATTAGAAAAGAAAGATGATGATGTATATTGGTTCAATCAATGATCAAGTATGGGATGTGACCAAAAATGACTATGATATCATTGATCCCGACAATCTCACCAACCAAGATTAGACCAACAAGCAATGCAATACAATGGATCTCAACATCATATACAATGCCATTGATTCCAAGGTGTTTGAGCAAATCAAGAATTGTGAGAGAGCTAATGAGGTGTGAAAAGATTAGAGGAAACATATGAGGGCACACCGGAGATGAAGAGTGCCAAGTTGTATATTCTCAAGGACAAGTTGATAAACTTCAAGATGAAGGAAGATGAGAGCATTCCGGAGATGTTCCATCGATTACAAGTAATTATCAATTATTTGAAGGCATTAGGAGAGAAGATCAAGAATGATGATGTCTCTTATCGATTCTTTATGTGCTTACCTCCAAAATTTGAGATGTTAAGATTGCTTATCACAAGAGGAGGATTGAAGGAGACTACCCCTAATCAAGTACTAGGTGAGGTCATGACACAAGAAACATACCGTGTGGAAAGAGAAGGGGTTGACAAGGATGACAAGAAGGAAGATGAAGATAAGAAGAAGAAGAGTGTAGCATTCAAGGCTAGCTCATCATCTAAGAACAAGGGCAAGTCTAAGAAAGAATCAAGTGATGATGATAATCTTAGTGATATTGATGATGAAGCCATGGCTCTCTTTGTGCGTAAGATGGGCAAATTTATGAAGAAGGGGTATGGTGCAAGAAAGAGAAGAGATCACACCAAAAACAAAGAATATGTGAGAAGATGCTACAATTGCAAGAGCCCCCATCACGTTGTAGCGGATTGTCCCTACAATAGTGACAATGATGAGGATGAAAAGAAGAAGCACAAGGACAAGAAGGAAAAGGAGAAGAAGAGAAGAGGATGACCTTCTAAAAGAAGAAGAAGGGTGGAGGATGTGTGGTCACTTGGGATAGTGATGGCTCTTTGGATGGTGATGACTCTACTGATGATGGCAAGAAATCTATCAAGAAAATACTAGCAAGCATCACCATCAACAACAAGCCCTCCATCTTTGACACTCCATCGACATGCCTCTTGGCAAAGCCTACCAAGATAAAATATAATGTAAGTGATGATGATGAATGTGAAAGTGATGCTTGTCGGAGTGATGATGATGATGAGGAGGAGGAGGAGTACACCAAGGAGGAGCTGTTGGACATGTGTGAGCAAGTGCACACTTGAGTTGAGATGAAGAGAAAGGAGTGCAAAGAATTATGCAAGAAAGTCAAATTTCTTGAGCAATCCTTTGATGAGCTCAATGCCACTCATGAGAGGCTAATAGAAGCCCATGAGAAGCTCGGCAAAGCTCACTCTAATCTTGAAAAAGCTCACTCCTCTCTCATTGAGCAAGTCAAGAAGGAGGAAGCCAAGAAGGAGCAAGTGATTGTGTCTTGTGATGTGGGACTAACATGTGATATTATTGATGAATCTTTTTATAAGCCCATTGTAGTTGCTTCCACTAGCCCTTCTTGTAGCACTTCAACTTTAACTTCACCTTTGAGTGATGGCCTCACTTGTGATGCCTCACTAATGGTGGAAAATGAGACCCTCAAGAAGAAGGTGAATGAGCTCACTCGTGCCTTAGGCAATGCCTATGGTGGAGATGCCCGCTTGCTAAAGTGCTTGGATAGTCAAAGATTTTCTCTCAACAAAGAGGGATTATGCTATACCCCTAAGAAAGGCAAGGCGACCTTTGTCACTCCCAAAGTTAGCTTTGTGAAGGGCAATGGTCGGTTTTATAATAGATGCAAGCAAGTTGGACATAAAGAGCAATATTGTAAGACTAACAAGAACAAGCAATCTATTGTATCATCAATTAAATTTGATTCTTGCTACATGCTTTTTAAGGGTGCCAATGGTGTGAAGGCTAAGTTCATTGGTACACCAATTATGGGCCCAAAGAAGAAGGCCATTTGGGTACCAAAGACCTTGGTAACTAACCTTTAAGGACCCACGCAAGTTTAGATACCTAAAAAGAATTGATCTTCTTTTATAGGTCAATTATAAAGCCGGAGGAAGGCATTGGGTGTTTGATAGTGGGTGCACACAACACATGACCGGTGATCCAAGAATGTTCAATTCAATCAATGAAAACAAGAGCAATGGGATTGATAGTATCACATTTGGTGATTGTAGGACACGTGGACGCCTAAGAGGGGGGGTGAATTAGGCAACTTAAAAAACTAACTCTAAACTATGGCCTCTTTTTCTAACCCTAGCAAAACCTATGTAATAGACAAGCTATCTAGATGTGCAACTATGGTTTTGCTAGTGTGTTGCTATCTCTACCGCAAACGTAGTAAAGTAACCAATGTAAATGCGGAAGCTAAAGAGCAAGGTAGAGATATGAAAACTCCCGTCGACGACTCCGGTATTTTCACCGAGGTATCGAGAAGCGCGTAAGCTTCCCCCTAGTCCTCGTTGGAGCCTCTCGCAAGGAATCCCTCGCAAGGGCCAAGCTCTCGGTCGGGTAACTCCATGGATAGCCTCGGGTCTTCCCCACGCGCAAGTGGGTCTCCGATGTGCCTCTCGGCAAGCCTCTCCCGGATGCTCCCTGTCGTCTTCACTATCAAGCTTCCGGCCGAAATGCCGCGGGCCTTATTCCCTCCGGTACACGGTGGCGGCCACACCACAAACGCGGTTGGTGTGATCTCGCAAGACTTCAAGCCCCTCCGATGTACAACACTTGTGCTCACAAGCACGGGGTGGCAAGAGGTATGCAAACCTCACTTAAACACTAGGCAAACACCTAGAGCAAGCGCATAAGCGGTGGTCTAATCAACCTAAGCACTTCATGCAGCACTTATGCTAATCACCTAATAAAACACTAAGCACTATGCATGTGGAGATCACTCAAATGGTGTATCAACACTCTTGATATGTTTCTCACTCCACACCTCTCAAATGGCCGGTTGGGGTTGTATTTATAAGCCCCACCGAAAAGTAGCCGTTGGGGTCGAACTCCCGCAAATCACCATCGACCGGACGTCAATCGCCCCGACGGATGCGTCCGGTCGTCACGACTGACCGTTAGCCGCTGAACTACCGATCGGACGCCGCCAATGTCGTCGCTTCGCCACAGACGCGGCCCGCGTCGCGATTTCACGCGCTGGAACCTCTCAGACTCGATCGGACGCTGTGTTCCTGCGTCCGTTGGTCTGCCGCCAGCGTCTGGTCCTCCTGCATCCGGTCGCCTATCTGCTGAAACACCGGTCCAGCGTCCGGTCCAATGTCCGATCATCTCTGCGAGCTTCGCTTTCTTTGCGATCTTGCGCATTTACTTGGTTCCTATCTTCATGCTTGGACTTTGCTTGACATCTTGGGTCTTTTCTTGTGCTTCTAAGGTCTTGCTTGAGGTGTTGATCATCAGATCATCATGTCGCCTTCGTCCAAGTCACGTCTTGCACCCTATTTGACTACAAAACAAACACTTGCAAATTTATTAGTCCAATTTGGTTGTGTTGGTCATCAAACACCAAAATCCAAAGTAAATGGGTCAAGGGTCCATTTTCCTTACAGTGACAATGGCAAAGGCAAGGTCAAAGGGCTTGATAAGATTGCAATATCCAATGACGTAAGCATTTCCAATGTGCTACTAGTAGAAAGCTTAAACTTCAACCTATTATCGGTAGCTCAATTGTGTGATTTTGGTTTCAAGTGCATATTTGATGTGGATGATGTAGAGATCATAAGTGTAGATGGCTCTAACTTAATATTCAAAGGATTTAGATATGAGAATCTATACTTGGTTGATTTCAATGCTAGAGAAGCTCAATTGTCAACATGATTGATCACTAAGTCTAGCATGGGTTGGTTATGGCATAGAAGGCTTGGTCATGTTGGAATGAAATAATTGAACAAGTTGATCAAGCATGACTTAGAGGCTTGAAAGATGTTACATTTGAGAAGGATAAGCTATGTAGTGCATGTCAAGCCGAAAAGCAAGTTGGTAACACACATCCTAAGAAAAGCATGATGAGCACATCTAAGGCATTTGAGTTGATGCACATGGACTTGTTTGGACCAACCACATACACTAGCATTGGTGGAAACATATATGGATTTGTGATTGTGGATGATTTCACTAGATAAACATGGGTGTTCTTTCTTGTTGACAAGAGTGGTGTGTTTGCAACATTCAAATCATTTGTCAAGAGCATTCACAATAAGTTTGAAATAACTATCAAGAAAGTTAGAAATGACAATGATAGTGAATTCAAGAACACTAGAATTGATGAGTTGTGTAATGAATTTGGAATTAGACATCAATTCTCAGCCAAGTACACTCCACAATCAAATGATCTTGTTGAGAGAAAGAATAGAACACTCATTGATATGGCAAGATCAAAGTTGAGTGAGTACAATGTGAGTCATTCTTTTTGGGCCGAAGCAATCAACACGGCTTGCTATTATAGCAACCGACTCTATTGTCACCCCATGATGGAGAAGATACCTTATGAGCTATTGAATGGAAGAAAGCCCAACATAGCATACTTTTGGGTTTTTAGTTGTAAATGCTACATATTAAAGAAAGGCACTAGGTTGAGCAAGTTTGAAAAGAAATGTGATGAATGTTTCTTGCTTGGTTACTCCACTACTAGCAAGGCATATAGAGTTTGGAATTTGGCTAGTGGTACTCTTGAGGAGGTTCATGATGTGAAATTTGATGAAACAAATGGTTTCCAAGAGGAAGATGAGAATCTAAATGATGTAAGAGACACTCAATTGGTCAATGCAATAAAGAATATGAATATTGGTGATATAAGGCCTAGAGAGATGATTGATGTTGAAGATGACAAGAATCAAGTGCTCTCTAACTTAAATGTGCAAGCTAGTGGTTCTCATGATCAAGTTCAAGCAAGTACTAGTGATGACAAAGTGCAAGATCAACAACAAGTGGCTAGTTCATCATCTCTACCAAGTGATCAATCAAATGCAAGCAATCAAGTGCAAGTGCTTCAACCAACCAATGTTGCAAGAGATCATTCATTGGACACTATAATTAATGATATTTCAAGAGGTATGCAAACTATATTAAGATTGGCTTCATTTTGTGAGCATTTCTTATTTGTGTCATCCATTGAATCTAAGAAGATAGATGAAGCTTTGAAAGATGTTGATTGGGTCAATGCTATGCATGAAGAGCTAAACAACTTCATAAGAAATCAAGTATGAGAGTTAGTTGAGAGGCCTAAGGATCATAATGTGATTGGAATCAAGTGAGTCTTTCAGAACAAGTAAGATCAAGATGGGATAGTAATAAGGAACAAACCAAGATTAGTGGCTCAAGGTTACACTCAAGTTGAAGGTCTTGACTTTGGAAAAACATATGCCCCGGTTGCAAGATTGGAAACAATTAGAATCTTGTTAGCCTATGCTTGTGCCCACAACATCAAGTTGTACCAAATGGATGTAAAAAGTGCATTTCTCAATGGGTACATCAATGAGCTTATGTATGTTGAGCAACTTCCTGGTTTTAAAGATGAAAAAAAACTCAACCATGTTTACAAATTGAGAAAGACTTTGTATGGATTGAAACAAGCACCAAGAGCATGGTATGAGAGATTTAGGGATTTCCTACTCTCGAAGGGATTCAAAATGGGAAAGGTTGACACCACTCTCTTCACCAAGAAGCTTGGAAATAACTTGTTTGTAATGCAAATCTATGTTGATGATATAATATTTGGGTCAATAAATCAAGATTTTTGTAAAGAGTTTGGCAAGATGATGGCAAGTGAGTTTGAGATGTCCATGATTGGAGAGCTTAGTTACTTCCTTGGTCTTCAAATCAAGCAAATGAAGAATGACACATTTGTGAGTCAAGGCAAGTATATCAAGGACATGCTCAAGAAGTTTAGAATGGATGATGCTAAAGCTATTAGTACACCAATGGGGACAAGTGGAAGCTTGGATAGTGATGCTAGTGGCAATATGGTGGATCAAAAGATGTATCGGTCTATGATTAGAAGCATACTCTATGTGACCGCATCAAGGCCGGATGTGATGTTTCGTGTATGTATGTGTGCTAGATTTCAAGCCTCACCAAAAGAAAGTCATTTGAAGGCAATAAAAAGAATATTAAGGTACTTAAAGTATACACAAAATGTTAGATTGTGGTATCCCAAAGGAGCAAGATTTGAGTTGATTGGATATTCGAACTCTGATTATGCGGGATGCAAAGTTGAGAGAAAGAGCACATCGGGCATATATCAACTATTGGGAAGATCACTTGTGTCTTGGTCATCAAAGAAGCAAAATAGTGTAGCATTTTTAGTCGTCGAAGTAGAGTACATTTCGGCCGGTAGTTGTTGTGCTCAATTACTTTGGATGAATGCTACTTTGAGTGACTTTGGAATCAAGTTCAAGAAAGTGCTATTGCTATATGACAATGAGAGTGCAATCAAGTTAACTAACAATCCGGTTCAATATGCAAGAACAAAGCACATAGATGTCTGCCATCATTTCATAAGAGATCACCAAAAAAAGGGACATTTGCATTGAGAGTGTGGGCACTGAAGATCAACTTACCGATATCTTCACCAAACCACTTGATGAAAAGAGGTTTTGCAAGTTAAGGAATGAATTGAACATACTTGACTTCTCCAATATGTGTTGATGCACCCCCATTATATGACATGCCTCTCCTTCGAGCAAAGCAAGGTAAAGTTGATTGACATGGCATCCATCCATTGCTAAGGACTTGCTTAGTGCATCTAGTCATTCCTATCATGTCCTAGGCTCATTCATGAAAATCAAATGAATTTGATGCTTGTATGGTACCACTATTGCTTGTATGTTTAAAATAATCTAGTGGTAGCATATAACATGTTTGTGGGCATATAAACCTAGTGTTTGATCTAGAAAATAAGCTATAAGTGTTTAACTCAACATGGTACAAGATAACCCTTATTTGGAGGTGTGAAGAAGCTTGTCCTTGAATCAAACCGAGTTAAATATCTTTTATAAGTGATCTAGATTGAACCAAATTGGGAAAATGGTCCTCATTTCACATGGTTTCACCTCAACCTATCTATAATTTGAGCTCGCCTTTTGTGCTAATTGTTGACAAGGAGGAGAGAAATTCACAAATATAGGAGGAATAAATAAATGAAATGACATTGTAAGAGGATCAATAAAAAATGCACACAAGTAGGGGGAGCAAGCTCATAAACTTGTATGTTGTATTTGAATGTGCATTTCATATATTTGCTTGCATGGTACAAGTTTTTAAATTTCAATGTCTATGCTTGTGTGGTGTATGCTAGTTATATGCTTGAATGGTGAAATGAAAAACTAGCATGCATAGGCTAAAGTAACTAGACTTATGTTCATTTTATGAAAACTAGACCCTTGTAATGTTGATCTCATGGGGTATTCTAGTTTTTGTGTATGTCTAGTTACTAATGGTGCTAAGGATAATATATTGATGTACTTGATTTGTATCACGCTTCAAAGGTCCATCTCTTATACCTTAGCATCATTTGCTAGACATTGTCTCCTATATTTTCTATCTAAGCAAATGTGCAAGCTTCAATCCAAACTCTTAGCACATATGTAGGGGGAGCAATTGCTACCATATGGGATTCATGAAACTTGTCCATATGCTTTTACACATGGTAAATATGCTTGGGTAAGCAACATAGATTCAATTAAATCTCAATTTATATCTTTGTGTAAGGGTTATCATCAATTACCAAAAGGGGAGATTAAAAGCTCTAGTTTGGTTTTGGTTAATTGATGAAACCCTAAGTGCTAACCTAGTTTATCAAAGTGATTATGAGATAGGTAGCACTATTCCAAGTGGTGAAGCAAATGAAGATCATGACATGATGATGGTGATGATCAAGTGCTTGGACTTGAAAAAGGAGAAAGGAAAACAAAAGGCTCAAGACAAAGGTATAAGTGGTAGGAGCCTTTTTGTTTCGGTGATAAAGACACTTAGCGAGTGTGAAGACATTTAGGTTTGATAGCCATACTATTAAGAGGGGTGAAACTCGTATCAAAATGCGGTTATCAAAATGCCACTAGATGCTCTAACTCATTGCTTATGCATTTAGGATCTAGTAGAGTGCTAACACCCTTGAAAATGTTTGTGAAAACATGCTAACACACATGCACAAAGGTGATACACATTGTGTTTAGCACCTGGGAGCAAGGGTACGAAACTCCACCAGCGGAGTGTCCGCCCGTAGAGTACGGACAGTCCGACGGTGCCACCGGCGCCCTGTACAGAAAAGATAGGGTTTCACAGAGTGCATCGGATGCTGGTCACACAGTGACCGGATGCTAGGGTCCTGCATCCGGTCAGTAGCAGTAGTGAGTGCGCAGTCTCGGTCTTTTGACCGGACGCTGGCGTGAAGTGTGACCGGATGCTCAGGGCCTACGTTCGGTCAGTGCTGACGTACGCTAACGTGGTTGCGCACAGAGGAGACGGTGAGTGATCAAATGCTAGGTGAGTCCGGTCGGGTGTCACCGGACGCGTTCGGTCATGAATGGAACCTTACTGGAAATGACCGGACGCTGGGGTCCTGCGTCCGGTCACTTCGAAGCAGCGCATCCGATCACAACTTAAATGTACTGATGACCGTTGCGATCGGGCGATCAACGTTTAAATCAGGGGCCACGTGGCACGCATCGCGTGACCAGACGCTGAATCTGACCAGTGCGTCTGGTCGCCCCGTTGTTCAGTGGACTGAGGAGCCAACGGCTCTATTTCGTGGGGGGCTTCTATTTAAGCCCCATGGCTGGCTCAAGCTCACTTTCTTGGCCATTTGCATTGACATAGCAACCTTGTGAGCTTAGCCAAAACCCTCCCACTCATCTCCATCATTGATTCATCATCTTTGTGAGATTGGGAGAGAATCCAAGTGCATTGCTTGAGTGATTGCATCTAGAGGCACTTGGTATTCATGTTTCGCTGTAGGATTCACTTGTTTCTCTTGGTGGGTGCCGCCACCTATACTACTTGAAGCAGTGAGGATCATTGTGTGGAGGTTGATGATTGTCTCCGGCTCCGATCGTGGTGATTGTGAGGGCTCTTGTGCCTTTCCCGGCGGAGCACCGAAAGGTAACTCTAATGGATTGTTCGTGTCATTGAGTTACCTTACTTGTGGGTAGGTTCTTGTGGTGTCCAATTGTGTGGACGAGGTTCATGCAACACCTCTTAGCCACCGAACCACCAAGTGTTGGTCGACACAACGGGGACTAGCGTGCCGGCAAGCACGTGAACCTCGGAAGAAAAATTGGTTGTCTCTTGCCCTTTGGTATTCTCCCGGTGATTGATTTAGTATTCATCTTATGATTGGTTCACTCCTCTACACGGCGGTATAATCACCCTACTTCCTCATTTATATTCTTACAAACTAGTTGTAGCAAGCTCTTTAGTGTAGTTAGAATTGAGAGCTTGCTTTGTAGTTTAAGTTCATCTAGTGGAGCTCTTTAGTGTAGCAAGTGTGAGAGCTCTTTAATGAGTAGTGACATAGTAAATTGTATGTTTAGTGATCATAGCAACTAAAATTGTTGGATAGGTGTCTTGCAACCCTTGTAGAGCTAGAGCAAGTTTGCATTTCGCTATTTGTTATACTAATCAAATTGCTCTAGTTGGTTTTACATTTTTAAATAGGCTATTCACCCCCCTCTAGCCATATTAGGACCTTTCAGTTGCGCCCGCCGTGCTCGCACGCCGGCACGCCACCCTCTTTGGCCACCCGCCGCGCCATAGACGCCCGCAGTAGGCATAGAAGACGAGGGCTGCAGGTCCATACATAGAAGTTGTATATTTTTCTAGTGAAGTTGTTTAATATGTCTGTTAATGTTACTTTGAATATATACATGTGCTTTCATATTGTGTTCCTATTGTATAACAAGTAGTTTAAATTTTATAATGCTACATAATGTTAATTGGAATATTGTTAATTTGAATACTCTAACCCATTGTTTATCAATTTGTAACAGGATGGCCCCTCTCACGCAGCACCAGTTGTACCCCCTTTTGAGGTGGAGTACGACAACCCGCACTGAGTACACTTCTTGATTGACACCGACGCAGAGGTGCCCTTGCCTCCTTTGAGGCCCCGCACGCACACCAGGGTGCACTAGTGGGACGAGCATTACGCGCCGTACATACGGCGTGCCGGCTTCCTCGAGCTTGTCCATGTTGTCAACTACGGTCTTTCGCCTCTTGACCCAGCACTACTTACTGCAGCTTGTAGATAGGTGTAAGTGCCTTCATTTTATGTAAACATTATTATAACAAATTTGAGGTAACTAACAGTCGTTCTATTCTTATAACAGGTGGAGGCCTGAGATCCACACGTTCCACCTACCTTGTGGTGAGATGACCTTGACCATGTATGACGTGAAGGCTATCTTTGGCCTTCAGTTGGGGGGACTTCCAGTGACAGGTATAGTTGACAACGATCACTGAAGGGAGCTGTGGCTCAGTTCACTAGATTTCTTCCACCGGACGACGAGGTTTCTAAGAAAAATAAATGAGCAATTCAAGCCTATTTAATACTTGCATTGATTTCCTGCAGCCATCAGGTCTCATTTTCTTTGGTGAATTTCAGGAAAAGTTCTAGAGTTTCATCGTCATGGATCATAGAGCGCTTTGATTACTTGGACCCACAGGCTGATGAGGCTTAGATCGATAGGTTCGCTAGAGTGTGGCTCTGGCACTTCCTTGTTGTTTTCCTATTCCCAGATGCCTCGGGCAACACCATGAGCTAGATCTTTCTTGACATACTACGCCACCATGGGATAACATAGCGGCGTACAGCTAGGGCAGCGTAGTCCTGGTATGGACGTATCGACAGCTATGCGTGGCCTGCCATCGCACCTCAGGGTATGCAAACCTTGGGGGTTGCTCCTACCTATTCCAGGTTTGGTGTTGGGAACGATGGCCCGTTGGGAGGCCCCTTGTATTGGTTTTCCTTGTAAGTACTTCGGTTCACTATATTCTTCGTGGTAGTTACACTCCCTACAGCTCTGTATTAATGGCTAATTTTTTATCATGTTCAATGCAGCATTGGAACGGGCAGGATACACTCCCTACAACTCTGTATATCCGGACGCAAGTAGAGTTAGTTAGAGGGAATGCAAGGCGCAAGTACAGGGAGTACACAAACTGTCTCGACGTCCTAACACAGCACCAGGTTACGCCCTCTTTACTATCATACATGTGTCTTGTTCGATGTACACTATATCACAACCTAACTCAATTATGAAATGTTCAGGTGCATTGGTGTCCTTGGGATGCTCTGGAGCTCTAGGACTATCTGAGTCATGTCACTAGGGATGAGTCAGACGAGTATCGCTGCAATGTCCCTCTTATTTTCTTCCACGTGGTCGAGATTCACTTGCCCATCAGGGTTTGCGGACAGTTTGGAAGAATGACAGGCTACCACCACCGCTTTACTCCACCAACTAAGAATTGCACAGGTGCGTTATCGATTAATAACAAAGCTATAATTTAGAGGTGTGTATGGTACAACTAACAATCATTTTGTTGCAGGTATGACCGTAGGAAGAGGTACAAGACTAAGGATTGGCGCGTGACACACAACACGCGTACATCTAGTTGTGGCAGACCAGGGACCGGTAGCAGGTCGATGCGGGTCCCCCACACGACCAACACACCTTCGACGAGTACCTGCGGTGGTTTCATAGGTCTACGAGGACACATATCAAGCCCTTGTACACTGAGGAGGCGATTGACGAGGACGACGAGGAAGATGTGATCGAAGATGTGTACGACGTTGCCACTAGGGATGACACACAACTATAGAGAGCCTCGCTTCAAAGATACGTGGTAAGATACTCGAATGGTACAATTTGTTATCCATTTGGTATTAAGTATATGTACTAAAATTGTCCAACCGCGTTTCTGTACCTATGCGACACAATCGTCAAGGCTGTCCAACGAAGCAACGTTTTAGCTTCATGAGTCTAGAGGGCAGGGGGCATGCGTTCTCGTTTTGTGGAGGTAAACATAAACTTGTCCGTTCCAAAAATATTTCTTTAGTGCATATGTGTTTGGGAAATGCACTAACTTTAATGTCTATTCATGCAGAAGGTGAAGCGGAGCTGCAGGAAGCTAGCTCAGAAGTTAAGTTGCATGGACACTCCTTGGGTGGAACCCGATTACCCTAACACGATTCGACTCTTTGAGGACACCAAAAGGCTCTTCTCGGCCGGTGATAAAGCCGCTTCACCGTGTGTACACCACCACATTATAGCGCCGGGAAGGACCCTGCAAACGAGGACGACGATGACAACAACGATGACAACGACGACGACCCCCGGGCTTCCGCATACAGCACCACCAGCGGGACCTTTGGCAACAGGACGAGATCGGCATGTCTCAGCTAGGTGGTGCCCCAAACTCAAGAAGCCTCACATGTAGTAACAAAGATAGTTTCTTTAAATACGTAGGCTCCATGAACTCACGATCATAAAGATTATAAGTAATCGTGCATATCATATACTTGCAGGATACGAGCCGTACGCATCGGCAACGTAACCACACCGACGTTGGCTACACTCCCAATGTCTTGCCTATAAATCCGAAGAGACAGAGACGTCCGAGGAATCCTTACACTCATGTGACTTAGTTGGTTATGTCGAACGAATATTGTCATCCGAAACTTGCAGATTTAGTTGGTTATGTCGAACTTATGTCGAACCAATGAAAATATTATGTGACAACTTGTCAACTTACGTACGGACTCCATTTATTTGCTTTATATTCGTTTCAATGCATTGCGTCAGCACTTGTAGTTATTTACAACACCGACAGCAGCTCCTGTTCAATTGGAATTGAGGCTGGTCGGCTTCTATTTGCGTCCAGGTCCTGCCGCGCCGTGGGTCATGGCGCGGCATTGCGGCATTGCCGCGCCAAGATCAGTGGCGCGACAGACCCTGCCACGTCACCGGTCAGCGCCCCGGTAGTCGCCACGTCATCCCCTCGCCGCGCCACCATGCATGGCGCGACACAGGCGTTTCGCCGCGCCATGAAAATAGGCGCGGTAAAAAAATGTTAGTTTTGGGGAAAAAAATAAAACAATGTTAGATTTAAAATTAGTTTACCGCACTGAAGCCGCCCCACAGCCGCCGAGCGTCGTGAACGCCATTGCCTCCTCTGTTCGGCACACAAATCACCCGACTGGACCAATAAATACCCTAGCGAGTGCAAGGGTTGCTAAGCTCGTGGCCGGCGGCGCGGCTGCCCTGGGGTTGGTGGTGCACTGGTGCTTGTGCTGTGCGAGTTGCGAGCTCTGACCCACCCAGTCACCGGAGATTTGGTGTGGGCCGGTTTTGGTGGATTTGCCCGACCTGTTTCCGCACTTTTTTTCCCTTCTTCCTAGTTGCTTCTGGTTTTGGAAGAAAAAAAAAGAAGCCGTCGCGTTGGATTTATAGGTTGCCATCTCGGAGCTGCGATCCCGTTCGGTTTGCAGATTCCGAAGCCAACTCCGATACGGTGCTTCGTATTCCGGCCGCGTGCACATACGCTCCTCCTCTAGAAATTAACCAGCTAATCATTAGAGGGCGTATTGGAACGCGAATGTTTCTACGAGCACATAAAATTCAGAAGAAACAGTACAACGCAGAATATTTAGTGGATGCAAGATTTTCATTCAAAATTATACAAATACTTTACTGAAAAGATATATTCTCACAGGAATCTTAATATTTGAACCATTTCACAATGGTGTCATGGCGTCTTAAAGCTTCGATTATTGCGTCTAGAAGATGTATTTGCCCATCTCCATCATCCCCTTCGATGCCATCACTGATTCACAATGTTCCTTATGGAGGATAGACCAAAAGTCTTTTATCAAAAATAAAGTCATTCGTCTCAACCATAATAAACTGGGCTGATAAGTGTGAATCTTCTTGCTTGTAATGAGTTTCACCTATAGTTTTGTTTTTCTAGTACTTCTTCATATTTTGTTGTTGTTGTCAAACTCCATCTTCATTGATTAATTTAAAGAGCCACTTGCTAAACAAACATTTTGAGTCTCTAGGTCTAAGATTCCTAAACTTCTTTGCTCCTTTGGTAAGCATAGGACACCTAGTTTTGTTGGTCTATATTTTCTTATGATTGTCACGTTGCCAAAATAAACTAGAACTATAAATATCTTTTTGAAATCCCTTTCAGTACTTCAAAAAAGGACATCATATACATAGAAACACTGCTCAAAATAGAGTTTATCAAAACTAAACGGCCTCCATAGATAGAAGTTTTCCTTTCTGACTGCTTTTTTTAAAAGCGGTCTTTAATAGCTTTCTAGTCCTTATTATTAGGTTTTATGTGGTATATTTGGATGCCTTGATTTTGAGACCAAGGGAGTACACCATTTTATATGTAAAGAGTGTTATTTTGCGATATGTCACTCAATAGCAAGAACTTAGTGCTTCCATCAAACTCAAGACGCGCCGGTTCAATTTGTATATTTTTAACTATCGCTTTCGCTTTTTGAGAAATAACTTTAACTAATTTTATATAAAAAATATTAATATTTATGGTACATAATTAATATCATTAGATAGATTATTAAATTTATTTTCATAATAAATTTATTTGGAGATACAAATGCTGCACATATTTTCTATAATCTAGTCAAACTTATGGTACAAAAAAAACGATAAATATTTAGGCACAGAGGGAGTATGCGCATGCTATGATTTTCCAAAAAAAAACATTGCCAGATGTATATATGCTTTTTTCGGAAAAGTTCAGCCACGACCGTCTGTCCAGTCAGATGCGGCTCCCAGTCTTGCCTTCCTCCTGCGCTTCAGCGGACCAACCTCTAATAAAAAAGAAAAAAAATTCCCACTCAGGCTGTGTCTTCCTCACCTGCTCTAAGCCTTGCTCAAATGCATGCCCAGCCCTCCCCACGCTGCTCCTTTCCGCGAGGCACCCGGCCCCTTCCCTCGCTACTCTACGCGCCCGCGCTGCGCCACCATCCACCTCACCCGTCGTGGAAGGGGAGGCAGGGGGAGGCCTAGCGCCTAGGGAGGTGGCCTGTGCCTGCGCCTGTGTCTCCATTCACCTCGCGTCGTCGGCAGAAAGGGGAAGCCTGCCCACGCAGTTTACCACCAGGCAGGCCATGGTCGCCGGCAATGCTGTGTTTTTTAAGTGTTTACAGACATCTCAAACATGTTGCAAGCATATGTTTCATGTGTTTCAGATGTATGTTTCAAGTGTTTCGTACAGATATTGCAAAGGTAGATCATGATGCTACACATGTTGTAATGGCTATACACGTATGTTTCAAGTGTATGTTCCAAATATTTCATATGTTTCAGACAAATGTTACAAGTGTTTTATCTGGACGTTGCAAAAGTAGATCAGGATGTTGCATACATGCATGTTGTAAGCATATGTTTCAAACGTTTTTAGGTGTTTCATACGTATGTTTGTAAGCGTTTAATCTGGATGTTGCATATGTTTGCAATGGTTTTCAAATGTTTTTCAGGTGTTTTCGTAAGTGTTTCGAACGCTTATTTCAAGTGTTTCATATGTCTTCTTTTATATATTGCAACTATTATATCTGAATGTTTTAAAAGTGGATGGGAGTGTTGCAGTACGGATCCACTATTGGTCCGCTCGCTCACGAACCTGATACACTACGCGCTCGTTGGCTCTCGGTGCATGCAGCCGTCCGGACGCTTGCCGGTGATGACATTCTGGGTGTCGCTTTATCTGAACAAAGTTGTGTTTGGCTTTATTTTCATTTATTATTCCGAAACAAATCCAAAATAGACAGAATTTATTCTTGCCGGCATGGCTATCCGCTATCCTTTATTTGTCCTTCCTGAGTTGCGCGATCTGGATGTTGTCGACATCCAGCTTCCTGAAGTTGCTTCTCCTCCTGGTTCTGAAGAACTCGCCCCAACTGTACGCGTCGTACCTTGACGGGTTCTTCTCGCTCACCATCTCCTCCAGCGGCTCCACCAGGGTGCCCATGGCCGGGTTGAAGAAGTAGGGGATGGAGAACCTCTCCTTCTCCGAGTTCACCGACGCCCGGTGCTCCACGCTCTCGTACCTGTCATTGCTCCACACCTGCAACCCAAATCCAAACACAACTTTTTTATTTGTTCAGCAACGACAGCATCACCCTGCAGATTGCAGGCTGCAGGTAGCATTGGATGGATGAAGGACCTCGATCGGCAGGCAGGCACCTGAACGACGTCGCCGACATTGACGACGAACGAGCCACGAACAGGCTCCACGCGCACCCACTCGCCGTCGGGCCGCCTCCGCACGTCGAGCCCGCCGACGTCGTCGTCCTGGCGCAGGATGGTCAGGGCGCCGCTGTCCTTGTGGCGGCCGAGGCCGAGGGCGAGGTCCGGCCGAGGGCACGGAGGGTACCGGTTCATCCGCATGTACGTCGTCTGACCGTCTCCGAAGAAGCCGTGCAGCCGGTTGGGTCTCAAGTGCAGGCTCCGAGCGATCAGCTCCAGCAGCTTCAAGGCTAGCTCCTCCATCGCCGCCGCGTACTCCTCCAGTGCCGCTCTGCGTGCGAAACAGAGTCAACGGTGGTGGTGGTGGGTGCAGACAGAGTCACCTACAGTATGCTAGAGGTGGCGAGAAGAGAGGGGTACCGGAACCCCGGCAGGTCGCCGTCGTCCGGCCACTTGTTCACGAACACCAGCTCGTCGTCGGCCTGCGTCGTCGTCGGCGGCGGCTCGTGCGGGAAGATGTCGAACACCTCCTTCCAGTCCCGGACGTTCTTGGTGTGCTCGGCGTCGTAGTACCCGAGCGGCGCCTGCTCGGTGCGCCGCATGGCCGCCTTGCGCTCCGGCGGCAGCGCGAAGAACGCACGCCCGGCCTCCACCGCCCGCGCCACCGTCGCCTCCGGCACGCCGTGGCCCACGGCGACGAAGAAGCCCCAGTCCCGGCACGCCGCGCCCACCTCGGCCGCCAGCGCATCCACGGTGCCCGGCGATGGCGGCGTGCCAGCTAGCGGTGACAGGTCGATGACCGGGACGCCGGTGGCCTGGGGGACGGGCGACACAGGCCGGTGCTCGGTGGCCTGCACGAGTGCGTCGTCCATAGTGGAGGTCCGCTTCGTGCTGAGGTGTGCTGGGATGGTTACGGGTCAACGTCGTGAGTGGGAGATCCGGTAATCGTCCCTATCAGCAACTACTTGTGCAGTTGTGCTCATCGAAGCATCAGTCTCAAGTTCAACGTGGGCGATGTCTGATATCTTTTATAAAGTTAATCCTCGTTACATGTTATATCTCAATATCTAAGACATTCACATCGTTTTTCACTAATAATTATGTTATACCACTAATTTCTAACCTCTTAATACAAGCTATTCACGTCATCTCAAGTTCTATCACATGCGAGACATCCCCATTATCTTGCACTAATAGACATGTCATACCACTAACTTCCAACATTTTAATGTAACATATCCACGTCATCTCAAGTTCTATCTTAACATACAAGACATCCACATCATCTTCCACTAATAATCATGTCATGCCACTAACTTCCAACTTCTTAATGCAAGCTATCCACGTCATTTCAAGTTCGATCTCAACATGCGAGACATTCTTATCACGTTCCACTTACTATCCACATTATCTTTCACTCGTAGACATGTCATTCCACTAAATTCCAACCTCTTAATGCAAACTATCTATGTCATTTCTACTTAATTTTATTTTTAAGTTTTCGCAATCACCACGGCGACATATGGAGTATCTTCTCGTTCTAATAATACAACAGCTTTGATTCCCTGAAGGCACACGCGATTACTTCATCTTCGAAGAAATCGAAGAGATAATCTATCGGCCCCTTCCCCCCCTGCACTTGTTGCCTGACAGTAAGATCCATCATAATTCAGTTTCACGACTCGACCATGACTGCGTAGTGGAGGATACTAGAGGGATTAACTAGTTATATATGAGTAATTTTATAGAACTTTTTTTGAATCACAAGCACGTTCACGCTATGATGATCATGTACACTAGAAGATTGGTTCCTAATATGATGAGCTACTTGACCATTGTAACTGCTATGTTTTGTAACTCTTCTCTATCAGTACACAAATTGGTAGATCTCCTGCCGTTCTTTTAAAAAAATAATGATTTTCTAATTATTTCTAATTAAAGAATATACCGATGAGGGAATTAAACGTGACTTAGAAGATATTGATGACCTCAAAGCTATAGGTGCCGATGGAATGCCGGCTATGTTTTATATGCAATTTTTGAAATATTGTGGGACAAGTAAGTGTGAGATCATGTGTGACGAAAAATTGGCCCGAAACAAAATTGATATTGCAAAGTGATTAATATCAAGATATTTGTTAATGTTTACGTATTGCAAATGTGTTTTCTTGAGATGAATGGCACACTGTGTGAGTGGGGCTGCATTGATTGATCCTGAGCCAAGTCATGGAACAAAGTATTTATATTTAGGTAAAGACTTTGTTATGGATGTGCGGGCGATAAACACACCGCACACCCGCATGCCTCAACATGCTCTCTCTCTCTCTCTCTCTCTCTCTGATGACCGGTGACCTCCTCCCCGACAACCTTGCCCCACCGCATCCTTGCGCCGCGCCGGCTTGGGATTCCGGCGGGTTCAGCTCCAACGACGGTGCCGCCCTGGTAAGGTAGGTAGCTTCCTCCTCCTCCTAGATTTGCGAGCTAGGGTTCCAGCGAGCTCTTCATCTCGTCTTCCCCCAACTCAGCGGGCTTAGAAGGGAAAGTTGGGGGGGGGGGAAGAAGGCCGGCCAGGCAGTGCGGATGGCTGGAGGGCAGTTAGGGGCCCTGGCGGTGGTAGAGGTAACCGGCCAAGTCAGGGCGGGGGCGCCATGTCCATGGCGGGGAGGTGGCGCCGCGGGCGAGGTAAGGTTTCACTGGAGCGCCCATGGTCGCCGAGCTCCGGCGAAACCCTAGCTCGCCCGCAGCGGGGCGGTGAGACCGCGGCGGCGGGACGGTGGGACCTCGGGGAGGAAGAAGATAGACAGTTGGACCGCGGGAAGACGAGAGAGGAGCGCGCATGTGCGGAGCGGCCGACCGTGCGAGTGGCCTAACGCATGGCCAGCCATGCGATAGCCGTGTCCATTGGTATTTTTGTTAGTCTTTTCAATGTGCTCCTTTTAATTGGGCCGTTCCAAATTGTAATTCGTTCGAGTTTTTTCTAAGCTCATGGATTTTTTATGCACTTAGATATACACTATGTCTACCAGAAAAGCTAAAACTATTTATAATTCAGAACAGAGGTAATAGCTAACCATAATCTAAAAAACGGAAAAAGGTACATCAGTTTGTTTTGGTGTGCTCCGCTTCGATCGGCTCGTTGGAAATGGCATACCGTGATATAGCGAGGCCTAGCTACTTTTGCTCTTCCGTACTGCTGTCGCAGCCATACATATGGCGCATGATTGTGGTTGGAATCCGAGGAAGATCAACCAACTCGGTTTGATTTTGCAAATAAACCAGACCGTCAGAATTATTATTCCCAAACATACCAAATTAAAGTAGGAGTGCTCATCACACATATTCACATCCATGTTCACACACAACACGCCCATTATTTGTTCTACCACGAACGGCGACATGCATATATAGCGTCCTCTGAATCGATCTGAAGACGATGGCCGGTCACCTCGGCATGAAACCAAACAGGGTTCATTCGGGGGCGATCAATCTCAGAAACATTTGTGTACGCCACTGAAATTGTGCAAGTCTGTCACAAAAGGAAGCTACCGGCGCTGGTGCTTAAATTGGATTTTGCCAAAGCATTTGACACGGTGAATTGGGAGGGTCTGTTCATAGTTCTTCGAGCAAGGGGCTTCAATGATCTCTGGGTAAATTGGATACATAAAATTCTTGCCTCATCCAAGTCAGCGGTAATGGTGAATGGGTGCCCTGGGCCTTGGATAACCTGCAAAAGAGGACTTCGTCAGGGCGATCCTTTGTCGCCTTATCTCTTCCTATTAGTGGCTGAAACTTTACAGTGCATGATCAAGGCAAACACTAACAGTATAACACACCCAATTTGTGTTGGACAGCCCTGTGCAGTACTCCAATACGCCGACGATACTTTAATCGTGCTAAAAGGTGACTTGCAGGACATTAGAACTCTGAAGGTTCTGCTAGATCAATTTGCTAGCATGATAGGGCTGCATATTAACTATGCCAAGAGTACGGTTGTGCCAATCCATATGGCTGAAGATACAGTGCAAGCTTGTGAACTGGGTTGCAGAAGAGAAGGTTTCCCTCAAACCTACTTGGGCCTCCCACTTTCAGTAAATAAGTTGTCCACCTCAGCTCACACTCCGTATATTCAGAAAGCAGACAAGTATCTTGCTTCCTGGCAGGCGAGCCTCCTTAACACAATGGGTCGTGTGGTACTTGTTAATTCAGTTCTAGACAGCCAACTCGTCTACTTCACGAGTTCTCTACCACTGCCTACATCAGTGATTCAGCAAATGGACAAACGACGCCGCGCCTTCATGTGGTCTGGGAAAACCGATGGGAAAGCCTCTCCATCAAAGTGTTTGGTGGCATGGCCAAATGTGTGCACTACAAAAGACCTAGGAGGGCAGGGCATCAAGGATGTGGGCACGCAAAACATTTGCTTGCTGCTGAAATTGGTTCATAGATTGCACTGCTCTGAAAATTCAGCATGGGCACAATGGGTAAGACAGAGAGCATGTACCGCAACACTGAAAGGAGACCTGCAGGGGGGACATTGGGATGTACTTCGATCCATCCTACCCCTTTACCAAGCCATCACCACTGTTGACCTCGGCGACGGAAAGAGCACTTCCTTCTGGTTCGACGTTTGGTATGGTGACGATGCTCTAGGAGACACATACCCAGCCCTCCTCAGTCACTGCAGGCAACAGGATGTTTCGGTGCAGCAGGTTGTCGAGGATGGACTCCAGGGTACCATGGTCTCCAGACTTTCAACAATGGCAGCGCAACAACTTCAGGAGATGCAGAACGTGATTGATGCAGTAAACTTAACTGAAGATATGGACCGTCGGCTGTCTCCTTTCAGCTGCGGTGAAGGCAAATTGGACACTGGAAGTATATACAAGCTTCTGAAAGCCCGTGGACAGGAAGCGGATGAAAGCGTGGTCTTCATCTGGAAGACCTCAGCTCCACCACGGGTCCAGTTGTTTATGTGGTTACTGTCACAAAAACGTATCCAGTGCCGCGTCAACTTGCACCGGAAGCACATCGTCCCCAATGCTACATGTGAAGTACGCGGTGAAGCCGATGAAAGCCCAGAACACATCATCAATGGATGCCATGTTGCAAGGCAGTTTTGGACAAAGATTAGAGTTAACATGACTCTTGGTTTTGATGTCAGTCAACTACACAAGTTAGATTGCCCCAATAGTGTGCCAAGACAGGAGTTTGGGACCTTCATTGCCCTCTCATGCTGGCAATTGTGGAAACGGCGTGATGCTTTCGTTTTCAGATCAGAGCAGCCTTCAGTGCAGCATCTATTAGGCACCTGCAGAAGTGAAGCTGAACAATGGCGTGTGAGGCTGCCGAGGAAGAAAAGGCCGATAGTAGATACTTGGTGCCGGTTGTTCCATGAGACCATGACGCAATGGCATCCTGAGTTGTAAGGCCTTCTCTAACGCTGCTTTTTTACCTTTAGCCCGAAGGATCATGTAGGATAGGATAAAAAAGTAGGTGCTCTACACTTGTCATAGTGGCTTGCATAAGCTATATATGATTAAGGAGAGAGAAGATGGTCCATGCTAAAAAAGAAGAAGAGTAAATAAAGATGAGACACGATGAAAGGAAAAAAGTTTCGGTGCAAACCACAAGTAATGATAGTTTGCATTGTGTGAATAATAATTTCAACATTTCCTAGTCTACGTGGATCAGTTTATTTGTACTAGAACTACTACGAATGTTAGACTCCATGGGTGCTGCCCTAGCCTAGGCTGCTCCTAGTTTCGTCAAAATGTAAAACACAATATTTGTAACTGCTCTCACGGGCCGTTTTGGGGAGCAATCCCCCCGTAGACATTCAAAAAAAGAAAAACATGGGTGATGCTCTGATTCTAATAATACAGCAGCTTTGAACCCCTAAAGGCACGCGATTGCTTCAGATTGGAAGAAATCGAAGAGAATAAGAGATGATCTATCCGTCCCTTCTTACATGGACAATGACACCATCTGCGTCTCGGGTGTGCACTTGTTGTGTGACAGTAAGATCGGTCATAATTCAGTTTTAGGACTCCTTGACTTGGTTTCACCCATGAGGTACTTGTTGTACATTGTCTCTAACTCTGAATTCTTATGTGTAACGGTGTAAGATCCATCGTAATTCAGTTTCAGCCTTTCAGGACTACATTTAGTTTTGGTGTGCTCCGCTTCGATCGGCTCGTTGGCATACCGTGACAGCGAGGTCTACTTTTGCTCTTCCGTACTGCTGTCGCAGCCATACATATGGCGCATGATTCTGGTTGGAATCCGATCGAGGAAGATGAATCAACTCGGTTTGATTTTGCAAATAAACCAGACCGTCAGAATGCAAGCCTGTTATTATTCCCAAACATACCTCCAAAGTAGGAGTGAGTGCTCATCACACATATTCACATCCATGTTCACACACAGCACGCACATATATTTGTTCTAACACGAACGGCGACACGCATATATAGCGTCCTCTGCATCGATCTGAAGACGACGGCCGGTCACCTCGGCATGGAACGGATCCTGCTTGTCCTAGTCCTGTAGTATCTTTGCTATCTAGGCGAGGACGAGGCTCTTCTTGAAATGCGCGATCTGGATGTTCTCCACGTTGAGCTTCTTGAAGTTGCTGTTCTTCCTGGTGCTGAAGAATTCGCCCCAATTGTAGGGGTTGTACCTGGGCGGGTCGTCCTCGCTCATCAGCTCCTCCACGGGCTCCACCACGGTTTAGCTCGCCGGGTTAAAGAAGTAGGGCAAGGAGAACCTCTCCCTCGCCGAGTTCACCGACACCCGGTGCTCCGCGCTCTCGTACCTGTCGTTGCTCCACACCTGGATGAGGTCGCCGACGTTGATGATGAACGAGTCCGGCACGGGCCTGACGCGGACCCATTCGCCGTCGGAGCGCCGCCGGACGTCCAGCCCGCCGACGTCGTCCTGGTACAGGATGGTCAGGGCGCCGCCGTCCTTGTGCCGCCCCACGCCGAGGGCCAGGTCGGGGCTCGGGCACGGAGGGTAGTGGTTCAGCCGGATGAAGGTGGTCTGGTCCTTGAAGAAGCCGTGCAGCCGGTCGGGCCTCAGCTTCAGGCTCCGGGAGATCAGCTCCAGCAGCTTGAACGCCAGCTCCTCCATCGCCTTCGCGTACTCCTCCAGCGCCTCTCTGCAGCAAAAAATATCATCGGTCCAGCATGTTCAATTATTGTTAAATTAAATAATGCTTATATATATATATATATATATTGTTATCTCCCACCAGTTAGGCCCAACGGTCTTTTGGACCTTGTTCTCGCGTCCTGATCGAGGGCGCCCAACCCTACATGATTGGTGGGCCCTCGTCGCACAGCGCTATAAAGGAAAGGTGGGGGTCGGGACTCGCAGTACGAGGTTCACCGCGCCGCTAGTCACCCACCGACATCCTAACCCTAGACCCGATCTTGAGAAGGGGCGCTGCCAGCGACGGGAAGCACCACCGACACCGCCAACGCCACCCCGACGCACACGCCGCCGCCGAGGATGCCACAGCGCCGACTCCCTCTCCACCGAACGTCGCTGCCGGCGCGCAGATGGCGTCTGTCAACGAAACCCCGGCCGGAGCTTCGACCACTACGGCTTTTGATGGTTTGCTACCTATCACCCCCTTTCTCTCTGTCTCTCTGTGAATCCTGAACACCTATTCTACTACTATGTATCCCGATTTGATGAATATGCCTAAAACGAAGTCTAACAATGGTATCGGAGCCACGGTTCGACAAGAAATCAGATCGGGGAAGTGAAACCGACCGATCTGATGCGGATCGGGAAAGAAAATAGAAAAACGAACCCTAAGAACTAACCCTAATTTCCTAAATCAAATCGGAACAAGGGAAAAGGGGAGGGTCGGATTCCGAGAACCCTAGACGCAAATCCAAAAGAGAGAAAAGGGGAAGAAGAAAGAAAGAAAGGTCGAAACCCTAACCCTAATCCCAGTTTTCCATTCGGATGAACGAAAAGAAAGAAACGAAAGCAAAGAAAACGAATCGGCAAGAACGAACCCTAACCCTAACCCTAGTTTTTTCCCATTCGGATAAACCCGAAAAGAACAACTCAAAATCAGAAAGGGGAAAAATGCGTTAGGGTTAGGGTGCGTCGGATGAACCTTTCGCCGGCGCGGGAGAAGAAGCCGAGCCGGGGGCGCGGGCTCGCCGGGCTCGGCCAAGGAAGCGCCGTGGCCAGCCCGCTCGACGGCGGCGTGCTCACCCGTTGGGGAGCACGCGCGTCAGTGAGGGGGCCGGCGACGGCGCCAAGGCTCTCCATGGCCGCCCGCTCTGCTTTCCCCGCTCGCTCATCGCTCCTTCGCTCTCGGTTGTGGCTCGCTGCTGCGGCTGAAGAGAGATGAGAGAGAGCGGCGAAGAAGAAGAGAGAGAGAGAGAGCAAGAGCCGAATGACCTAGGGTTTCCACGGCACCGGCGCGGCGTTGGTTTTGATCCGGCCGAAGACGGCGTGTGATCGTCCGATCAGAACCAACGACCACGGATCCTCGGGCCGTCGCCGGCCCAGGCGGGGTGAGCGAGCGCGGCACTTTGCCGGCCTAGGCCCAGGTTGCGGCCTGGGTGCGGCCTGTGCGCGCGAGGACAGCTGGGCCGAGCCGGTTTTCAGCGCGTCTTGGGCCGCGCTGGGCTGAAATGAAAGAAGAAGAAGAAAAATTTTCTTATTATTTTCCAGGAGCAATTTTAAATGCATATTTTGATGAATTTGAGTGATTTTGACACAATTTTCTGTGCAAATTTTATCCAACGATATTTTGCTCAGAAAACAGTGAATTTTTTAGTGATTCTGGAAAATAATAATATGAAAAGATTATTAATGTTTCCGCTGTGCATGATAATTATTGTTCTCTTTGATTAAATTTGAACCAACGGGATAATTTAATTTTAAGAGAAATGAATTTCTGATAATTTTGATACGATTATGATATTGTTATTTTCTAACCAACGTTGTTAATAACAATATTATAATTTTGATCCATGAGAAATTGTGCATTAATTTTACTTCTGCCCAACGGTAATGTAAAATGTTTGCATGGATGAATTATAAGTTTTAATTTGACCAACGTTGAGTTAAAGCATGAAATTTTATGTATAAATGTTCTTACTCTGGTGTGATTTCAGGAGGCAAATGCATTGTGAACATTGCCAACATCCCGACACTCAACGGAACCAATCACCGTGTGTGGTGGGAGAAGTATGAATTAGAACTTGCGTTGGGAGAGGTCGATTTTGCCATCACCTCACCGTGTCCTACTGAGCCAGAGGACCCGGTGAGAGATGACAATGAATCTGACGCTGATTTCGCTGCTCGAAAGCGTGATCATGCTGAAATAAGAATGAAATATGACCTTGAACATAGGCAATGGACTCTCTCCAACCGTAAGTGCCTGTTGGTAGCCAAAGCCACCATAGAAGAACAGATAAGGGGCTCAATCCCTGAATGTGCTACTGCCAAAGAATATCTTGAGAAAATCAAGAGTCAGTTTACTGGATCTAAAAAGGCCACAGCAAGTTCACCAATTATGAAGCTTGTGAATGAGAAATTCACTGGTGGTAGCATAAGAGAGCATATTTTGAAGATGAACACTACGGCATCTAAGCTAAAAAAAATGAATTTGAAGGAGGAGGATTTCCTGATTCATTTGATTTTTGCTTCTTTACCAAAAGAATATGACACCTTCATTGTGAACTACAATATGCAGCCTGAAAGATGAGGCATTGAAAGACTCATCTCAATGTGTGCTCAAGAAGAGGAGAGGATAAAGTCCTCACAAGGTGAATCTGCTCATTTTGTGAAGGATAACAAAAGAAAGAACTTTAATGGCAAGAATTCTAAACCACAAGGAAAACCTAAGTGGGATAAGACCTCTTCCTCCAGTTCACAGGGAAAGAAACCCCAGGATTCTGAGAATCAGCAGTATGGTGGAGCTGAAAAAGATCAGTGCAAGCACTGCTTCAAAAAGGGACACTACAAGAGAGATTGTCCAGACTTCCTGAAATCTCTGCTAAAGAAAGGTGATGAATTTATTACATTTATAGATGAATCCCTGTATTTATGTTATGACAAATCCACTTGGTGGGTTGATTCAGGAGCAACTACTCATGTTGCAAATTCTTTATAGGGGTTAAGTGGGACGAGAACCTTACAAAGAGGAGAAAGAACGATTAAAGTTGCAAATGGAGTGCAAGCCAATGTTGAAGCCATTTGAGATTTTTCTTTAGAATTGAATAATGGTTTTGTACTTAGACTTAAAGAAGTAGTTTATGTTCCCTCTTTACGTAGAAATTTGATAAGTGTTTCGAAACTTGATAATAATGGAATTGATTGCCATTTTGGCGATGGCAAGTGTAAGATACTGGTTAATAATAAATGTGTTGGTCTTGCCTTCTGACAAGACAAGCTTTATTTAATATCTCTTGCTGAGAATGCGAACAATGTATGTGATGAGAATGTGAATGATTCCCCATCTGCGGATGTAACTAAGAAGCGAAAGAGAATTGATACTGTCTCTTCGAAATTATGGCATTGTCGCTTGGGCCATATTTCAAGGGAGAGAATGGAACGATTGGTTAAGGAATCAATTGTAACACAACCGACCAATTATATGAAATTAAGTAAGAAAATCATCCGCTAGAGCAGACGATTTAGCAAACTTAAGCCCGTATAACCCGGTAGTCCGTGAAATCACGAAGGATTTTAAACCAACTCACATCCCAGCCACGATCGTAATAAGTTTAGCGGTCACCATCACATATTACATAAAAGTTCGCATCACAGATACATCAGAGTTTAAACATAGTTATTACAAAACGAGTTCAAATAAAAGTAGCGGAAGCCATTTGTTTAAACCACACACACTCACACGGAGTTCAAATACAGTGCCAGCTGATGATCATCTCCAACAAAAAGCATTAGATGAGACGTACGGAATGACCATGCCCATGGTCCTAAGCATCACCCATCACAGGATAAAGGCAGTTGATACAGTAGCCGTAATACATATGCCCATCTGCAACAATTGGGAATAAAACCCTGAGTACGAGAAGGTACTCAGCTAAACTTACCCGACATAACCGAAAATAAATGACACCAAGGATTATGAAAGGCTTTATAGTAAGGTAGCTGACTCATTTGCAAAAAGAGGCATTTTTAGCATTTCAAGAACCTTTCAAAAGCATTATTGTCAAGTTAATTATTTATAACCTACCGACTAGATTTGCACCTACACTAGAGCAAACATGTGATTAAGCCAATAATGATAACCAATGATCATTAACCACTTCCATATTGTCATATGCATTATAACTGTCCAAGTGTTCCATTAACATTACTACGATGAAGTAACTCAAGTCAAGTGCTCACTATCCAGAAGTGATGGCGATTCGAATAGATTCATAACCAACTGGTGATTTATTCCTTACACAAACCTCACTCACCCGCTAAAGTGAGGTATTGATCACCGAGTCAACTATCCAGGAGTCTCGAGTTTGCCAAGAACCACATGTACCCAGGGGTCGACCGACTGCACTTTGGTCTTATCATCTTGCCCCCGTGTCCTACCACACCTGCTCCGGCACAGTGCGTTGTGGGCAATCTACTCGGCCCGAATAATCTCCCAGCTTCACGGTCGGAAGGTACTTTATCCGGCCAGCTAAATGTAAGGCATGCGTTCAACATGACTCGAGGCCCAACAACGGTCGATCCTTAATCGACACAGACGGAAAGCACTACAGTCCAAAACTCTATAAGTCTCCACCCGGTCTCAACTTCATTTAACACTTAGCTATATCATGACTTCATAGTCATCCAAACAGATCCAGGTAACCACCTATAGCTCGCAGGTGACAGGAAATCACCCGACTTCTACCGGTCTAAGCCAGCTAAGCATTGACTCGACTGCAGATACCAGGGTAACAAGGATATAGTATAACAAAAGTATACAAGGTATAATGCAGCAACGGTTGCAAACAACTCCTAAACGTAATGCATTAGTTAAAGTAAAGCATTTAATTAATAATTGCAAACCGGGGAGAAAATGCTCCGGGGCTTGCCTCTCTCGAAGGAGCTCGGGCGGTGATCGGGGCACTCCGGAAGTTCCTCAACGTCCTCCTCGTCGGCTTCGGGCACTTCCTGCGGCTGCACCTCGAGCTGTTCCTCAGGCTCCTCGGGTATGACGACTGGATTCTTGGTTTGAGATCCTGTATGATGCAATGTGCGTAAGTGCTTATGCAATCGGTGCAGCGGATGAGATGAATACAATGGATATGCTTGAATGCAAGGTAGTCAACATCATCCAAAAACATATACTACAAGCACATGTCATCTACTGCATTCTCTTCTACTACTAATATGCTAAGTCAACACATCTTATTAATGCTTCAAAGATACACCAAAGCTTCACTAATTTCTTAATCACACATAAAGCAACACTTGATTAAACCCTAATTAATAATAGGTTTGAATAGCAACCTCTATTTTTATTGCTTAGAAAAATCTTAGAAAATTACCATATCACAGTACTACCCTAAGTAGTCTACCATCAGATTTTCATGGTATTTGAATGAGTGGATTAGCCTACACAAAAATAACAAGCTATGGCATGATTATGAACCTGAAAATACTTTGTACTGTGAAGAGTGTCAAACAACAGATGAATTATTTTTCCTATGTTCGACACAGCAAATAATCACTGCACAAAAATTATCACATGCATGTTTTATACAAATTTTGCTCTCTAGCAAAAATAACAAAAATCAGCCATTAAAGGCACTTGAACTACACCTCATAAATTTTCTACAGTACATGCATGACACATATTTTTCCTAGGAAGTACATTACACAAGAAGATTAACAAACTTGGAATCATATTTTTCTGAAGCCTATAGGTTTTTCTACACATTTTTCAAGTTATCAGCAATATTAAGGATTAAATAAAACTCTACAGAAAAGTATCTCAAAAATGACATGCAATAATTTTATCATGTAGATCTGGTGACAAGGAACCTAGCAAAATTTGTTTCAACAAATTTTGAGCCAAAATGAGTACACAAATATTTTCCAAAGCATTTAAGTAGGAATCTGAAAATTCATTTTTGAAATCCTTTTTAAAGTCCAGCTGACGAAATTGTTGGGTGCACCCGGTGCTGTACACCCAGAGGGGCTGCTAGGCGGGACCCAGCGGGTCAACCGACCCACTGGCCAGCCACTCGGGGCCTTCGCCAGCCACTGCAGCTGGGCCCTACGGGTCAGCGACCCGGGGGCAGGGGAGGGGCTCCGCCGGCCGGTGCTCACCGGCGGCGAGTCCTCCGGTGGTGCGGGTGGTTCCAGCGTGCATGCCACACCGAGCTGCACCGGCTGGGATGGTGGAGGTGGCCCGACGGCGTGATGAACCACCTGGCCGCGGCAGCGCGCTCGTCGGAGAGGAAGGAGGCGGCCGAGCTTGGTCCTTACCTCGACGACGGCGGCCGCAAGCGAGCGCAGGCGAGGCAGGGATGCTAGGCGGAGCTTCAAGCGGCGGGAATCGAGGAATGGAGGCGTGGGAGGGGGTATGCTGCCGGCGAGGCAGCGGCGGCGGCGGTGGCGAGCTCGTGGTGCGCGCGGGAGCTGCTGGCGCTGCGTCTGAGAGAGCGGGAGGAGGAATGAGGAGGAGGCAGCGGTGTCGGGCAGAAGGAGGCGCGCGCGTGGAGGCGGAGGCAGGCCGTGGCTGCCGCGCGGCGGGCGTCGCCGGCGCATGGTCGCCACGCGGCGGTCGCGCTCTGGCGCTGGTCGGGACGCGGCGCGGCGCAGCGCTGGGCAGGCCAGACGCGCGCGGGGCTAGGCTGGGCCGAGGCGAGGTGGGCTGGCGCGGATGCGGGGCGCGCGAGCGCGGGGCGCGGTGGCAGGCCGAGCCGGCTTCGGCTGTGGGCCGAGAAAGGAGGCGGCGGCCCGCGAAAGGAGAAAAGCATTTTTCAATTTTCTATTTTCAAGGAAATTTCAAATAGCAGTTTTCAAATATCATTTTGAGCAAGAAAATGACTTCTTTTGAAAATGGCCCAAAAATAAAAGTTGCTTAGAATTTAGTCCTCTACAACTTTGCTTTAGGGACCAACTAAAAATTTTGCATAGATTTTGAATTGGGAAGCAAAAGCTAAATAGAGAGGATTTTTGACCCTTTCCAATAATAATTTCAAAAGCATATTTTGTCAAAAGTTTGAATACAAACTTTGCTCCAAAAATTGTGCTAAATAATTCTAGATGATTTACAATTATAGCCAAACATGTTTTACTAACCTAGCAAGCATAATCATGGCAAAACAACTCTAAACAAGTGTATGCAACATTCATGTTTCACGAGCATGTTTCGTATGTTTCGAAGCAGGGTTTCAGTTATTATTTACATGATTTGGCATGTATGATTCTGATGTTTGATGATGCATGATATGCATGATTTACAGTGCCTAAATGTTGGTCATAACACCGGGGTGTTACAGCCCTTCCCCCTTATAAAAATCTCGTCCCGGGATTTGGGTTACGAACCATTTGTTATAAAAATCTTTATAAGCTTTTTGTAGATATTCTCCCGTTTCCCAAGTTGCATATCCCTCATCATGATGATTCCACTGCATCTTGTATGTTTTCACCACACTATTTCGAGTAGCATGTTCTTTGGTGTCTAACACACGGACCGGTTGCTCACGATATACCAAATCTGATTTGAGTTGAATGCCTCGAGGTTTTATTCTTTCCTCCGGAACACGCAAACATTTCTTGAGATGTGATACATGGAAAACTGAGAAGACGGTACTCATTGTCTTAGGTAACTCTAACTTGTAAGCTACTGGACCTCTCTTTTTCAAGATCTTGTATGGTCCTATGAATCTAGCGGCAAGTTTTCTCCGGACTCCAAACCTTTTCTTCTTCATTGGCGTGACCTTCAGATAAACATAGTCGCCAACTTCAAACACAAGAGGTCTCCTTCTTCTGTCTGCATAACTTTTCTGACGCGATTGGGCCGCCTTCATATTTTGTTGAATAATATGGACTTTCTTCTCGGCCTCTTCTACAAAGTCAATGCCATAATACCTTCTATCTACAGGATCAACCCAATTCAATGGTGTTCTACATTTTCTGTCATACAAAGCTTCGAATGGAGCCATCTTGATGCTTTCTTGATAACTATTATTGTAAGAAAACTCAGCTAATGGTAACCATGACTCTCATGATCCCTTAGAAGACAATACACAGGCTTTTAACATATCCTCCAAAACAGCATTCACTCGTTTAGTCTGACCATCTGTTTGAGGATGATAAGTGGTACTACGAATCAAACTAGTTCCTAAGCCTTTGTGTAAATGTTCCCAAAAGTGAGCCGTGAACTGTGAGCCTCTATCAGATACTATGGTCTTTGGTATACCATGCAACCTCACAATTTCTGCGATATACTTCTCGGCATATTGAGGTGGTCGATATTCTGTTTTGACAGGCAAGAAATGAGCGGTCTTGGTAAGACGGTCCACAATTACCCAAATCGAATCATGTCCCTTTTGAGTAGTGGGCAAACCCGAGATAAAATCCATACTTATATCATCCCACTTCCAACTAGGGACTGACAAAGGTTGCAACATACCGGCAGGTTTCATATGAATAGCTTTCACTCTACAACATGTGTCACATCTGGCAACATATGTTGTAATTTCTTTCTTCATTTTGGTCCACCAATAACGAGGTCTTAGTTCTTGATACATCTTACTACTTCCCCGATGGATAGATAGCTTAGAAAGGTGAGCTTCATCCATGAGTTTATTCCTAAGCTCTCGATCCTTGGGAACCACAAGACGGTCGTCAAACCACAACACGCCCTGTTCATCCACTTTAAAGTGCTGAGACGGCTTTTCTTTTATTTTCTCTTTGATGTGGAATATTCCCTTGTCGGTTTTCTGGCCCTCTATTATCTTACTCTCCAAAGAGCAACTAATCTGAATACTATGTAACACAGCAGGATGCATCAGATCGAACCCATCTTCAAGTAATGGCTGCACATTCAAGTAATGTGACTTTCTGCTCAAAGCATCTGCCACTACATTGGCTTTTCTAGGATGATATTGTACATTCAAGTTGTAATCTTTGATCAATTCCAACCATCTTCGTTGTCTCATATTCAACTCTGATTGGGTAAAGATGTACTTGAGACTCTTATGATCTGTGAAAATGTTGCACACATTACCAAGTAGATAATGTCTCCAAATTTTTAAGGCATGCACAACTGCAGCAAGTTCAAGATCATGTGTTGGATAGTTGACCTCGTGCTTTCTCAATTGACGTGAGACATAAGCAATGACTCTCCTTTCTTGCATAAGAACACAGCCCAATCCAGTTTTTGATGCATCGCAAAACACATCAAATGGTTTCTCAATGTCTAGTTGTGCGAGAACAGGAGCAGTGGTCAACAGTTTCTGCAAAGTGTGGAAAGCTGCTTCACACTCCTCTGTCCACACAAACTTGTGATCCTTCTGTAGCAGACTTGTCATAGGTTTGGCAATCTTCGAGAAGTCTGGTATAAAGCAACGGTAGTAACCGGCTAGTCCTAAGAAACTTCTAATCTCAGGAACTGTGGTCGGTATTTTCCAATTCATAACCTCTTGCACCTTACTTGGATCGACTGAAACTCCATTTTCTGACAGAATGTGACCAAGGAAAGGAACTTTCTTCAACCAGAATTCACATTTGCTAAACTTAGCATACAACTTATGGTCTCTAAGTCTGGTCAAGACAATTCTCAGATGCTCTTCATGATCCTTCTCGTTCTCGGAGTACACCAGAATGTCATCGATGAACACGACCACGAACTTATCCAATTCTGGCATGAAAACTGTATTCATCAGAAACATAAAGTATGCAGGAGCATTTGTCAAGCCAAAGGACATGACAAGATACTCATACAACCCGTATCTAGTGGAAAATGCAGTTTTCGGTATATCTTGTGGCCTAATCTTGATCTGATGATAGCCAGATCTCAAATCTATTTTTGAGAACACCTTAGCCTTGGCTAACTGGTCAAACAGAACATCAATATGAGGCAAGGGATACTTATTCTTGATGGTTACAGCGTTAAGTGGCCTGTAATCCACGCACATTCTCAACGTGTCCTCTTTCTTCTTTTTCACAAACAAGGCAGGACATCCCCATTCAGACTTGCTTGGCCGGATAAACCCCTTTTTTGATAACTCTTCTAGTTGCTTCTTCAGCTCAACTAATTCATCTAGAGGCATCCGATAGGGTCTCCTTGAAATCGGAGCTGTTCCGGGGATTAACTCAATTCCAAACTCAATCTCCCTATCCGGCGGAAGACCAGGTAGCTCATCCGGGAATACATCCGGAAATTCACACACTACCAGAATCTGATGAATAGGAATAACTGTCGTAGCACATGTAACACTTATAAGGTCTGTTCTCCAAGGCAATGGTACTTGGAAAGTACCCTCACCCAAGGGATCCTTAAGGGTAAGTACTCAACTTCTAGTATCTATGACTGCTCCCCAATCCTTCATTCAATTCATTCCTATAATGACATCCAAAACTAGTCCAGGCATAACTATCAAGTTCACTCGGAACTTCCTTCTACCTAATTCAAGGGTTGCCCCTCGAACCATTCGGTTGGTCAAAACATCAGCCCCTGCTGAACTTATACGGTAACCATAACCCAATTCTGTGCATAGTTGTTTATGTTTCTGTGCAAATGCTTGACTCATAAAAGAATGCGATGATCCAGAATCAAATAGAACAACTGCAGGGTTTTCGTTGATAGGAAACTTACCAGCAGTGAAGGGCTCTCCCTTAGGAATTTCATCCACAGTCGTACTATGCACCCTAGCATTATAAGTCTACTGCTTCTTCTTGGGCAGATACGGACAAAACCTCGAGAAGTGGCCGGGTTGATCACAGTTATAGCAGGGTCCCCTTACTATACCAGCAGATCCCATAGCTCCCTTAGAACTGCCCTGTACCGCAGTTGTGGCTGCCTTGTTGGGCTGTACTGCCATCTTATAAGGCTTCTGGGGTCCACGGAAATTCTGACTTCTCTGCTGAGGTGGCCTGAATCTCGCGCCAGGTGCCGATGGGCGATATGGAGGACGACCTCCCGTAGGTGCTCTAGCTTGGGACGGACCACCTTCAAGGGCTCTCTTGCGTGTCTTGGCTGCGGTGCTGGCGTTGTTATTCTTCTCCTGCTTCAGACAGTCGTTGATGAAGTCATTAAATCTGACGCGGTTGTTGGTACCAACATGCTTCATCATTTTTGGATTGAGTCCCCTATTGAAACTGGCTATTCTCTTAGCATCTGTGTCAACCATGTCGGGAGCATAACGACACAAGTTGTTGAAGGCATGCAGATATTGCGTCACGGTCTTGGTGCCCTGATTCAACGCCAAGAACTCTCCCAACTTCATCTCGGTCAGCCCGGGTGGAATATAAACTCCACGGAAGGCCTCAGCAAACTCTCTCCATGTAATCTGAGCATTTGGAGGAAAGGTGGTGCGATGGTGCTTCCACCACATTCCCGCTGGTCCTTGCAACTGAAGTGCAACATACTCAGTTTTCAACACCTCAGTCATCCTCAACACACAGAATTTATCTTTCATAGTGTTGATCCATTCTTCAGCATCGAGTGGTTCTGTTGCTTCCTTGAATATCGACGGCCTGGTATCCACAAAATCTTTGAAGCTATTGTATTGATTCACCCCAATGCCACCACCCTGATTATTACCACGTTGAACGTTGTTGGCGATGGTACGTAGAAAATCCTCCATATTCTTCTGGGACTGTTCCGTGTTACGCTGACTTCTGAGCAACTGTGCGAAGAACTCCTCTGGGGTAAACGGGGGAGGAGGTGGCAAATGCGGTTCATGGGGAGGCTCATTGTTGTTGCCATGGTTTCCACCACCACCACCGGTCCCAGCACCATTAGCACCGGGCTCAGCGGCCTCATACGTGGTACGTCGAGTATTTGTCATCTGCATATTTCAGCAACAAGTAATGATTGAGTGACGCTGTAATAATTGTGAGTGAAGGAAAAATATGCCGTACTGAATTTACTGGAGAGAATAAATTCATACAATAAAATAGAGGCACAATAATCGCATCCCAATTAAAACAACATCACTAATTAAATTACTTCAACAGCAAACATCGCGTACATATGACCAAATTGCCAGCATACATACACTGGACTTTTATGCGTTCAGATATCGCATTCTTAATCAAGTTCCAACCACATGCCAAGTCTCATAAGTTTGAAGCAAAACATATTAGGATACATGCCAACAAAAGAAAGGTCACCGCGACAGGACCTAGATACTAGCGCAAGGCAACTAGCCTACTCCTCGGGGCCGTCGTCGGGGTCGGAGACGTCACCATCGCCCCCAGGTGAAACTATAGGCTCGTCCTCGTTGTCGTGGTTGATGTCCATGTCAGCGGCGTCTGGTGGAGCATATGGGCCAACCCCATTGTAGAGCATGTGAAACTCCTCGTGCAAGTTGCCGTTGTACTCCTCTAGCTCATCGACCCTCTGCAGCAGAAGGTCCCTCTCGTCCTAGGCTTTATTCCTTTCCTGAACCAACTGTCCAATCATGCGGTCTGCATTGTTGTTGGCCTGAGTCAACATATGCACCCGCTGCATAGCTCTATCACCTCTCTCAACTGTCTGGTCTTGCTGTAAGTTCATATCAGCCAACTGCTCCTGCAAACTAGCTATAGCACGTGCCTGTCTCTTCTTCTGCTTTCTCCCCTTGAGCTTATCCTGACCACGCAAGCCAGTCAAAGTCTAGTAGGTACTCTCGAGACCCTCATACGCTCTGATGGCGGCGAACATAGCACTCATAGCCTGATTGTCGCTAGCCTGTCCCTCAGCTGGACCTCTGACCAAGGCACTTCCCTAAGGCTGAACCCAAATGGCATCATGAGGATCATCCTTAGGAAAGGTGCCAGCTAGAGCTGCTGCAAGCTCACTGGGAAATCTGCTCATGATATCCCTGATGGCACGGAAAGTTGCTCCCTCTGCACCCTCAGCAGGAGTGCAACCCTCAAACTCCAAGTGCCAACCATCCCAATCTAGAGCATCACCGAGAGCAGGAACCGTGATCTCTACCACTGCAAGTCCATCCTCTGCTAACTGGCTCTCATTCCAAGAGTACACCGGTTCTTGACCCTCTGGGTACCCCACATCATAGAGCACTCTCCAAAGCAAGGTCGGCATGCCAAACTCGCTCAAGAAGGTGTCCGTGGTGCGGTGCTCCCTCAGGGCCAACGGACGTCGAGGTGCTCTTCCTCCGGTGGACTTACGGGCGGTCTGCTTTGTGCGGGCCATCTGTAGCAAAAGTTCTTTTATTACCCCGGGAAAACATATTTTAGGTGATACAACTTTTATCAAAATGAGATAATCAATTTATAAGGGGAGGAATGCATGACATGAATGAAATGCACAAGTAATATGATGTATGTACGTGCCGTACGTTCTCACAAACTTATGAAATAAATAAGTCTAGCGATGAATTCGGTGTCATATAAACGATCTCTCAAATACGTAACTAATATGTTCTATACGATAGCGTTGTTATGTACCTGCAGAAGATTCATTTCAGCCCAATTCCCAATGAATGCATAAAAGCAGTAAATTTTATCTACACGCCCTACACGAATCCCCAGATACGTGTACAACGGTAGCAACTACCCGAACCATCGTCCTATTGATGGCATCGCCTCAACAGACGGAATACCCACACATGAGATACCTTTATAAAACATGCGTAGAACATGTAATTACGCCAGCATCATATAAGCATTCACCCTAGATCGGCGGTGTATCCGATCATGCTCTCACAACTCACACTTACCGAGGCGTAGAGGCAAATAATCCATACATTACCACTCAAACAAGTGGCACTCATACAATAGCACGCCGTATGAGCAACGAAAGAGAAATATGATGCAAGAACCCCAAGTCAATACTTAATTAAGCCACCTAGAGTCCTTAACTGGGCATAAAGGATATGACCACTGGCACACTTTATAGTTTGGAAATCACGTTTTTCAAATGCCTTTTTGTTTTAAATACACTTGTGAACAGTAACACGCTAAACCATGCTCTGATGCCAATTGTAACAGAACCGACCAATTATACGAAATTAAGTAAGAAAATCATCCGCCAGAGTAGAGGATTTAGCAAACTTAAGCCCGTATAACCCGGTAGTCCGTGAAATCACGAAGGATTTCAAACCAACTCACATCCCAGCCACGATCGTAATAAGTTTAGCGGTCACCATCACATATTACATAAAAGTTCACATCACAAATACATCAGAGTTTAAACATAGTTATTACAAAACGAGTTCAAATAAAAGTAGCGGAAGCCATTTGTTTAAAACCACACACACTCACACGGAGTTCAAATACAGTGCCAGCTGATGATCATCTCCAACAAAAAGCATTAGATGAGACGTACGGAATGACCATGCCCATGGTCCTAAGCATCACCCATCACAGGATAAAGGCAGTTGATACAGTAGCCGTAATACATATGCCCATCTGCAACAAGTGGGAATAAAACCCTGAGTACGAGAAGGTACTCAGCTAGACTTACCCGACATAACCGAAAATAAATGACACCAACGATTATGAAAGGCTTTATAGTAGGGTAGCTGACTCATTTGCAAAAAGAGGTATTTTTAGCATTTCAAGAACCTTTCAAAAGCATTATTGTCAAGTTAATTATTTATAACCTACCCACTAGATTTGCACCTACACTAGAGCAAACATGTGATTAAGCCAATAATGATAACCAATGATCATTAACCACTTCCATATTGTCATATGCATTATAACTGTCCAAGTGTTCCATTAACATTACTACGATGAAGTAACTCAAGTCAAGTGCTCACTATCTAGGAGCGATGGCGATTCGAATCGATTCCTAACCAGCTGGTGATTTATTCCTTACACAAACCTCACTCACCCGCTAAAGTGAGGTATTGATCACCGAGTCAACTATCCAGGAGTCTCGAGTTTGCCAGGAACCACATGTACCCGGGGGCCGACCGACTGCACTTTGGTCTTATCATCTCGCCCCCGTGTCCTACCACACCTGCTCCGGCACAGTGCGATGCGGGCAATCTACTCGGCCCGAATAATCTCCCAGCTTCGCAGTCAGAAGGTACTTTATCCGGCCAGCTAAATGTAAGGCATGCGTTCAACATGACTCAAGGCCCAACAACGGTCGGTCCTTAATCAACACAGACGGAAAGCACTACAGTCCAAAACTCTATAAGTCTCCGTCCGGTCTCAACTTCATTTAACACTTAGCTATACCATGACTTCATAGTCATCCAAACAGATCTAGGTAACCACCTATAGCTCGCAGGTAACAGGAAATCACCCGACTTCTACCGGTCTCAGCCAGCTAAGCATTGACTCGACTGCAGATACCAGGGTAACAAGGATATAGTATAACAAAGGTAGACAAGGTATAATGCAGCAACGGTTGCAAACAACTCCTAAACGTAATGCATCAATTAAAGTAAAGCATTTAATTAATAATTGCAACCGGGGAGAAAATGCTCCGGGGCTTGCCTCTCTCGAAGGAGCTCGGGCGGTGATTGGGGCACTCCGGAAGTTCCTCAACGTCCTCCTCGTCGGCTTTGGGCACTTCCTGCGGCTGCACCTTGAGCTGTTCCTCGGGCTCCTCGGGTATGACGACTAGATTCTCGGTTTGCAATCCTGTATGATGCAATGTGCGCAAGTGCTTATGCAATCGGTGCAGCAGATGAGATGAATACAATGGATATGCTTGAATGCAAGGTAGTCAACATCATCCAAAAACATATACTACAAGCACATGTCATCTACTGCATTCTCTTCTACTACTAATATGCTAAGTCAACACATCTTATTAATGCTTCAAAGATACACCAAAGCTTCACTAATTTTTTAATCACACATAAAGCAACACTTGATTAAACCCTAATTAATAATAGGTTTGAATAGCAACCTCTATTTTTATTGCTTAGAAAAATCTTAGAAAATTACCATATCACAGTACTACCCTAAGTAGTCTACCATCAGATTTTCATGGTATTTGAATGAGTGGATTAGCCTACACAAAAATAACAAGCTATGTCATGATTATGAACCTGAAAATACTTTGTACTATGAAGAGTGTCAAACAACAGAGGAATTATTTTTCCTATGTTCTACACAGCAAATAATCACTGCACAAAAATTATCACATGCATGTTTTATACAAATTTTGCTCTCTAGCAAAAATAACAAAAATCAGCCATTAAAGGCACTTGAACTACACCTCATAAATTTTCTACAGTACATGCATGACACATATTTTTCCTAGGAAGTACATTACACAAGAAGATTAACAAAGTTGGAATCATATTTTTCTGAAGCCTATAGGTTTTTCTACATATTTTTAAGTTATCAGCAATATCAAGGATTAAATAAAACTCTATAGAAAAGTATCTCATAAATGACATGCAATAATTTTATCATGTAGATCTGGTGACAAGGAACCTAGCAAAATTTGTTTCAACAAATTTGGAGCCAAAATGAGTACACAAACATTTTCCAAAGCATTTAAGTAGGAATCTGAAAATTCATTTTTGAAATCCTTTTTGAACTCCAGCTGACGAAATCGTTGGGTGCACCCGGTGCTGTGCACCCAGAGGGGCTGCCAGGCGGGGCCCAGCGGGTCAACCGGCCCACTAGCCACCCACCCGGGGCCTTCGCCAGCCACTGCGGCTGGGCCCTACGGGTCAGCGACCCGGGGGCAGGGGAGAGGCTCTGCCGGCCGGTGCTCACCGACGGCGAGTCCTTCCGGTGGCGCGGGTGGTTCTAGCGTGCATGCCACGCTGAGCCGCACCGACTGGGATGGTGGAGGTGGCCCGACGGCGTGACGAACCACCTAGCCGCGGCAGCACGCTCGCTGGAGAGGAAGGAGGCGGCCGAGCTTGGTCCTTACCTCGACGACGGCGGCCGCAAACGAGCGTAGGCGAGGCAGGGATGCTAGGTGCAGCTTCAGGCGGCGGGAATCGAGGAATGGAGGCGTGGGAGGGGGTATGCTGCCGGCGAGGCATCGGCGGTGGCGAGCTCGTGGTGCGTGCGGGAGCTGCTGGCGCTGCGTTTGAGAGAGCGAGAGGAGGCAACGCGTGTCGGCGCGAAGGCGCGCTGCGCGTGGCGGCGGAGGCCGTGGCTGCCGCCGCTGGCGGCGCCACCGGCGGCGCATGGTCGCCACGCTGCGGTCGTCTTCTCGCTGGTCGAGATCGCGGCGTGGCGCTAATTGGCAAAGCGAGCAGACCAGCCAGTGTCTTTGAAATTTGGGCGAGGCGAGGTGGGGTGGTGCGGATGCGGTGCTATAGCGCGCAGGCACGCAGTGGCAGGTTGAGCTGGCTTCGGTTGTGGGCCGAGAAAGGAGGCGGCGGCCCGCGAAAGGAGAAAAGCATTTTTCAATTTTCTATTTTCAAGGAAATTTCAAATAGCAGTTTTCAAATATCATTTTGAGCAAGAAAATGACTTCTTTTGAAAATGGCCCAAAAATAAAAGTTGCTTAGAATTTAGTCCTCTACAACTTTGCTTTAGGGACCAACTAAAAATTTTGCATAGATTTTGAATTGGGAAGCAAAAGCTAAATAGAGAGGATTTTTGACCCTTTCCAATAATAATTTCAAAAGCATATTTTGTCAAAAGTTTGAATACAAACTTTGCTCCAAAAATTGTGCTAAATAATTCTAGATGACTTACAATTATAGCCAAATATGTTTTACTAACCTAGCAAGCATAATCATGGCAAAACAACTCTAAACAAGTGTATGCAACATTCATGTTTCATGAGCATGTTTTGTATGTTTCGAAGTAGGGTTTCAGTTATTATTTACATGATTAGGCATGTATGATTAGGATGTTTGATAATGCATGATATGTATGATTTACAGTGCCTAAATGTTGGTCATAACACCGGGGTGTTACATCAATTCTCCCGCACTTAGAATTTTTAGATTTAGAACAATGTATTGATTGCATCAAAGGAAAGTATGTCAAGAAAATTAAGAAAGATGCCAAACGAAGCACAAAAATTTTAGAAATAATCCACACAGACATATGTGGTCCTTTTCCTATAAAAAGTGTGGATGGTTATGACTCGTTTATAACATTCACAGACGACTACTCTCGTTATGGCAATATTTATCCAATTAAAGAAAGATCGGAAGCATTGGATAAATTCAAAATATTTAAAGCTAAAGTTGAAAATCAGCACAATAAGAAAATCAAGATAGTACGATCAGACCGAGGTGGAGAGTACTATGGGTGACATACCCCATATGGCCAAATTCCTGGACCATTTGCAAGGTTCCTATAGGAAAATGGCATAGTTGCTCAGTACTCCACACCGGGGGAGCCTCAGTAGAATGGAGTGGCTGAAAGACGTAACCGTACCTTAATGGATATGGTAAGAAGCATGATGAGTTACTCCACATTACCGATTAGTTTATGGATGGAGGCACTAAAAACCGCCATTCACATACTTAATCGAGTACCAAGCAAATCGGTGCCTAAAACACCGTATGAATTATGGACAGGAAGGGAACCCTCACTTAACCATTTGCGTGTGTGGGGCTGTCCGGCTGAGGCAAAAGTGTTTAACCCAAACATAGGAAAGTTAGACTCCAAGACAGTCAGCTGCCATTTTATTGGCTATCCAGAAAGATCGAAAGGATATCGCTTCTATTGTCCTGACAGACATACGAAGATTGTAGAAACAAGACACGCTGTGTTCTTGGAGGATAACATGATCAAGGGGAGCATGGTAGCACGAGAAATCAGCCTACAGGAGAAGCAGGTACATGTACCCACTCCGATGGTTGAAGAACCATTCTTCACGCTACCTGCTGCTGTTGCACCGACAGTGCAGGACACTGTAGTGCCAACACCTGTTGCAAGTTCTCCCGTGGCGACAATGAATGAACATGAGGAACCTATCCTTGAGGAACCTATAGAACCAAATGTTGCACATGAGGAAGAACAACAACAGCCAAATGTGGAACAAGTGCCGGAGGCACCTAGAAGGTCTCAGAATAAGAAGATCAGCTATTACTGATGACTATGAAGTTTATGAAACAGAAGAATGTCAGATGGGGGATGATCCCACCTCATTTGAAGAAGCCATGAGAAGCGACCACTCATCAATGAGTACCAATAAAGTTTGGGACTTAAAAAATATTCCTAAAGGAGCTAAAACAGTAGGCTGTAAATGGGTCTACAAAACGAAATATGACTCCCAAGGGAATATAGAAAGATTTAAAGCGCAACTTGTGGCGAAAGGCTTCACGCAAAGAGAAGGGATTGATTACAATGAGACGTTTTCTCCAGTCTCATGTAAAGATTCCTTCAGAATTATAATGGCACTTGTAGCCCACTATGATTTGGAGTTACATCAAATGGATGTAAAGACGGCTTTCCTAAACAGAGATTTGGAAGAAAATGTCTATATGGCACAACCGAAAGGTTTTGTCGTAAAAGGAAAGGAAAATATGGGATGCCGCCTGAAGAAATCAATCTACGGATTGAAGCAAGCTTCAAGACAGTGGTATTTGAAGTTTGATAGAATGATAAAATGTTTTGGGTTTGAAGAAAATGTTGAGGACAATTGCGTTTATGCAAAGTTCAAGAATGGAAAGTACATATTCCTAATTTTGTATGTGGATGATATCTTGCTTGCTAGTAGTGATATCAATCTATTAATGAAAACGAAGAAATTCTTGTCCTCAAACTTTGATATGAAAGATCTTGGTGAGGCCTCGTTCATTTTGGGAATAGAGATTCACCGAGACAGGAGGAAAGGGGTTCTAGGATTATCACAAAAGGCATACATAGAAAAGGTCCTGAAGAAATTTAGTATGCATGCGTGCAGTCCTTCACCTGCTCCTATAGTCAAGGGCGATAGGTTTGGGGAACATCAGTATCCCAAGAACCAATATGAAATTGACCGAATGAAAGCGGTACTGTATGCTTCAACTGTTGGAAGTTTACAATATGCTCAAGTGTGTACACGCCCTAACTTAGCTTTTGTTACCGGGTTACTTGGCAGATATCAAAAGAATCCAGGAATTGAACATTGGAAATTAGTGAAGAAAGTCCTGTGTTATTTGCAGGGTACGAAAGGCCTCATGCTTACGTATAGAAGATATGATTCCCTGCAGATAGAGGGGTATTCAGATTCTGATTATGCGGGAGATGAAAGAAAATCCATGTCAGGATATATGTATTTACTCTCGCAGGAGGGGCTATATCGTGGAAAAGCTCCAAACAAACCGTGACTACATCCTCGACAATGTATGCCGAGTTTGTAGCATGCTATGAGGCAACGGGGCAGGTGAATTGGCTGAAGAAATTCATACCTGGATTGAAAGTGATTGATGATATAAATGAACCACTGAGATTGTATTGTGATAACAATCCAGCGGTACAGTACGCTCACAACAATAGATCAAGTGGTGCTGCCAAACACATTGACATAAAGTACTATGTTGTGAAAGATAAAGTTCGGGATCGTATAATAAATCTTGAGCATATAAGTACAGAGAAAATGCTCGCGGATCCGCTCACAAAGGGCTTACCACCCAACGTGTTCAGAGAACACGTAGCCGGCATGGGTTTAAGGGAAAGCCTATGATTCCCGAACATACGAAGGACCCAAAGAAAGTTTACATTTCAAAATGGAAAAGTGTATTGTGGCTGTTAGTCTAACGGCACTAATTGCTGTGATGATGGGACAGTTCTATGCACTAATCTATGATGAGATAGGATGGAAGCAAGAAAAATATGAATTAAAAGTTTTGAGTATGAAATTAAAGAACGAAGAATAGATGAGAGATCAAAGGGGAGAATGTTAGGTTTGATCTCCCACCAGTTAGGCCCAACGGCCTTTTGGGCCTTGTTCTCACGCCCTGATCGGGGGCGCCAAACCCTACATGGTTGGTGGGCCCCCGTCGCACAACGCTATAAAGAAAAGGTGGGGGCCAGGACTCGTAGTACAAGGTTCACCACGCCGCCAGTCACCCCACCGACATCCTAACCCTAGACCCAATCTTGAGAAGGGGCGCTGCCAGCGACGGGAAGCACCACCGACGCCGGCAACGCCACCCCGACGCACATGCCGCCACCGAGGACGCCACAACGCCGACTCCCTCTCCACCGAACGTCGCTGCCGGCGCGCAGATGGCATCTGTCAACGAAACCCCGGCCGGAGCTTCGACCACTACGGCTTTCGATGGTTTGCTACCTATCACCCCCTTTCTCTCTATCTCTCTGTGAATCCCGAACACCTATTCTACTACTATGTATCCCGATCTGATGAATATGCCTAAAAAGAAAACTCTAACATATATATATGTATGTATGTATGTATGTATGTATGATCGAAAGGATAAGTTTCGTTTTGTCACTCTCCTGAAGCCCGGCAGATCCTGGGGCCACTTGTTCTGGAACACAAGCTCGCCGTCGGCCACGGCGGCCGGCGGCGGCGGCTCGCGAGAGACGAGGTCGAACACCTCCTTCCAGTCCCTCACGTTCTTGGTGTGCTCCGACTCGTAGTACCCGAGCGGCTCCGCCTCGCTCCTCCGCACGGCGGCCTTCCGCTCCGGCGGCAGCGCGAAGAAGGCGCGCTGCGCCGCCGTCGCGCTCGCCACGGTCTCCGCGGGCACGCCGTGGCCCACCACCACGAAGAAGCCCCAGTCTCGGCTCGCCGCGCCCACCTCGGCGGCCAGCGCGTCCACCGCGGCCGCGTCGCCGCCATCGGCGATGAGAGGCGAGAGGTCGATGAGAGGGATGCCGGTGGCCTCAGTCATAGTGGGCTTCGGGCGGTGCTCGGGGGCCTGCACGAAGGCCTGGTCCATGGTGAGGCCGCCCATGGCGATCACGTTGCACCGTGGGAAGGTTGTGTGAGGCTGTGATGTCTTGGCTACTTCGCGCCTGTGCGATAGTGAGGCTGGGGCCCTGTGATGAGGTGGTTAAATGTGACGTTTGGCCTGGTTGGATTCAATGAATCTGGATGGATTTTTAGGTGAATCTTGTTTTCTAGCACTTCTTCCATTTAATTGGCTGATGTGTCCATGTACACAAGCTGATGAGTGTACTCCCTCGCTAAAAAAACACAATTCTAGTTTTGAACCTGGACACACGTACTAGCTTTGAACCTGCACACGTACGTGTTTAGGTTCAAAGCTAGAATTATGTTTTTTTTCGAACAGAGAGAGTACTGAACAAACTTTGTGTTGTTTTGATCGATGGTGCGGTTGTACTTGGTGTGTTCTAGTAGTATGTGTGACGTCACTGATGATTGAAGGATCCGGATCCACTATAGCCCAAGGGTGGGATGTTATACTCGTATGATATGAGGCTTTTGTACTAGCACAAGAGTTATGGAGAAGCAAAACTTTTTTTTCTTTGGCTATATACTAGCGCCTGCGCGTGTGCACACGGAAATGCACGTTCCTGCTTACTTCTCTTTGCGTTATTTTCTCCTCACCACTGGAAAAAATTTAGGTGACGTTTGGTTCCACGACCGGAAGGGTAACGCGAATGGAACGGATCCCATAAGGGAACGGAAAGGGAAACGATTATTACCTTTTCTGTTTGGTTGGTCATCGTTGTTTTCATGGTAGCGAGCGGGACCGACTAACACTAACCATCGGGCGTGAACGGATGGCTGAAGGCTCGGACCTATTCCCAAACCAATCGTTTCCATCGTACGTCTAACAAACAGGAACTAACGTAACCCGATAGCGCTGTGATCGGGTCACACCGAGAAACGATTTAACCAAACAACACCTTAGTGAGGATGATCCCATACCATGGTACCTACCATGGATTCACGACATCTGTCATGCGCATGTATCTAACATATAGGATTGTTGCTTAAATTTAGGAGAAATAGTTACAAATAAAAATTATAACTCTCTTCTGCGTTTGGTTCATACACATGTCGTGAGTCCACAACAGGTGCTCATGGTTGTTCCATAGGGATTGTCCTCATTGAATTTTTGCCCTCACCACACCCCACCCCACCTCCAAGTCTCCTACCTCGATCGGGAGTCGCCGCCCTCACAGTCACAGCTACCTAGCCCGTGACTGCAACCGCTGCTAATCTTAGTGTCTTCTTTGTCCCTTGCTAGAGTGCGCCCGCCTCCCACCACCTTTGACAATGTAGCGCCTCCTTTGCCACCACCTTCCTCCGCCGTCGTCACTAATCTTAGTCGTTACGTCTTCTTCATCTTTTGATCGATGCCCTCGCCGTCTACACTGCCCAATCAGCGTCTCCCACCAACCAACGGACGACGCCCCCACTACCCCCGCCCTCCACCGTTGTCTCTACCACTACCACCATCGATCGGTCAAAGAGGTGAAGAACCACTTTAATGGAATCTTGACTTGGAGAACGAAGCACCTTGTGATCAAGCCAGTTCATAGATAACCACTCATAGAACAATCAGGGGCTAAAACACAAGCTTCATGGGAGGCTAAACCATCTGCAACCCTGTTACATGTTCTATTACAGATAGAGACTTTACAAGAATTGAAGTCATACACCATATGGTCTCTAATCTGATGGATTAATGAACCAATCGTGCTTCTATCCTTCTCTGTTGAAGATAGAGCCAATGCTAAGGTTGTAGCATCTGTTTCCAGAATGATATGCATCATGCCAAGATGTGTTGCCTGGATTCCTTGGAGGGCCGCCATTGCTTCAGTTTACAAAGCAGAAGCCGCATATATCATATTATCAGCGCCAGCTGCAAGCACATCCCCACGTGTATCCCTAATCACAAAGCCTCGGCCTCCTGTTCTTGTTTGTTGGTAAAAGGCACTGTCAATATTGATTTTGTAATTGTCAATAGGTGGTGGCTTCCACGAGCATGGTACAACTTTTTTTATAGACTGACCTGTATTGTTCAATCTCTCAAATTCTAGCATATGGTACAGTATAGAATTCTGAATTTCTGATGCACTCATAAGCCTATGGCCTTCGTTTACCTTATTCCTTGCCGACCACCATCTTCACAACAACACTATCACCTTTAAATGTACAGATTTTTTCAGAGACAAGATCATGTGGACAGTTTCCCTCCCTGATTGACATCCTATTAACATTACCCTGTGTTCTTCCATATTCAATAGCCGCCAATAGTGTTTCAAAAAAATATGGCCGCAATCTTCGTCCAGTCTATTGCAAACCGGACATAGGGTGTCTGTTTTAATTCCTCGACGGGCCAAATTTCTTCTTACAGGAAGACTGTTGTGGGCTAAACGCCAAATAAACATCTGGACCTTGTTGGGGACTTTTAGTTACCAAATCTTATGCCATTGGAATTCGCCTTCCCTATTAATTACAGTCCGAGATGTAGAAGCATCCATGTGGGCAAGTGCGTCTCTTCTAGCCACAACTAACTTATAAGCCGATTTAACGGAGAAAAGTCCCTTTGAATCAAAGTGCCAAGCTTGCCAATCTTCCATTTGATCATCAATAGGAATCCTAAGAATCTCATTTGCATCTTCTGACCAAACTGTATCATGTACTAGTTGCACATCCCATCCACCAGTTATTGGATTAATTAACTCATCCACTCTCCTTAGCAAAGAAGCACGCCTTAGTGTATTCGGCCTTCTGGTAGTATCTTTAGGTAGCCATGGGTCCTCCCAGGTTTTAACCTTTTCTCCGCTGCCAATTCTCCAAATCAAGCCTTCCTTTTGTAATTCCCGCCCTGTTCAGTATACTTCTCACAGCATATGGGCGACAACTGAGAATATCTGACTGAGGGAAGTATTTTAAGTCCGGCTGATACTGGTTTGTTGTGAGAGAAAAACACTGTTGGCTGACTGATAAGCTCTAGCTGAAACCAACGAGCGAACAAGCTGAATGTATCAGGATCTGTGAGTAGTCGTCTACGTAACATGGCCATATTGAAAAGATGCAAATCCCTGAATTCTAGGCCACCCTTTTTCTTGGGTCTAGTCAGCTTCTCCCAACTCAAGACAAAAATAATAAAATCCACAGGCCTTGAGGGCTTGAGGTAGCTGGAAACAGGGCATCATGATGGCAAGCCGAAACGCCACCATAAGGTGGCAGTTTGGCGTCCATTTCTCCCGATCGATCAGCAAGAACCGGGACAGCAAACAGCGAGTGAGAGACGTTCCGGGCCGCTTTTCGGAGCATGATGCCCAACTCCCCAGCTTGTCTCCATGCCTCCGGTTGAGCCGTGTCCTCCCCTCACGCCTCACCAACAGTCACCCGTGCACCCGGTCCCCGTCGAGTCCTTGCTGAATGCTGAGTGAGCATCAATGACAGGGAGACAAGCTACCGTATGCGCTGCTGCTGTCACACCAAAAACTTCCCTTTGCACCGGCCGATCTGTATGCACCGGCTGGCCTGGCCCTCCCCTGTTCATGGATCGACTGGCGATGACTGACGTGTCTGCATGCCCCTGACACTCTAGCTAGTATGGGCCTGGTGACATGCATGCTGGTAGCAATGGCGAAAAGATTTTTAATTTAATTTGTTTATGTGTGTGATAGTGTGCTTAGGTTGGAGGCAACGCGTACCAGTGCCGGGCGGGCGGAGGGACGGCAACGTCTCGGTGGCGCAGGAGACGAGCGGCCGCGACGGCGAGCGTGAAGCAGCTGAACCAGATCTTCGGCGCCAAGGGCTGAGCCAGTCGGACATGGTCGCCCTCTCGGGGGCGCACACGATCGGGATGTCGCAGTGCAGCTCCTTCAATTCAGGAGCTGGCTTTACGCGTACGGGCCCAACGCCGGCGGGCAGGACCCCAGGTACGTGCCGGCGGGCAGATGGTGCCACTGGACCCCATGACGCCGACGGCCTTCGACACCAACTACTACGCCGCCATCATCATATCGTCGCCAACCGCGGCCTGCTCAGCTCCGACCAGGCGCTGCTGAGCGGCCCGACCACGGCGGCACAGCACAGGTGATCGGCTACACCAACAACTAGCCCGGAGACGTTCCAGGCCGACTTCGCCGCCGCCATGGTCAAGATATGGGCGCCGCCGGCAGCATCCGGACCAACTGCAGGGTGGCAAACTGAATGGGCGCATTTGGACGTACGTGTACGTACGATGTAGAGTGTTAGGGTGGTGTGGTCTCTGATAATGTTCTCCGGTTCTATAGATTTGTACTTCTGCACGCCCTACGACGCTAGATATAGCTTAGAGCAAGGTTAATAATATAGCCAACTGCTGGTTGTATAGAAACTTACAGCCAATCTATCAGCCTCACTTGTATAATAGTTAGTCGGCTTACAGCCCACTTGTCTGCATAAACTCGCTTCTCTTCTCTTTCCTCTCCTCTCTCCTCCACATCAGCATACAACCTGCCTACAGCCTCTTATAATCCTTGCTCTTAGCTCGTGCGTCTGTAGCTTTTCTTTTCTCCTCCTTTTTTTTGGGTATGTAATATAGCTTTGCTCATTCTTTTGGCCTGTGTACTTCTTGCCTGCCTATGGTTGTGACAAGGATACCATGATAGTGCTCAATAAAAGGCTGCTACAAACAAGTCATTGTAACCTCTCCATGTGTACAGTGTACCTCGCTACCTGCGTCCCCTGTCCACAAGCCCTCAAGTGCATACTCAGTCTATTCGGTTGGCTGGTTCGTAAAGAAGTACTACTGGCTGGTTTGTGTGAGAGAAAAATACTATTTCGACTAAAAATTTACGATCATTTATGACAAGCCACGGCCAAACAAACAGGCTGACTAGCTAGACAGAGGATACGAACCAACCGCTGCTCCAAGTATTCGTTCACTATGGTCGCGTTTGGTTTCCTGCTGGATGCAGCCCAACCAGGCTCCTCGCGTGCATCTAGCGCATGATTGGTTGGCTGTGCTAGCCACTGGGCCTGTCCCAGGCCATGCAAAACGGACGCCCGAAGCTGGCTCTGTGGATACGAGAAATTTTCTCGTTTCTATCGGGCCAGGCTGCCGTGGTGCAGCGCACTTGAGCGTGACGTACCGAATGAGAGAGCAGTGGTGCGGGACAAGGGAGCTACCAAAGAGCGTCTCTCCGTGACTTGGCTAGACAGAAACGATAACCAAACAAGAGAAGCTGCATGTGCTAAGCCTGGCCGGCCGGAGACAGGACGTTAGAATACGAGCCAGGCTGCATTCATCCGGAAACCAAACGCGCCTTATATATTTTGGCGTAACCAGAGAGTCTTCAATATACTATTAAAGAACACTTTCAATCTCCTATAGGTTTAGTTGGGTTCTTATCTTAGTATTTTGCTCTTCAAGAGTAACACAAGATACAGCAATTGCAATTCTCCGGTTCAAGTTAATTTAAAGAATTTCATCTAGTTTACTGCAATTCTAATCACTGTATATTCGTATGTCAATAGCATTTGTTCGATGTACTCAGTTTCCTGTAACTTCTATGAAATGTTTTGAGATGTCTTCGCAACCAATAATGCTTAGGAGTGGGCATCCATCCGTCCGGACGCCGTATTCTGGGCCTTCAAGGCCCAACAGGCGTGCTTCCCTGTGTCTCCCAATCTATCTCTCAAAATATTTCCCAGTCCCGTGCTCGCCCATCGCGTGCGCTCGTTGCTCGGCTGTTGCCGTCTTCCCTGCCGTGCACCCTATATCATGGCGCGCGGCTCCCCCATCCAGCACAACGCTCCCATCCCACGCCGTGCCCCCTCCGCCACCGCGCCATGCTCCATCCCCCGCCGCGCCCGCTCCAGCTCGATGTGCACTGCGCTCCCACTCCGGCTCGCTGCGCGCCGTGCCCCCGCTGCTGCATGCCGTGTCTTGTCCTACAAACGCGTCGGGGTGCTGCTAGGTGGCTGCCGTGACGCAGGACCTCAGCAAAGAGATGTTGCGATCAAACTGCATGTTGCAAACCTATGTTTCAAGTGTTTTAGACGTTTCAGAGGTATGTTGCAATTGTTTCATATGGATGTTGCAAAAGTAGATTATGGATGTTGAACATGTTGCAAGTATTTTAGAGGCATGTTGCAACTGTTTCAGAGGTGTTGTTCAAAATGGTTCATCTGTTCCAGACGTATGTTGCAAGCGTTCCGATCTGGATGTTGCATATGTTTCACACATATGTTGCAATAATATGTTCCAAATGTTTTAGCTATTTTAGTCTTATGTTGCAGTAAGTGTTTAAATGTTGCAAGTTGCAAGTGTTTTTATCTAATGTTGCATATGTTTCACACATATGTTGCAAGTGTATGTTATAGATGTTTCATCCATTTCACACGGATATTGCATTCAATTGGTTTATGTTGCATGTGTTTTATTTGTTCGGAGAGTCAAGGGGCGCGGGGAGTGATGGTGGCACGGCACTGGACGCTAGGTAATGATGGGGCGCGACAAGTTGGGGTTGACGGACAGGGCCAATAAAGCTCCTATGAGACGGAGAAGCTTTTTTTTTATATGATGGGGGGCCTCCATTTCGATCTTGCCCTAGGGCCCCTAAAATGTCTGAGCCAGTCCTCTCGGCTCTGGCTCCTTCTCCTCCAAAATAGCTCCTATGAGATGGAGAAGCTTTTTTTTGTTTGGCTAGCTCTCGGAAGCTATTTTAGGAGAGCCGGAGCTGATAAAGCTAGAGTTTTTTTTTATTTCTTTGGCTCCTTAGGCATTGGACTTTTGAATCTACTTTTACTTTTGCAAAAGCTAAAAGCCAACCAAATAGCTTAAAAGCTATAGCTGCTTTTGTTCAAAAGCATCTTTTATTTTAGTACAAAATTGACAGCAGCTCACCCCTGCTTTCAGCTGCTTTTAAAAAAATTACCCACGTGCCACTCGTTTCGAAGATTGCTATTCGTTTTTTTTTCCACTTCTTTTCCGTCGCCGACTCCTTCCCGTCTCGCAGGACCTCGCAACTTCACGTCGCCGGCAGATCCCTCCTCCCCTCCTTCAGCCCCAGCCCCGGCCCCGGTCCCGGCGGCGCGACCTCCTGCTCGAGTTCCGGCGGCCAGCGCGGGCGCAGCCCCTGCCCCTTCTCGGTCCCGGCGGCGTGACCTCCTGCTCTATCTCCTTCAACGCACGGGACCTGCTCCGGCGGCCCTCGAGCTCGAGCTCCGGCGGCCCCAGTCCCGTCGGCGGACCTGCCCTCTCCATCCGCACGGGACCTCCTCTCCATCCGCCCTCCCCGCATGGGACCTCGAGCTCCGCCCTCTCCGCTGCTCCCTCCTCTCCATCCGCACGGGATCTGCTCCCCTCTCTCCGGCAACGGTGAGATGGCGACGACGCGAAGCAGTCGGCTGGGCAGAGTCCGACCGCGAGATGTCCCCGAGACCCCGACGCGAAGCAGCGCCGCGCCGCATGGCCAAGCCGTGCCTTGCTCTGTTCCATTGAGAATTGAGAACACTGTTTTTCTGGCCGTTTTCCTGTAGAAAAATAAAGTAAGATATACAATAGAAAATACTAGAATACATATATCATACCTACAATGAATGAGTGGACTTAGAAAATTTAATTTTCCATTTCCAAAATAATCATTTTTTAAATTCCAAAATAATCATTTATCAGACATTATAGATATTTCTTCTAAAGCTTACAATTTCAAAGCTGCTCTAACCAAACGGACTTCTGCTTTTATCACAGCTGCTTTCTCACAGCTGTTTTTTCATAATCCACAGCTCACAGCAGCTTTTTTAAAAGCCACCCAACAAGATCTAAATTATCTTAGAGGAGGAGAAGTCTTTTGGGAGCTTCAGTGCGTTCGTGTTGGGCTGATTTTCTCACTGGGCTACTCAACATCGGCAATATGTTGGGCTGTATCTGGAACTTGGCTTTGCACATGGTGCATGTCCCGGACTAATTTTCTCATCATACAAAAACTGAAGAACTGGGCTACATACAATCTTTTCTTTTAAAAGACGAAATCTGCACCATCCAATCTAGCCTATTATATTGCCACGTGTCCTACAAATGGAGTGCAGCGTTGCCATTGGCGCGTACCCGTCGGCTTCTCGCCCCGTCTCGAATTCTCCCCCATTCTCCATCCATCGTCCTCATCCATCCCCGCCTGCAGTCGCGCCACCGCCCCTCCCTTCAGCACTTCCCGCCGGTCCGCCAAGACTGCCATGCTCTGCAGGCAAATTGGCCCCCGTCCTCCACCGGACCGAGTTCCTCAACCTTCCCTCTCGCAAGCTGCCACCCGCCAGAAGAAGCAGCGACCCCACCGGTTCTTCGTCCAGGAGGCTGGAGCTGCCCGTGCGTCATGATCGCTGGTTCTTCGCCCATGAGCGCGAGAAGGCATAGCTGCCCCGATGCTCACTACCAACAAGGGCTAGCGTCATGCGTTAGCTCGGATCAAGCCAGGGAATGGCAGCGACGTCGCTAGCCACTCGGCCGTCGTCCCGACGACCGGTTCAGGCAGCTGTGCTAGGTAGTGGGATTTGGGGGCACAGAAGTGGCTGTGGATGCTCCTGGCCCTGCCATCCATGTCGGGCAAGTGCGCGCGGCTCAGACGGAAGAGGGAATGGAACGCAATCAAGATGATGAACAGTGAAGAAGCTAACTAGCCGTCGTCGTTGATACATGTAAACACTTGTGCATACAAGAAATTTTTCAAAATCATATAAAAATAATGGTACATCTGAATATTCTGGAACTTGTTATGTGCCTTTGCTATGTGCCGCTCTCCAATCCAAAATTACGAACCAACAACATAGTGTTTATGATTAATTAATTCGTATAAAACAAATTATAGAACAAAAAAAAATCCTGAAAGCACTTACATTGGCCACTGCTCTACCTATTTCTTCCAGGTTTAGGAAAAGCTAAGTAATATCCTTGTGCTTGATTCAAGGAATCCTACCTAGCTAATCTTTAATTAAAATAAAGCAACTGCTCCGGTACTCCTCCTCCTAAAAATTACACAGATCTCAAAGCAGCAATTAAACATTATCTTAATTATTTTCCACCTGGGTCACGATTGGGCCTGGTCGGTCTGAACCCAGCCCATATCCATGGCAAATCCAGTCAAAACTCATCTCCCAGTTATCCGATCCGCTTTGTTCGGTTCCACCTGGCTTTGTTTTCTCGCAGCCGGCGGCGGACGTCATCGCCGCTTGCGCACGGGACTGGAGGAGCGGTGTGCCGGTGTCCCAGCCAAATCTATCCACATTCCAAACTGGAAGTCGGCATGGAGCGCTCCGAGTCGCTGCCACACTGGAGCCGCGAGCTCCAGCGCCCCATGCCATCCTCCTCCGACATCGGCCATGGCAATGGCGCACAATATAGTTCCCCTCATGTGGGATGACAAATCCATGTCTGTGAACTGAATTCCGTTGACAATAAACAAGGATTTTTTTAATGAGTATGTTCATGTATTTGTCCATATAGTTTTCTTGTTCTTCTGCCATAGTGCCATGCACTCCGCCACTCCCTGGTCTCTGCCACGGACGGAGCTACGTGGGGGCAAACTGGGTCCTGGCCCCTCCTTCTCCGGCTGCACTACAGAAGTTTGCATGTCGCTGCATGCATGTAATTAATTTCTGCATCTCTCGTACCATGTTTGCTGTTACTGATTAGTGGATCACAGCTTACAAGTATGTAAATTCGTACATTGTTCATTCTTCTTTGACAGAATTCCAATTATTCATTGCAGACTATATAGATAAATTTTAAAAAAACAAAGATTTTCCACATAATTCCAATTATCTATACTACTATTGGTAATTACTGTAGCAGTGTACCTTTAAATTGAAAAAAAAAAACCCTACACATTCATACAAGCTCCGCCACTTCACTCTCTGCCATCACTGTCCTCGCCTACGTCCAGGACCACGTCGGCCGGAGCTAGGCCTACAGCATCTGCACCGGCGCCATGCTCCTCGCCATCACCGTCTTCCTCTCAAGTCTCATGCACCAAGAGACACCGGTAGGACTGCGGCACTGCGCCGGTCTCAGCTCTCACCGCCTCTGCGGATTGCAGTCTACTACTACGAGGACCACGGCCGCCTCCTTCAACGAGACTGGGCTTTGGGTTAGTGCTTGACACAGACTGGGCTTGCACAGCTCAGGCCCATGCGGGACCCAAGAGCAATTTAAATAGGTAATTAATTAGATGGACTGCTTTGAGATTTGTGTAATTTTTAGAAAGATGAGTATTGGAGCAGTTCCCTTAAATTAATAAAGCCACCTGATTGTCATTTCTCATTTGCATATTTTTAAATCTGAACCAAATATACAACTGCCACTACTGGATTCAGGTTCTTTGCCGAGTGCCTGATGCACTCGGCAAAGGCCCAAATGCACTTGGCAAAGACTTTGCCGAGTGCGGCACTCGGCAACGAACACACGGCGAAAAATTGATCGGCAAAACCCTCTTTGCTGAGTGTCTTTTATCGGGCACTCGGCAAAGGCTTTGCCGAGAGTCCCGGGGGCACTCGGCAAAGTTTGAATTTTTTTTAAAAATTTCTTTGCCGAGTGCCCTCTAGCTGGCACTCGGCAAAGTTTGAATTTTTTTTTAAAAAAAAATTCTTTGCCGAGTGCCCTCTGTCTGGCACTCGGCAAAGTTTGATTTTTTTTTTTAAAAAAAAATCTTTACATCAACAGCACAGAAGTCACCATCATTGCTTCCTCTTAAAGAAATACAGATCCATGTGAGCATGCTAAAAGGTTATACAGCGCATAGTTAGAGTGATAATCATAACTAGTACGACTTCCTCTCCATTGTTAATTGATGCCCTTACCAACAAGATTAAAGTGTTATCAGATTGTACAACTAATTGTTTAATAGACAACGACTGTCAAGTCAATATATAATACTTGAGTTGAACACATAATCAGATATACAAGCAAGCAGAATCATACTGAAAAATAGGCTACACTCTTGAATTAAAAAACATTAACTAGGAGATGCTGAAGTATGCAGCATGTTAATCCCAAAATTGGCAGATGTAGATGTTCCTAGAAATGCTAAATGGACTCATACAACAGCAGTACTACAACACTAGCAGAAGTATTTTATCCACTCACAATGCCAGATACTTCCCATCCAAGCTAACTGAAAATGTGGAGATAGGCTTTCCCAGAAGTCTTTTGTACCCAATTCTCTTCCAATCGCTTACGTTCCAGACAACAGTAACAACTTTGGAACCTGCTCCAGTGATGAACACAGATCTAGTCAAAATCAGCCTGCCTTCAATTCCGCATATGTATAATTCTCAAGATCAATTAAAAGCGCACCTTTTGCAACAGTGCAAAATAGGAACGGTTTCATGCCATCCCTAGAAAAGCGGAACACTCAATCTTCTCATCCTGTAGGCATACAAAGAAAAAAGTAGGGAAAAGAAGTCAATTTCAACCATCTCAACAAGTAAACAAAAATAAAAGAAATTTATCATAGCATACCGAGGATCGAGTCAAATTGACCAGTGGTGCGCCCTCATCTATCTTCCATATTCTTGCAGATCCATCAGTGGATGTTGAAACTAAGAACTCTGAGTCTAAGCTACAAAATGAAAGGCACCAATGCTGTATCAGTTGGTGATGATTGAAGTGACCAGTAACCAGAAACCATGACACTAGAGAAGTTGATATGTAGGTTTGGAATTAACTATATGTTATACTATCAATGATTTTTTTCCAGTTCAAAAGACAACTCTAGTGAGTGTGTCCATTTTACATAAGCATTTAGCTAATCTAATGATGATATTTCTGGCATTCCTCTGTGAACAATAAGAAAAGAAAAGTAATGCTTTAAGCTTGTCCTGACCTGATATCCATGTCTCGGAAGGATTTATGAGCTTTGGGTTCATCCAAAAGCACATTCATGCTTGGCCAATGGAATATTCTGAGATGCCCATCCTGCAGTGCTACAAAAGAACAAGTCAACTGGTATCAGATTCAGCTAAAAAGAGTATTGATATCAGACAAGTCACTGCATTGAACAATAGGACTAGACAACAAATGAAACATTTAGAATAAATAGTTTTCATAGCATGTACAAAGGAAGGGTTTTAAATGCAAGAGAGTGGTTCAAAATATAGGATGTACAAAGGAAGGGTTTAAATGTACAAACAGTTTAAATAAACTGCTGACAACTTTCTTCTTATAGCAGGTATAACAAAAGAAGAAGCAAACAATAGGAATGGAAAACAAAGAAAAATGAGAAGAAAAAACTTTGATCCCTCGAAATTCAGAAATCAATATAATACAAACCCATACCTCTCCACCAATGGCAAATTTGGCACCATCTGTGCTGAAAGCAAGACACTTTTGTGGTCCAACAGATTCTAGTGGAGGAGCATCTCTTGGAATAATGCGTACTGTGAACTCTTCAAATATCAGTTTGAATAACCTATAGTTTGGAAAGATGATATGGTAATTAAGTCATAGACTTGATAAAGTATAAGCAAAGGACAAACAAACAAAATGGATCAAGGAAGGAGAAGCTTTCAGTAGTAAATATGATCAAAACTAAAAGGAATGAAATTAGTGTGGAAATTAAAAAATGTTCAATTGGTTAGATTAACAAGGAAACTGAGGAAGAATATTTCTATTGCACTTATGATATCCATGAGCAAAATTAAGCTGCTTTAAATTATCCAGATGATCATTTGTTGCGAAATTGATGACGATGCAATTATATGACATAAATTTACAAACTGTGTATCGCTGTAAGTATAAATTGCAATGGTAACTTTTCATTCTCCTATCATTTTGTATCTCATAATCTCATAAATCTATAGGTTCTACTAATAAGAGTAGTTTTACTAAAACTTGAGAAATCCAGAGCGTAAGCATTACATATATGTTGCAACTTTCAAATTACATGTCATGCATTTCTTACATAACTAAACTACCAGGAGGAGAAATTCTTGTCGTTAGACACTAAAATCACTGCACATTTGGAAGATCACGAAGATCTACATAAACTTATATTCCCAAATGAACTAGTACAACTAATTCCACAAAATCCATTACTCAATTGCATAGCTTTATCTATTTAAGACCTGTGACCATTTGGTACTATGGTGCCAAAGAAGACTGAGGAAATGCTAATTTTCTGAAAGCGCTTTCAAGGAGTGCTCGAATCATTGTTTACACTAGTATCCATATCATCTCTCCGTTGTCCAACATGTGGATCAAAATTTCCCCACTTATACCAGCAAAACTGTCCAATAGCTAGTTATCAGCACAATCTGACCCTGTATACATAATAATGGTAAAGTACAAGTACATTTCAGCAATGTTAGTAGCTGGGCAGCACCATTGGTTCAACCCAAGAGCGAATAAAACGAAAGTGTGATCTGCGATGAGTAATGAGAGGATGCTCCAATTTCCAAAACAGAGCCCTGATTGAGCTGAGCCTCCTTAAAATAGCAAGTCAGCTGTCAATTGAGCAATTCAGCCGCAGATATAAACTAAAATCGCTCTGAATTCCACACTCAACAACTAATTAGTGCCACTGATGGGCGGACAGACCAACGGTCCAACAGTGCACTCCAAATCACCCAAACGGGCAAAAACCGGAAACTGTTGCGCGGGCAGGGGGGCAAACCCACCCAATCCATCGCCGAGAGAACGTCCTCACCCCACGCACCACTCTAAAATTTCACCACTAACACCAACACGAACAAGCGGTTTCGTGGAGGAGCGAATGGCGCACCTACAGCTGTGGCGATGGCGCAGACAAGCCGAGGGGACGGAGCACCGGGTCGCCGCCCGGCCCGATATTCTGCGACCTTCTCCTCGCTCACCCCTCCACCGTGATGCGTGGGGACGGAGCACCGGTCGCTGCTTGGCGCGGCGATCTGCAGGAGGCGGGCAACAAGACCGCCTCCCAGTGGCGAGTGCAACCGCGTGATCGGTGAGGTGGCTGTGCAGGCGCGGCGGGCACCGAAGTCCGCTCCAGCGTCCGCGAACGCCGCGCTGGAGGAGGGTGGCGGCGGCGCTTGGCGTCGTGATGGCCCGGTGGCGCGGCGGCGCGGCGCGGCGTGGCGTGGCGGGAGGGAGGGAGCGCGCCAAGCGCGCCGGGCGGGCAGCGTTGGCGGCGGCGCGCTGGGACGGCCGGGAGCGGCGGCGCTGGCTGTCTATCTGTGGGCTTGACCGCCTATGAATTCGGTAAAGTCCCCCACCCGCCCCTTTGCCGAGCGCCGGATCAGGGAGGCACTCGGCAAAGAGGCAACTTTGCCGAGTGCCCCGATCTAGCCGTCGTAATTTTTTTTTAATTTCTTTGCCGAGTGTCGCACTTGGTAAAGAGGAAATTTCTAAAAAAAAATTTAAAAAACTCTTTGTCGAGCGTTTTATTCTTGGCACTCGGTATTGACTTTCTTTGTCGAGTGTCATGCCTCGGTGCTCGGCAAAGTTTTTTTATATTTTTTGTTTTTTTGCCTTTAAATTTTTTATGCAGCCCCTTTTAAGTATCAGGAACTCCTCGTTAGAATTTGAAGATTTTTTGTGGCTTTTTTATATATTTAGTTACTTTATTTCGTTTACTTGAATTTTTTCGAAAAATATAAATTTGAACTACATGTAGTACGAATAATGGAATTTAATGATTCAAAAATGATAGTCATATTCTTGAGTGTAGTGTGGCCTTAGTATCCGAGAATGGACCCGAAATTTGGGACATCTTGTTCAAAACATGACTTGCATGCGAACTTGCATGCGAAGTTTTTTAAAATTCTATAAAAAGCAAGCGAAGTTTGAAATCATAAAACTTGTTGAGATATCAATGATATCCGGTTTGTATGTCGCTGTGCTATGATAAAAAATTTCAAAATCATTTCCACATACGTGCATGTTGTCAACGTTTCAATATGCTTCGCTTGCTTTTTATAGAATTTTCAAACAAGATTCGCGTCATGTTTCGTGAACAAGATGTCCGAATTTCGGTTCGTTTCGAATACGGCGACACTACACTCAAGAATATGACTATCATTTTTGAATCATTAAATTCCATTATTCGTACTAATGCAGTTCAAATTTATATTTTTCAAAAAAATTCAAGTAAACGAAATAAAGTAACTAAATATATCAAAAAGTTACAAAAAATACCCAAATTGTAACTAGGAGTTCCTGGTGCTTTAAAAGGGCTGCACAAAAAATTTGGAGGTAAAAAACAAAAAAACTTTGCCGAGTGCCGGGGCATGGCACTCGGCATGCCGAGTGCCAAGAATAAGGCACTCGGCAAAGAGGGTTTTGAATTTTTTTAAAAAAAATTTCCTCTTTGCCGAGTGCTTTCATAGGGCACTCGGCAAAGACATTTTTAAAAAAAAATTAAATCTTTGCCGAGTGACAGATCTATGACACTCGACAAAGAAATTCAAAAAAAAAAATAAATCTTTGCCGAGTGACAGATCTGAGACACTCGGCAAAAAAAAAAATTTAAAATTAATTTTTGCCGAGTGCCTAACAACAATCACTCGGCAAAGAAGGACGTGGCCGAACACCGTTACGCGTGACAGCCTATGCCGAGTGCCGAGCTTTTGCCGAGAGTTTGGCACTCGGCAAAGAAGTCCTTTGCCAAGTGCTCTTCTTTGCCGAGTGCAATTCTTTGTCGAGTGCGGCACTCGGCAAAGAAGGTCTTTACCGAGTGCCCGATTTTTAACACTCGGCAAAGAATTTTGCACTCAGCAAAGTCTCTGTTTCTAGTAGTGTGCCTAATAGGCAAACGATATAGTATTTTGCCTTTAGAGCATCTGCAAATTTTCAATTATCCATATTATGCGTTATGCGCTATCCCAAACTTTAATTTATTTTATTTATGGCTGATCTAGATATTTAATTACATGAACTACAAGATCAACATTGATCACCTTAGAGATGGCATGGAACACAAAGTTTGATTTATTTTATACCTAATCTAGCTATCCAAATAAAGGAACTTCAATATCACAAAGGTTAGCTCAGATGGCGCAGCAACGCCGCGCCCCAAAAATTTGAGGGAATTCTTTACGAGCCATTAAAAAAGATTGTAATTCCCTGTGAGCCACTGAAAAAGTTCGGCAGACTTCAGCGCCACTGTTCCAACTTTTTTTTGCCCTCCATGCCACTGCCGTCAGATTGGGCTCTAACGGTGTCAAACTGCAGGTGTAAAAAATCAAAAATACCCTTAGGTCTAAATATGTCATTAATTTTTTTTAATATCTTAACGATTTCAAATGAAAAAACTCAAAACTAGAAAGTTGTAGATCTCGTCGAGATATATAATTTTTGTATAAAAATAATCTTCATTTAATACCGCAAAAAGATATGATTTTTCTAAGATATGCTAATCATATCAAATCATATCTTTTTTGCGGAATTAAATGGAGATAATTTTTATATGAAAATTATAGATCTCGACGAGATCTAAAACTTTCTAGTTTTGAGTTTTTTCATTTGAAATCGTTAAGATGCTCAAAAAAATTAATGACATATTTAGACCTAAGGGTATTTTTGACTTTTCACACGTACAGTTTGACACCGTTAGAGTCCAATCTAACGACAGTGGACATGGAGGGTAAAAAAAATGAAACAGTGACGCTGAAGTCCGCCGAACTTTTTTAGCGGCTCACAAGAAATTACAATCTTTTATAATAGCTCACGAGGAATTTCCTCAAAAAAAAATTCTAGCTCACGATCGTAAATTTCAAGCCAAACACAGTGTTTTTCTCTCACACCAAACCAGCCAATACAATTCTCCCGAACAGGCTGCCGAACTCCACAGTCTACACAATCTGGCACACTCTACGCAAAGCCGCTTGTGGTTTTCCAGTTCTACGCTAGGCTGAAGGTAATGCTACTCTTGCGAATTCGCTTTTAAATTAAATTTAAATTTAAATTACATGTAAGGTACTCCGTACTGTATAAGCTTAAGATTCACATGCACACGAGACACGAGCAGAACTTGGCAGCCCAACGAGCTAGTACAGCCACGAACCTGAAGCTACACCATTCTACGTACTACAACGTACCCTATATAAGGGAGACCAAAACTGCAAACTTGGAGGACCCCTTTGTAGCTTAGCGCAGGCAAGAACCTGAAGCACGGCGTGCGTACACAAGACACGACATAATCCAATAATACAACGCTGGGAAAACAGACCTACAACTACGTATGCTATGCAATGCAAGCCGACCTGGGCCGCGTGCCTAGAGGTAGCGCGCGCGCGCCGTCTCACATCAGGTGGCCCCCGCCATGCAGCATCCCGCCGGTTTGTGGCGCCGCCGCCGCCGCCGGAGAAGAGAAGTCCGGCCACACTGAACCCGCACCGGCGCCTGGTGGCATCTTCCACGTGGTCACGCTGTCGTTGTCCATCAGCAGCCCCGCGGGCCAGAGGAAGGACGACGACGACCCGGCTGCGGAGCCACCACCTCCCCTGAGCCCGAGGCCTTGCATTTGCACGGCCACCGCCTCGCCGGCGCCCGCGCCCAGGTGTAAGGGCCCGGTTGTCGGGAGCCCGAGCCCGAGGTCGAAGTCGAACGACGACGACCCTGCGCCGCGGCCTTCCAGCAGCGGCCCCGCGGCGCCGAGCGCGAACAGCGAGCCGAGGAGGCCGCCACCCTGTCCCTGCGACGACGACGGCAGGGGAGGCATCATCATCGGGGGCGGGAGGCCGAAGCCGAAGGCGTGCGCCGCCGGAGCGGGCCTGCTGGCGTGCTGGTGGTGGTGGTGGTGGTTGTGGTGCGCCAGGCGCGGGCGCTTGCGGGTGGATCCGCCGATGGGGACGTTGCGGAGGGAGCCGCCCAGCGTCCAGTAGCGGCGGCAGGCGCGGCAGAAGTGCCGCGGCTGCGACGTGTTGTAGTTGTTGTAGTAGCAGAACTTGGTGTCGTGCGACGCGCACCGCGGGCACTGCTCCCCGCGCGCCGCGCCGCCGGTCCCGCCGCTGCTGTTGCTCTTATTGGCCGCCTGGGCGGCGGCCGCGGCGTCCTGCAGCTGCTGGAGATAGGCGGCCATGTCGGCCGCCGCGCCACCCGTGGTGCCGGTGTTATTGTTGTTGGTGCTGCTGCCGGAAGTGGCGGCCATCGTCGTCGCGGTCGTGGTGGTGAGGTGGTGGTGGACGTCGTGCTTGTAGGTGTTGTGCGGCAGTGGCGCGAACGGCGCCATGGTGATGGGAGGCTGCAACCGCGCCGCCTGCGCTTCCATTACTTGGCCTGCCATTGGATGCTCCTAGCTTGAGATTGGAGAAGTTGATGCTCTCTAGCGATCGAGGAACGGATGTCTGTGTGCGTAGTACGAGCTTCTTGCTGCTGTTTGAACCGGGACGCCGGGCCAAGGGTGGTATATATACGCGCGTGCATGCTAGTAGTCGCTCCAAACGCAGACACAGACAGAGATTGAAAAAGACTGATGGGTACGGATGGTGACAGAAGGCTGTCGAGTTCAGTACGCAGGGCGCAGCCTGGACAGTGGATTCCAGGCTGCGGGCGCCACCGCCACGCCACGCCAGACACTACCGGGCCGCCGAGCTCTGCTACGAGCTGTACCTTTCTTTGCAGTTCCAGCCAAGGAATCTGACTGCTCACGCGACCACCTGCTGGTGTTGTGCCTACTACTCTAATGCATGCATGGTTTGTCCATGGTGCGCCGTCCGGTCAAACTCACGTACTCCTTCCATGTCGTGTCTCCATGCATGCACTAGGTGAAGTTTTCTTCTTGCAGCTAGCTAGCTCCTCACTCCGTCCAGAAAAAAACGTAAACACGAGCAATCATGAGTGATTGACGATGATCAACTTGCCATAGTACTCCACCGGCGTTGCAAGTTGCCAATTGCCGTGCCATAGGTCCACAACCTCCACCGTTGATTGTACCTCGTCATGACGTGTGTGATTTGTACCTTGTATTCTGGTCGGACAGGTCGATTCACCGGAGGACGACATACAGGAATATAAGGTCATTCGCTCACTGCAAGTTTGATGGGAGTTCTTCAATCTGTATAACATAGCTGACACATACGTACTCGCAAGCTAGCACTTGGCTCCCTTGTGGATTGTTTCGGGCTCCTGCCCTAGATATTAGCATAGAAAAAAAAAAGTCTGTCTATACCTCACTTGATGCATCACACGAATTATTGTTCATCTTCCTCCTCCCAACAAATCACTGTCCATCTCCCTCCTCGCCCCCAACCGCCACCCACCGCCCACTGCGGCCGCGCTAGGATTTCGCCAGAGCTCCACGATCTTCTCTCAATGGGAAGTTATAGTACACATAAGAGGCAATATAATTACAAATATGCACTACCGAAAACTGGCACTTTGCCGAGTGTCGGAGGCTTTGCCAAGTGTATTTTATCGGACACTCGGCAAAGACGGTCTTTACCGAGTGCCAAATAAAATACACTCGGCAAAAAAAAAAACACTCGACAAAGATGACTTTGCCGAGTGTTTTTTTTCGTCACTCGGCAAAGATGTATTTTGCCGAGTGCCATTTTTTGGCACTCGGCAAAATGCGTCTTTGCCGAGTGCCTTTTTTCTAGCACTCGGCAAAATGCGTCTTTGCCGAGTGCCTTTTTTCTGACACTCGGCAAAGATGTATTTTGCCGAGTGCCATTTTTTGGCACTCGGCAAAATGCGTCTTTGCCGAGTGCCTTTTTTCTGGCACTCGGCAAAGAGGCATTTTGCCGTGTGCATTTTTTTGGCCCTCGGCAAATCATTTTTTCGAAGCAATTTTTGAGGCCCTAAATGAATTCAAATGAAAACTTTTCAACTACAAAGTTGTATAACTTCTCAAGATCTACAAAGTTTATTTTAGTCATTTCTTCATTTGACAAAGCGACAATAACGTTGTTCATAAAATCTACATATCTCTCATATTAGTTTCATGAAAGTAGAAGAGAGATATATAAGATTTGTGAACAATGTTACTACCACTATATCGGATGAACAAATGACCAAAATAAGCTTTGTAGATCTTGAGAAGTTATGAAATTTTGTAGTTGACAACATTTTGATTTGAAATCATCTTGTCATTCAAAAACGACGTTTGAATTTAAAAATTTTAAAATTTGAATTTTTCAAAAGACATCGGATGGAAAAACTTCCTAAATGAAAATTGTAGATCTCCAAAAGTTATGAAACTATGTAGTTGACAACTTTTTGATTTGAAATTGTAGATCTCCAAAAGTTATGAAACTATGTAGTTGACAACTTTTTGATTTGAAATCATCTTATCATGCAAAACTACGTTTGAATCTCTCAAATTTAAAATTCGAATTTTTCAAACGACCTCAGATGGAAAAACTTCCTAAATACAAATTGTAGATCTCCAAAAGTTATGAAACTATGTAGTTGACAACTTTTTGATTTGAAATCATCTTATCATGCAAAACTACGTTTGAATCTCTCAAATTTAAAATTCGAATTTTTCAAACGACCTCGGATGGAAAAACTTCCTAAATGAAAATTGTAGATCTCGAAAAGTTATGAAACTTTGTAGTTAACCACTTTTTGATTTGAATTTGTTTAGGGCCTCAAACAAGCAATTTACTCTCGATTTAGTATAATATATGAGGATATATAACGGAATCTAGACACAAGTGACAGTGTAGTGCAGTGGTAGCAGCAGACACGCGAAGGAGAGGTCGTAAGTTCAAATCCTGCCGGCTGCGTTAGCCGCGAATTTAGCGCAAAAAATACACCGACTTCGATGAAGACGGACGAGCGTTGGCTGGTGGCGGCCTCCCCCGAATTTTTTTTTCTTTGCCGAGTGTTCAACAAAAAGCAGTGCCCTTTGCCGAGTGCCACACTCGGCAAAGCTTGAGATTCCAATAGTGATGGCCATGGCAATGCTTTGTAAAATATTATATTGGCCCTTCCTTTATTGGCCAAGCTCCACGCCTCCATCATTGCTCACGACGGAGGTAGATCGTATCGCCGGACAATGCACCACCAAGTGACGATAACTTGGCGATCACCATTCCTCATGTCACGTTAGACACTAAGTCAGAGATTATTGATAGAAGACGGCCGGCGTATACATCTATGGAGCACCATTGCATTGCACATGTACGTATTAGATATTGTCGTCGTGCGTACGGTGTGCTCTTCACAACAATTAGGGGACGTTTGGTTCCCAGCCACAATTTTTCATGACTAATGTTAGGCACCAGCCATAATCTATGGCAAAAACAAGTTGTTTGGTTAATGACTAAGATTTGACAAAATAAGTGTGGCTGTTGTTTGGATTCCTGCCACAAAAACTTGGCAAAATATTGTGGCATATGTTTGGTTTGTAGCCACATATACCTCAATGCTATAGTGGTAAGACACCCATTTCCCATACAACAATATATATTCTAGCAATAATAAAAAGTAACAATCAGCATATGTTTCAATAATATTACAAGCACGAAATTCCGTCTTCATAAATACATTCTAGGAGGTTTAGATTAATTACAAAAGCAGCCGCCAGCCATGCATGCATCAGCCAAAATGAGCACACATCCAACTATATTACATCCTAAGCCATCAGTCATCACTACAACCAAAATAATCACACAACCAAGTTCTTTTTCTTGATTTAATCCTATACAGATGCATGGCCAGACACACAAGAATACCAGTAATTAATCTTCTCCTCCACATATAATGGCAGTAGTCCAAATAATACTGCAAGTTCAATTTTCTTTGACCTAGCTAAAACATATGTTTAGAAAAAGATGAAATTAGTAATAAACTAGAAGTAGTGAAGCGTACAGTTAGAATAGCTTTGAAAGATCAAAGTCACGAGCTCATTTTGTCAAGAAAAAAGAATCATCTAGCACCACAGGCCAAGGCTCAAGGTGCTGCATATATTATCTAACATAATAACTCATCTTGCCTAGATTAAAGAAACAAAAAGCTGTGACTTCTCCATATATATATATTAAACAAAGGAAATCTAACCAGCAAGACAGTAGATGGATTCACCGGATTTCAGCATGAATTTATTTCTCCATGAGAAAATCAATGGCAAAGGGGGAAAATGGATTTATACCTTGTTTGGCTGCAGGAGGTTGCCGTGCTTAAATCTTCTTTAGCTGCAGGGTTTAATTGCCGCGCATGACCCAACACCACGGGATGGATGGACCTTCATGAGATGGATGGACCTTCACCTGGTTCACTGTTTTGTTCCAGATCTGTACACATGGAGGAAAACCAGAGGTCAACAGACATGGCAACGAGAAGGGGAAAAGCAATACGACTGAGGCGGGAGAAGATGAGAAGGTGGACATCACCTGCGTGGAAGGAGAGGCAGGCCGTGCTCACTAAGAACGACGACGCGAGGGGGAAGAAGGCAGCAGAGAGGCGAGATGGGCGCGGCGGCCGCCCTTGGGCGCACGGCGGAGCGGCCCCTGGGAGCGCGGCGGCGCGGGTTGGAGGTCGGACGGGAGCGGCCGCTCGGCCTGTTTCACGGAGGAAGGCGAGGGAGTGGACAGAGGAGAACGGTAGGGTGCTTTTTTTTATTCGATGGGAATTGGCTTTGGCGCGCCATGGGCTTCGTGGCGGCAAAAACACCCGCCACACTTTTGCGGCGAAAATATGCGGCGGCATGGTTCCGTGACGATGGCTTGCCATAGCAGTATCACGAACCAAACGGCTACCAAAGTTAGCGTGGCAGACTTAAGGTTAGGCGTGGCAGCTGGGGGCCGGAACCAAACGTCCCCTTAATCTGTCATGGTGTGCATTGCATGTACGTAGTAGGATGGAGTAGTACCGTGCAATGTGAGGTCCTTGTTCGTTCGGAATCCATTGCTACGCCTGCCCTGGCCCTGCCCGGCCTGCCCGAACGAGCGCTAGCTGCGAGGAGACGAGACGAGCATGGATAATGAAGGTGCTGCAACCGAGGCGGCGGGGCAAACAGGCACCTATCTAGACACCGATCGATCCTACGGATGGCGTAGCCGTGTCTGTCCTTGCTTGACTGACCCATGCAGACGAGGCGATGGAAGACGGCCGGACGGGCCGACTGGAGCTGATGCGTTGTTGTCATGGCCATGCACCCCGGACCAGCGACCACGACCGAGCATCAACATGCATGGTCTCTTCCTGCCCAGAGATACTGATGGCATGGGACCCGCGTGCAGTGCAGGGGGACCAGACCAGCAGCGAGCCCGCCGGCCGCCGGGCGCAAAACATGACCTGCAGCCTTTGACGACGCGCCCAGTCGCATCGCATGGCATGCTGCTGGCCGGGCCGCCGGGGGTGGCCTACTCTCTCCGGCCACTCTCGTTCGTTCGTCTCCTCTCCTGTCCCGGCCTCCCGGGCCACGCCACGCCGGGACAAAGCCAGCATACGCCGGCCGGCGCCGACTCCGATGCGTACCACCACCAACAGGCAACCAGCAGCAGCCTACTAGCACACTGTAGTGCTCCTGCTCCTCTCCTACGGAGTAGTAGGCGCCAATTCGGTCGCCGTCTCACGGAAGGGTGTAAACAGTGGTAAGGATCGTTGATTATTTATTGCTGGTTAATTTAGTGTGAAAGAAAAACGCTGAAATTTCGCCTGAGCCTGACAAGGCGGCTAGCATTCCAAGGCCATGCACGCGAAGGCATGGGATGGCCCCTGCCCCGCGTTTTGCATGGCAATGCCGACCGGTCGGCACGTAGCTGCTGCTGGTATGCTATCTACTGGTGCTAGACAGCCTTGGCGCCTTGCGCTTGGCCACACCCAGACAGGAGAACTGCGGCAGGATGCACGACACTCCCTGCCGGCGGCCGCTGGACATGGGCAGCAGGATGGCCCAGCTACTCGCTACTGTAACTCGCATAGCATGCCGTGGTTATCTTGCTCGCCGCTTCTCGATCAGTCTGCTGTAAGTCCGACCGGTTGCAAGAGAAAAACTGATAAACTCTTGCTGAAATTAATAAGTGAATATGCTGTATGCCGCATATATATAGGAGTGAAAATATCCATTTCGCGATTATTAAGAAATTAAACAAAGTCCTAAGTCCATCTTTTAATAAACGCTGATCGAATATCATCTATAGAGTCTGATTTTGACCCTCCAAGTCGTACATAATGTAAGCCATCTCAATAATAGTACACAGGTTTGATCAGCCACCGTACCGCACTCATTAATTTAAGAATTTAATGGTGCTGTTTGGCGTCTATAGGTGATCGAATGAGATTCACTTCATTCACATGTACATATAAACTCGGCTCACGCCAAGACAAAGGTGGCGGTAATTCGAATTTCGTGCTTTTCGCTAAAAAGATGAGCTGCCAACACGCGTCATGTTTAGGTTCAAAAGCGTTCTCTCTCTGACGAGTGGACCTATGATATTGACGTGTCAAAACCACTCTCTGACGAGTGGAATGACTAATTAATGAGTACTGTAGAGGCCTTTGGTTCACTGGAAAGGATGGAAGAAAAAACATTGAAAACTTTCCTATCATTCAACTTTTATAGAAAATACAAAGGAGAAAAAACATCTAGTGGAACCTCGTTATGTTATTTTTCTATGCTTTTCCTACACTCAACCAAACATCCATTCTAATAAAATTTCTATGTTTTCCACATGTATTCTTATCTTATTCTTGTATTTTTCTTATTTATTTCTATGCTTTTTCGATCTTGCGTTCCAAAAGGGGGCCTTGAATTGGCTCGATCGACCGCTTTCACCAAGGGAACCGCTATTCGATTCTCAACTTCTATAGCCCATAACCCCAAAAGAGGCAACGACCTTTCCTCTCCAATTTTAATGTTTATTATAGTCTAAATTTGAGCTAAACAGTAGGTATGTGCATCCAATAAATGTTAATATCAAAACAAATGCAACATAAGGCTAGTCTCAGTAGAGAGTTTCGTGACGTTATTTCTAAGACTGCCATGTCATATAGGATGAAACACCACTCTCAATGGAGAGTTTTATTCTATGGTTTCATAACAATTCAATTTCATGACTGATAGAGAGTTGGTAATCGTGTCAAAAGAGTTTCATCATCCTGAAACTCATTTCTTCTCTCTCTTCTTAAAAATGTTGCCACATCATAAAAAATATTTATGTGGTAGCTTATTAAATACAAATAAAACTCTGATGAAACTCCCACTAAAACTAAGAACATGGTAAACGAGTCTGACGGATTTCATGGAGATGAAACTCCTCTCTTCTCTCTCCTTGCCAAGTCAACAAAATTAGTGACGTGTCATGGAATTTAATGACCAAAAAGCCTCCACGAAACTCCACTGAGTGAGAGTGTGAGACTGGTCTACTCCCTCCGTAAAAAAAAGACGCAATCATAGCTTTAAATCTGAATAAGATTGTCCTGGTTTAAAGCTAGAATTGTGTTTTTTTTACGGAGAGAGCAAGTAACCTGCATTCGGCCTTTATTTACGAACCGCGGCATTGTCAGGACTGACTGATTCATTTTGAAAGTTCACTTGCTTGATTCAAATGGGCCGGGCCTACCATGGACAAACTCCAGCCCGATGCATATGCATGTTACCAAAAGTCCACAACCACACAGCAGCGAGCCCAGGCGAGCTCTTGCCACAATTTTACTTTGTTTCTTGCATCTTCACGTGAAGTTGGTCCCCTTTTCCATATTGTATTATCATCATCCTGTTTAAACTTCAACTATGTTCTCATCTCTTTTCAGCTGAATGTTTTCCAAATCAAAATTGAAAATTCTCTGATTCGAAGTTTGTGAAACCGATTGGAAAAAATTTAAAATCTCAAGAGCTCTGTTTGTACCCATGCATTTTAAGTATTTCTTCGTTCCAATTCAAGGTTTTATGGTTCGGCTTGAAGTTTCCAGCTCGAAAAAATATTGTCGGTTTCAAATATTACAGTCATATTAAAATGGATTTCGTACAACATACCTATTTGGTGTCTAGATAAATTAGAAAATTTCTCCGATTTCAGTCCAAATCCCCCCAAAGTGTGACGTCAAAGCAAACCCGTCGAATACCCCCGCAAAATTAGCCATTGTCATTCCGCCGCCCTCGGCCCTCGCCTCGGCGGTCAGCTCATCGTTGCTGCCACAGAGCGGAGAGAGACGGCACGGGCTCGAAGGAGGCGATGACAGGAGAAAGCTGCGTCGCAAGGAGGGGATATTTAACTTTTTACCATCATAACGGATAGCACCTCCTCAAATAGCAGCTTTAGGTTTGGCGCTACGCTTTTAGCAACAGAGAGAGAAAAATGATACACATTTACCACTTTTGCTCGTGTGGCATGCCAGCTCCGTTGTCCAGCTCGAATCCGAGTCAGCAGGCTCAGGTAAAAAGACCTCCCCTACCCCTGGCGTCTTTATCCTCCCCCGCGTGGCCCGGCCCACTCCACTATCCCTCCCTACCCCGTCTTTCTCTGCTCCGTGCAACGCCCGCCCGTCACCGCCGCCGTGTAAACCGCCGCCCGCCCCCACGTCGAACTATGTCCTAGTCTCCCCAAGCACTTTTGCGATGGAGTAAAGGTATGTGCCTGCTTCGAGCCCTATCCGCGGTCTGCATTGCATTGTGTTTTTGAGATTAGGGTTAGGGTTCATCGATCTGATTCGGTTTTTCTCCATTTGTGCTTCGTTGGCAGCTTATGTAGTACTACTCCTTGCAGTGGATTCTAGCGGGTGCCCCATTTGGTAAGTTCAATCTTTGACCGCACTAAAAATGGTAGACTTGTTTAGAACCGTGCCGTGTAGGATATTGTTCTAACTCGTTGGTTGTTTTGTTGTTGATTCATTCTGTCAGGATTGATCATAGCAATGCGTTTAGATTAGTTGTTAAGGTTGGTTAATATGTCGCTGATGGGGAGTATGGGCTAGTAGAAATGGTTGAGCAAGAGCATGAGTTGTGGTTGGATAGTATACTCTAGAGAAATTTTATGATGAGATGGCCACAAAGATCATCTGGGGACCATCGCAAACACTATCAGTCTAGGTAGTTGACACTGATAGTGGTTCTGAATGGAAAGTGAGAAGGGATGAGCATTTTTAGCAAATGGTAAAGGACATATGGGAACAAAGGGTTGCTTTTCTTGTAGTGGACGTTGTCAGTAAACATGCACACTCTGGTAATGATAGTTCTACCTCATAGATGTGCATCTGGTGTCACTACTGGTGAAGGCAGTGGAATTCCTAGAAATGTAGGAGGTAGTGGTTTGAATGTACCTAAGAATGTAGAGGGCACTGGTGATACATGCAATTCGCCACCTCCATCTGTGCCTGATGATATACTAGAGCCAGTGGATTGGGCCAATCTGATCATACTTCATAGAGGATCTCTGGTTAGCCTAGAAGGGGGTGAATAGGCCTGTCAAAACAAACACTCAAACTTTCATCAAATTCAACCTGCGGCACTGCCGCTCTGACCTCGTGGCACTGTCGAACGACGACACTGTCGGGCCAGAACAGCGGCACTGCCACACCTACAGACAACTTCGAGTCACAGTTTAAAATCAGTGTGGCGGTACGAAAAGTGACCAACTAGTAAATATTTGTTGTTTTGCTGTACGTTGTGATCGGATGTGGCCTAGCACTCGATGACACAGGGTTTATACTGGTTCAGGCAACATGCCCAATGTCCAGTCTGAGTCGATCGGTGACTTTATTCCTGAGCACAGGTGCTCGAAGTTTGCTGTGGAGTTACAAACCAGAGGGAGTAAGATGGGGGTCAAAGAGGCCCGTTCGGACTCTGAACTGAAGGGCCGAGAGTGATGGGAGCTCTTACGTGCGCTAAGTATTCGAGCGTGTGCTCTGTGTGGCTTTGGAATGTCCAAAGTTAGCAGAGAGTGAGTCGGAATGATCCGTCTGTTGTTCGTTGGAATCATCTATGTGAATCGATCGTCCTCCTTTTGGAGAGAGCGCGTTCCCTTTTATAGATTAAGGGGATGGCTTTACAAGAGAGAGAGTGTGTGCTACCTAGTCTTGTTGCCCACGCCGTCGGGTATGAGATGGTTTATCGGCGCCTACAATACTGTTGATGCCCTGATGCATGTGGTTGGTTCCATCGTGTTCTTTTGGTATGGCCAATGTCGGCGCCTACCATACTGTATGGCAAATGTCGGCGCCCATAACACTGTTCGTGTTCTGACACATCTGGAAGGTTGCGGAGCACCCTTTTGACATGACCTGATAGTACTGTCCCGTAGGTGTGCAGGATCGGTCCTTGGTATTGCGATTTGACTTCAGCGCCCTGCCTTACTTGCTCCGCCTAACTCTTTGGGTCCTTACCGAGTGAGCATCCCCGTTCGGTTGTTTCCCAGTCGGCTCCGACCGCGACGGCCGGAGAAGAGCTATAAGCAGAGGTTCGGTGTCCTTTTGGTCGGAAAGGCGAGTCGAGTTAGAAGCGAGTGTCATCCCCCCTTGGCCAGGCCTTCTGGTCGAAGAGGCAGGCCAGAGTTAGAGGCGAGCGTCGTCCCTCCTTAGCTAGGCCTTTCGGTCAGAGAGGCAGGTTGGAGTTAGAAGCGAGCGTCATTCCTCCTTGACTAGGCCTTCCAGTCAGAGAGGCGGGTCGAAGTCAGAAGCGAGCGTCGTTCCTCCTTGGCTAGGCCTTCCAGTCAGAGACTGGATCGCCCTTTCGACCTATTGTTGGGTATCTAGGTTAGCCCAGAAGTTGCGCGTTGTTTGCAACATCGTCTGCTAGGCCGAGCTTTTGTAGGGGAGCAGGTCCATTAGGGACCCCGGGTTTATGAACCCGACAGGAGCCCCTAAGCCCCCACGTGATTCGGGTAGAATCGTCTAGGGGATTTTTCATTTTGACAACGGGTGCGCGCGAGCGCACCCGCGGGTGTAGCCCCCGAGCCCTCGAGCAATTCAGGTAGAATCGTCTGGGGGGTTTTTGTTTTGCCAGTGGGGGGATTCTTCGTCTTGACAGAGGGTGCACGCGAGCGCACCCGCGGGTGTAGCCCCCAAGCCCCCTGGCAATTCGGGTAGAATCATCTGGGTTTTTTGTTTTGCCAGTGGGGGAATTCTTTGTTTTGACAGTGGGTGCGCGCGAGCGTGCCCACGGGTGTAGCCCCTGAGCCCCCGAGCGATTCGGGTATAATCGTCTGGGTTTTTTTTTTTTTTTGCCAGCGGGGGAATTCTTCGTTTTGATAGTGGGTGCGTGCGAGCGCAACCGCGGGTGTAGCCCCCATGCCTGCGTTCGACTGGCGAGTTGGTTGGAGGCTAAGCATCTTGGTACTCTTTTCCTAGGGCCGTAGACTGTCGTTCGGGGTGTTCACCTGTGTTTGTCCCACCCGCGACCTATGCGGTCGGTTGATTTCCTAAATCGGTGTCATGCGACATGAGCCCCTGAGCCTCATTGGGCTCGGTAGGGGTTGGTCTAGTTCCATGCATTACACCGTCTGACGGTTTTGCAACCAGAGGGGCTAAGCTAACATTGCTAGCCTCGATGGCTCAAGCGACGCGCTCGGTGAGCTCGCTAACGGGCATGTTTGAGTGGAATTTGGGTCCATCGTTCATGACAGGGTCGGCATTGCCCTCATGTGGCATTCCACTGCTTCTTAACCCACGCCCTAGTAGATGCCCAGGTTGTTCCGGAGACCAACTCAGGTGGCCCACTAGCCTCCCCTCGATGGAGATTCTGTGGGCATGGCTTGAGGTTAGGATCAGACGAGAAGGTTGAGATGACCTTGTCTGCTTCAGAGCAGATTGGGCAAGGGCCGCTGTGGCTCATCTGCATTTTCTCCCCTAGCTCTGTTTGATGCAAGGTAGCCTCGAGCCCTTTGCGGGCTGGCCTTCGAACCCCGGTCGGTCGTTGCTCATGTTGAATGAGGCAACTACCGCTTCGTGACGCAACACGGAGCATTGTGATGCATTAATTACATATGCGATGCTTCAGATGTATGGGATGAATGAATGACTATATGAATGAATGTGTGAATGCATATATGAGAATTGATGAATGAATGATCATGTATTAGAAAAATAGAGTAAGGGGGATTGGTAGAGTTACCTTGTCGACTCGAGTGACAGGCTTAAGGAGTTTTTATCGGATATGTCCGAATGGGATCCATGTTCGTCATTCGTGATGGAGTCAGCATGGCCCATATGGGTCGTCCCTCTGCTCATTACCTATCTCTCGGCATTCGCCTGAGCTGTCCGATCGACTCAAGAAGCATGTTGGTCTCTCCTTGGCGGAAATCCCGTTGTTGGGCCCTTCCAGGTCCTGCCTGGGAAGGTGGAGGGCCGCCTATGAGCGGTTGCGCCTTGTTTCCCATGCCCAGCGTGCGGTAGTGGTGGGCCATGCCCATGCCATGTCCCATCTAACCAGGCTCCATCTCGTCGGGCAGGACGCATCCCATCGGTCAGGACGTGTCCTATCGCGTTCAAATCTGCATTGAATAGGGGAAGGGAGAGGGTTTTTGCCCCAACCCTTTGCCTTTCTCCAACTGCTACGTCTCCTCCTTAAATAGGGGAAGAGAGAGGGTTTTCATCCCGTTCCTTCGCCTATTCCCAACTGTCGCCTCTCCTCCTTCTTTCTTCTTACCAAGAGCATTCGTGTGTCGCGGCGGTTCCTAGGAGAAAAAGGGTAGAGCGAGGGAGAGGGGAACTCACAGATCTGTTTGCGAGTCTAAAGCGAGATGTCGAGCTAGAGGCCATCCAATATGGATGAGACGGTGCTGGCTGCCTTCGCTGAGAAGGGGCTGCTTTTGCCGAAGGAGGTGGCGCTCTGGAGGGCTCCTACGGGGGAGAGTTTCCACGACCTTAGGCCGACGAGGTTGTCTCCTTCCTCGCCTTCCATGAGCATAGGCTAGGATATCCCCACACACTAGTTCCTGCATGGACTCCTTAATGAGTGGGGCCTAGAGCTACATCACTTCAATCTGACTGGGGTGCTGCACGTCGCTAGCTTCGTGACCATCTGTGAGGCCTTCCTCGGGATGGAGCCACACGTGGACTTCTTTCGGTGGATCTTCACCGGGCGAGCCTTGTTAGAGGAGAAGCCGCCTAGGACTACGCTAGTTGGGGGCTTCGTCCTACAGAAGAAGTTGAGTTTGTCAGGCTCCTACCTCGCGTACACCCCCTGCGACTCCAATCGGGGGTGGCATGGGGAGTGGTCTACATTCAGAACCTGACGGAGGTGCTATTCCTGCCGTTCATCAGTATAAGGCCAGAGAGGCGGGAGAGCTAGTTGTGGGGCCCCTCCAGCCAGTAGAATAAGCTAGGGGTCATCAGGTTGGAGCTCCAGAAGTTGTTGTAGCACGGCCTCAACGGGCTATGGGTGTTCCACGCCTTCTTACACCGTCGGGTCACCCCGCTAGCAGAAACGATGCTGCCGATGTGGCTGTACTCTAGCCCGATGGACCCTAACCATGCGTCACCGGTGGAGTTGGCGAAGGACAAAGTCTGGAGCCGACTCGACCGGGTGCTGCAACTGAAGGCCCGGGAGACCCTCGAAGGAAAGCCTGGACCTCTCCACGCCGGGAAGCTGCCCAATCTGGTACGTTCTCCTCTCCTCATTCCATGTCCCTTTCGATCTTGATCTCCTGTAATTTGACTTCAAGTCATCCATTTCATAGGGACTCACCGGTTATCAATCCAGGCCGCATCTTCCGAAGGGGTCGGAGGGCGTGGCTCGGCAAGCTGCCCTGAAGGAGGCAACGGTCGTGAAGAAGAAGAAGAGAGCTGAGAAGGCTCAGAGGAAGCATAGGAAGGAGATGGAGATCGCCCGGTGGGTGCGGGAAGGCGAGAATCAGAGTGACGTGGAGGCAGAGCTCGAGTCGGAGGACCCCATGGAGGTGGGTGGTGATGCGGGCTCTTCCGAGGATGAGGGTAGCCGGAGCATCGTCGTGACTTTGGTGGAGCGTCACGAGCCTACGGCCATGTCCACCGGTGGTGGGCGGGAGGTAGAGAGGTGCAGCGACATTCACATGCCAAGGAAGCACACCGTGAGCTCGGACACCATCGGCGAGCGGGAAGCAAAGCGGACACAGTCGCCGCTCCCATTGGAGGCATCGCCGGCCTTGCCCCCACCTGCTCCGGGCGTGGCGGGGCAGGCCGGGCGGTCGGAGGGGTGGGCTCACACCCCCACGTCTTTAGGGTCAGCTTGTGCGCACGACCCACAACGGGGGGACGCCCCGCCAGTTGCTCCGGTGGGCGCGCCTCGAGCCAGCGGTCACGGTGACTCGCGGGCCGGTCGGGAGCTAGCCGGGTTGACTCCCCCCTCGGTCGAAGTGAGGGGGCGTGGCTCATGACCTATGAGCGACCCTCATCTGGTGGGACTGTTGCCAATGGGTCGGGGCTTCAGAGCCCTGCCACTTACGTCCTAGTATGCATTCTTTGTTTCTTTTCAATCTCATAGTTTGAGTTTTTTTAGCGCGACTGACCTGTACTTTCTGACATCGGCCAGATACTGATGGGTCTGAGCATCACCCTACCTCCCATGCAGGAGGAGTGGAGGCCTAGCCTATAGCTGGTCATGATAAGTGGCGGGGAGAGCAGGCTTGCGGTGGTGTGGCCTTCCCCTATGGGGGCTGCGCCCTCCTGGCCGATCGTGGGCCCAGCAGCAGTGGTAGCAGCAGCAGAGGTGATGGCGGCAATCCTAGTGGCGATGGCGGCGGCTGCGTCGGAGGTGACCCTTGTGATCCCTCCTGCATTGGCAATGTTGGAAGAGAGGGGGGAGACCGGGCTCCTTGCCTCGCCTGCGGAGGGACGCATGGCTCGCCCTCCTGGTCAGAGCTGGAGGCGTCGAGAGGTGATGCGGCCAGGTCGGAGGCAGAGCATTTGGCAGCGGGCCACGGGGTCGAGCAGGTGGAGATCCCATGCCCTGGTGAGGCAGACACTAGGGTGGAGCCACCGGACATCCCGCCGTCGTTGGAGCTAGCGGTGGTCCGGTCGTTGTCTGGGCATTTCAGCGGGTTGGGGGCAACTACCGACCTAGTGTGACTCTACCCCGGTGACCCAAGGAAGGTGGGGTTCATCCTTTGGGATGAGGAGGAGGTGCAGCTCTAGGACATACTTGAGGGGAGAGGGCTCATGATGGAGTCCGATCTCGCCCAAACTAGGGCGAGGCTCGAGGAGGCCTTGGAGCGGGTCAAGGTCATCCATCAGGCGGTTATAGTCGACCTGCCCTACGTCGTGGAGGTAACTTTTCTACATTCATCCTTGAATCCTTGGTCTTTTACCGGTTGTCTCAGTATGCTTGCTTCTTGTTTTGTAGGGTTTGGAGGACATGTCGAGCCGCAAGTCCCGTTTCCTCCAGGAGGAGCATGCTTGGATGGAGTGGGAGGCCACGGTGTCATGGTGGGTCGCTGAGCTTGAGCACCAGCTGGAGTCCACCTGTTGTGAGTCTCGAGACTAGGTGGCACAGGCGACGGTAGCGCGGGAGGTGGAACTGCTCACGGCGGAACGAGCGACCATCGCTGAGTGGGGACTCAACGCGGCGAAGGTCTGGTAGGCGAAGACCGAGGCGGCGGAGGTCTGACTAGCAGAGACCAAGGTGGCGCTCTAGGAGTCCTTGGAGGCTCTAGAGATGGAGCAGAAGGCCTGGTCAGAGGTCGACCAGGAAGGCTCGTACTCAAGGCCAGATGCTTTAGACAGAGGAGTTGAACGCTCGGCTACACGAGCAGGTGACTCGATAGGAGGAAGGACCCTCCATCCTTGAGAACACCCACCTTGGTATGTACCTATTTCGCTTTTGGTTGATGTCTTGTTTTTTCCTTTTCCTTGCTTTTGAGCTTGTCATCCTTTTTCTAGAACTGGGCAGAAGGGTTGGTTCTCTAGAGTAGGACCTAGAAACGGCCAAGGCAATGATTGGTCAGAGCATGGAGGTGCTGGCCAAGTCCCTTGAAGAGCGACATGCTCTCAAGGGGGAGCTTGACTAGATCCGCAATGTCTCCTATGTCATCATCTCGGAGGTGTTTGGGTCAGCGCTGAGCACCAGCACGCCCGCCATCCGACTAGCGGAGGTCCTAGACAAAGTTCGGGCGCTTATCTCCGGTGGGATGTTCTACGAGACGTCGGGGGTGCTGACTTCGATGGCGACACACCACCCAGACCTGGACTTTGCCACCATCTACAGCGGGTATGCCGATGGCTGGAGCGCGGACGCCATCCATGCGCTCAGGGAAAGCTTGCTGCCACACGCACAGTTGGTGGTCGAGCAAGTCTCCGTGTAGTGGGTGATGGAGGCTTGCCGTGCGAGTGTGGCTGAAGGTGTGCGTCAAGAAGATGTTGCCTAGCCTATGGATGGAGTGGAGCCTAGGTCGGAAGCAAACGTTGTCCCGCCTTCGACTGAGCCGAGCGTCGTCCCGTCAGAGACCGAGCATCTTTTATCCTCGTCGACCGAGCCGATAGCCGATGCCGTGGGGCAGCCACAATAGAATGTAAAGTAAAAATAGTCAATATGTGTAAGGGATAAGTTCATGGGGGAGCCCCCTATGTGAACATTTTTGTGTATTCATGAATACAACAATTTCGTTTTGTGATGGAATCACTTCGTAAGGGAAGCTTATCCCATCCGTTCCTTATTTTTACCCTAGCATAGCTTTGTTTCTTATTCTTTCTTTTTCGCACCTACCCATTTGAACCATAGGACACAACCTTAAGAACTCGAGCGTGGCCCGCGAGGCTCAGCTGCTTCTAACCATAGATCATGGCGGGGTGTGATCGGTCGGAATGTTTAAAGAAAAGTTACGTAAGGCAATTAAAGGAAAAGACTACCCTTTCGTTCGGGGAAAAAGTATTTACCATGTGATAGTAAAAAAGAGAGGTGGTATCGCACCCCCGTGGAGCCCCCGAGCGACCTAGGCCGAAAGTGTTCGGGCTAGGGTGCTTGTAGGAGCAAACATTTGAATGAAAGAATGCGGTATGTAACACCCCAGGTGTTTGTCACCAGTTAACCAATGGGTTTAAACGCAACCATGGCATGTTAAGTGGTGACGAAGATGTTAGGTCAAATATATGAAAATGAGCCACCACTTAAACTTGGACCATGCACCATTGCTTATATGCTGCCCTTTCTCAAAAGTATGCTTGGGAAATGCTGGATGTACTTGTTTCATGTGTCTCGTCTCAATATCCCTCTATATTGATCCATGGAAAAGTTTCGTGAAGTTTGGAATAAAAAAGTCACATGAAATGACAAGTTATATCCTTGTTGGAATGGCCTTATTAAGTGAATGAGAACATGTGTCATCAACCAAACCTTGCAACCTTGCCCAAATGACTTTAGATGAACTCTACAACAAAAGTCATGAAAGGTTCATGTTGAGCAAATGCCAAGAAAATGCTCCAATGGGTCACAAAGGATAATTTAAGCTTTATCGTGATCCTACTTTGGTCAAAGTAGAACTATAGCTTCTGCACCTGTTTTAAAGTTGGACATTAAATAAAAGTTGAAGCTCTTGTTATGTAGAAGAAACTTTGTTTTTGGAGTATACCATGGATCGGCTCGGAACCAAGTCTAGCAGTGGCTCAAAGTTGGAACCTGCTGCTGATTTCAGCACTTAGAAATATTCTAAGTCTAGAAATTCATTGACATCGGCATTGGCGTCTCGCATTCTCCAAATTTTGTTAAGCAACTTGACTTGATCCCAAAATAAAGGTTGGAGCTTACATCGGGAAGAAGAGCGTGCAAAAGGATGGCACTCGTTGGACCTTGTCTTGACCATCGATTTTTGGAGTTTGGTAATCACTGTCAATGCATTGACACTTGCTAATTGGACGCTAATTAACTGTTGTTCCAAAGACCTAATGGATGTGACCCCTTAACCAAGTTTGTAGACCATCCTGAGTAGAGCAACTTTGCTACTGGAGCCAAGTTCGGAATCCTCACGGTATATGCCAAAAAATGGACCCCAAGTCGGGCACAGAGACGCACGCCACGTGCTCGTTGAATTGTCTCTGTGGCAGCCATGCAGTAGCGCGCGCGCCCCATTGCTGCCGTGCGTCCAACCTCCACGCCACGCACCACCCTGCTCCCTGTGCCTCCAAATGCGAATGCCCGAGCTACCCGAGCACTCACTCGCCTCCCCACTCTCCCTCCCTCGCTCTCTGGTGCTGCGCGCGCTCCAGGATGTGGCCGCCATGGTTGCCGCCGTGAGCTCGAGCTTGGTCGCCATTGTTCTTCCTCCTCCAAGCGCCTCACAGCCCTGAATCCTCTACCACCGGCTTCGCCTCCCTCTACTTGGCCTCATGCGCTCCTTCCTGGCTTTCCTTCGTCGCCTGTTCGCGTGGCCGCCGGTGCCGTGGCCGCCGCGGACGCCTGTGCGCGCGGCCAGGCCAACCCGGCTCGCCTCCAGCCAAATTGAGCAGCCCAGCGTGTGCGCGCGGGACCCCTGGTCCTCCCCGCCACTCCACCGCCGCCGTCGACGCCCACAGCCGGCCGGAGCCGCGAGCCAGCCGCTCCCCTGCTCCACCGTCGTGAGGAAGGAGAAGGTGGACCACGCGCAGAAATAGAAGCTTCTCTAGGGGGTTAAGTGAAGAACTAGTGACTCATGTGAATAGTACTCATAAGGACCTCTTCGCTGACGTTTGATTTATATATTCCGCGGGGTCCCCGATGTAAGATTTAGATCTCTTTTTCTTGGATTTAGGCAGAATTGAATGATCCACTTTGAAAATTCATAGTAATTCATAGGAAATTCGTAAAATAGCAAATGAGGACTTTTTGGAATCCTTGTGAAATTATCTATTCCCTAGATCTATAATATGGCATGATTTAGTTTAAAGTTGTTGCTGTAAAAATCAATTTATGCAGTTAGGTTTGTAATACTAGTTGTGTCTTGTCTTTTTTTATAACTGAAGTTACTTTGCTCAAATAAATGGGAAATTTTTATGAGATGCTCATCAGGTGATTGTTATTGTCTGGTAAAAATTTCATGAGTTTAGGATTTATATTTTAAGAGTTATAAAAATAACAATTGCCCTGTAATGCTTTGCTCCTACTCTGAATAGTTCTGCATGTTTGAATTAATTGGCTCAGTTAAGTTATGAATCATGACTTGATGAAAATGCATGAGTTGTAGTACTTTTCTTAAGATTTCCAAAAAGTTAAATATCATGATTTTTGGCTAAGTAGATCTTGAGTTATACTTGCTTAAATCTCTGTGGCTGTTTCTGCCCAAACCCAGAAAGGGTTAACTTGTTCTTACTGTGGGGTCTTCTTAATAGTATAATTAGCTTTAGGTGTTTACAACAAAGTTGTTTAGAATTCACCAAGATTTCTAAAAAGTCTAGAATCACATTTATGGGACATGTATAACTCCATTTATAGCTGTTTAAAGTGGCATGTCAGTTTCTGTCCATGTTTTGGACAGAGATGTAATTATTGGATTAGTTGACCCTTCTAACTGTAAAATCATCTTAATATGAGAATAATAAAGTTGTAGGTAACTTACTAAGATTTTCAAAAAGTTATGGTTCATATTTGTTGGAGGTCTAGAACTCTAGTTATGCTTCTCTGAAGTTCCTATCAGCTTTCTGTACCACTGCTGTTGGGTTGCATTTGCAGTTTTGCTTGTGCAATTATTTTAGTGGTGTAAATGATGTTTGCTATGGTTGTAGTGAATAAAAAAGTTGTAGAAAATTTCATGATATTGCTTGTATTCAAATTGTAAGGTCATAGGCCAGATAGTGTAGGAGTTACATGACTTTTAAGTCTTTGGTCAGGTTTTAATTGTATTCTGAGCAGATCTGAAAGATGCTAGTGTTTGATCTAGTTAGGATTTGAATGAGCTTTTGGTGATAATAACAAAGTTGTAGATAATTCATGTATCTAGCTTGTGTTAAAAGTTAGTGGTATTGGGTCTTGTGGTCTGTGAGTTATGCCTGTTTAAAGTTGGGTTTCAGAAATGGCTGCTCTCTGTCAATTGTGGACTAGTTTATGTAAATGGGTATATTCGACTTAGTTAACTAGAGAATCATGCTAATATGATTAAAGATGAATTGTAGAAAATTTCATAAGCTTTCCAGAATGTCTTGTTGCATGGCTATTGGGTTTGTATAACTCTAGTTATGATCCAAACATGAGGCTGTTGTTCCAGTCCAGAAATAGACATATGCTAGTTGAGGTTGTTTACTCCATGTGTTGCTAAGTGTGGCTTATGCCCTTGTTGATGGTCAAGTTATGATACTTGTGACCTTGTTAAACTTGTGTCATGCTTGATGTGCTTGCTCTCTATAGTTAGTTGTGTGATGTTAGTTAAATAGCTATTGGTGTCTATGTCTTGCATAATTGTGTTTGTCTTGAATGTTTATGTGATGCATCTTGTATTACCATTCTTCACATTCATACGCATGCATCTTGCATATCATTGAGGTACGCTAGATGAACCATGTGAAGGATGTGATGTGGGGCCGGACTCGAAGATTGGGTTTGGCGGATCTATCCCGAAGATGGAAGGACTAAGGAAGTGCTAGGACCGGAGATGTCACCAAGACGGTGCAAGCTAACTGAACTGACTTGTGTCGGATCCCAGACAAGCCCTGGAGCATTATAAGTCTCCTAATTTATAAAAGCAATTCTTTCTATATATATGAGTTTATATATTGTTGCATTAAGTTGTAGGAGTTAATTGAAACCGTTGATGCATTTATTACTATCCTTGCCTACCTTATTACCTTGTTACCCTGTTAGGTCAGGATCGAATAACTGCTTAGCCTTGCTTAGACCGGTAGCGATCGGTGATATCCGGTCACCTACATTATAGGTGGTTACTGGAAGAATTTAGCTATGGAAAGAATGATATCCTGGAATTAACCATGTGTGATGAATAATTGGAGACCGGACGGAAAAAGTTGGAGGCAACCAGACAGGGTTCTGGGGTGCTGTTAGTTTTCCGTCTGTGTCGATTAAGGACCGATCGTTGCTCGTCCCTCTTGTCATGTTGAATGCATGCCTCACATTTAGCTGGCCGAATAAAGTACCTTTCGACCATGAAGCTAGTGACACTTTTCGAGCCGGGATAAACTCGGATTGGCAGACTGGTGCTGAAGGGGGTATGACGGGGACGCGAAGAGTGAGCCCAAGGTGCGTCCTTGCTGTCGGGCGGTCCCTGGGTAGTGCGGTCCATGACTGTTATCCCGCGGCTACTTGGAAAGTGTCATTGGTGATCTGTAGCTCACTTGATCGGTGAGTGTGGTTTGTGTGAGTAATAAATCACCAGCTGGTTAGGAATCGATTCAAATCGCCATCGCTCCTGGATAGTGAGCACTTGACTCGAGCTATGGCATCGTAGTAATTATTATGGAACAATGATGGCTATCTAGATGGTATGGGATATGCTAAATCTAAATTGGTAACTGGATGTTATTGGTTAATCAAGTGATTGCTATAGTACAGGTGCTTACCTAGATGGATAGGTCATAATAAAGATGATGCAAAGTACTTAAAATGGTTTCTTCATGATAGCTTATGCTTTTTGCAAACCAGTCAGCTAGCCCACTAAAGAAAGCCTTGCATAATCCTTGGTGTCGCTTTATTTCTGGTTTATGACGGGTAAGTCTAGCAGAGTACATTCGAGTACTCAGGGTTTATCCCACCTTGTTGCAGGTGAAGTTCTTGGCCTATGGAAGATGGTGGCTAACCGCCGGTGGGCTCGGTGATTCTATAATTACTTCTCATCTATATGCTTTTGTCTAAGGATGTCACTTATGCTAGCAATGTATTTGGAATATGTATTAATGTAATCTTTTGAAAGCTATGTTGTTTTCACTAATCGGTTTTAAAACCCAAACTTGTACTATTATTTGTGAACCCAATTGTAATATTATTTCCACTTCAACCATGAGTATGTGATGTGTATTTGCTTAATCATACGATCTTGGTTGTGATGTTGATTTACCGAGGTCTTTTGGGACACTCGGCGGACTACCGGGTTTATATAAGTGAAAGTATGTGTGTGTCAATGTGTTAGCGGGGACAGCCGTACTTGATCTTGTATAAATTGGGCAGTTCTGTCACACGGTAAGACCGAATTTTGAGGGGAAGAAACGACGTAACTGTTCGATGTTCCAAATGTTGATGAGAACATTGCCGTTGTCGTCCTTCAATCGGTAGGCGCCCGATCGGATTACCTCGGTCACCGTATAGGGTCCTTCCCATGGTGGAGAGAGTTTATGTTTCTCCTTGGTTGGGTCCTTCGAAGCATGAGGTCTCCGACCTCAAGGATTCTCCCTTTGATTTTTTCTTTCATGGTACCTACGGAGAGTTTGCTGGTAGTGAGCGGAGCGAATGACGGTTGTCTCACGGGCCTCCTCGAGCAGGTCGACTACGTCTTGTTGAGCCTCCATGGCTCGATCACGGTCGAAGGCCTTCACTCTTGGGGCACCATGGTCGAGGCCGGAGGGAAGCACTACTTTAGCTCCATAGGCTAGGAAGAAGGGTGTGAACCTTGTGGATTAGTTCGGGTCGTTCTTAGGCTTTAGAGGATCGCTGGAACCTCTACAACCCATCACCCGGTGTACTTGTTGAGTCGGTCGAAGATGTGTGGCTTGAGTCCTTGGAGGACCATGCCATTAGCTCACTCGGCCTAGTCGATCCTGATGTCGTATCCATCATTGAAGTCTAGGAACTTCTTCCTGGTGAAGTTAGTTCCGTGGTCAGTGATGATACAGTTAGGAACATTGAACCGATAGATGATGTCGAGGAAGAATTTGGCCGCCTCTTCTGAACGAATGTTGGTGATGGGCTTGGCCTCTGTCCACTTGGTTAATTTGTCCACCGCTATAAGTAGGTGAGTGAAGTTGTTTGGGCCCTTTTTGAGGGGACCCACCATGTCTAGGAATCAGACCGTGAACGATCAGGTGATGGGGATGGTTTGGAGCTCCTGTGCTGGCAAATGAGTTTGCCGAGCATAGAACTGGCATCCTTCACACCTACGGACGACCTCCTCTGCATCTCATAGTACGGTGGGCTAGTAAAAACCTTGGCGAAAGGCTTTTTTGACTAGTGACCTCGGGGTCGCATGATGTCCGCAGATTCTGGCATGGACCTCGAGGTGGAGCTGCTTAACTTGGTCGGAATGGACGCACTTCATGAGTACTCCTGACGGACTTCGTTTGTAGAGTTCATTACCGATCATGATGAATGTTTTGGTGCGTCGAGCGATCCATCCTGCTTTAGTCCTTTTGGGTGGGAGTACCTCCTTGAGGAGGTAGGCGAGTAGCGGTGCTCGCCAGTCGGCTTGATCGAGGGCTACCACGACGACATCGGCGGGCGGCGTCATCAAGGGGGCTCCTGGGTCGGAGCCCCCAAACACTGACTTGGCATCGAGGTGTGTCTGGATCGAACCTTCTAGGATGCAGACAGACGGTTCGTGAAGGTCATTGATAAAGACCACGTTCGGAGAGGGAACCCGCCTGGTAGCCAATTTTGTGAGAAAATTAGCGGCATCATTGTCCTTTCGGGGGACATGGTGTAGCTCAATCCCCTAGAATTTGTCCTCAAGCTTGCGCACCTCCTGGCATTAAGCTGTCATGAGGGGGCTTTTGCAAGAGGACTCCTTGATGACCTGGTCGACGACTAGCTCTGAGTCACCGTGGACGTAGAGCCACGTGGCGCTGGGCTCGATGGCGATGCACAGTCCGTTGATGAGGGCCTTGTATTCCACGGCGTTGTTTGAGGCCGAAAAGTGTAGGCAGATTGCATAGCGGAGCCTACTCCCGTCTGGAGAGATCAGAACCACTCTAGCCCCTGAGCTAGGCCGCATTATAGACCCATGGAAGTACATCATCCAGTACCCATGGGTGACATCTAGGGTCAGGACTAGGACCTCTATCCATTCGGTGACAAAGTCCACGAGAGTCTAAGACTTAATAGCGGTACGAGGGATATACCTGATGTCGTGGCCCATTAACTCGAGCGCCCACTTGGAGATTCGTCCCGTAGCATCGCGGTTGTGGATGATGTCTCCGAGCGGGTATGAAGTGACGTCCAAGACTTCGTGGTCGGTGAAGTAGTGCAAGAGCTTCTAGGTCGCTATCAGCATGACGTATAGGAGTTTTTGCACCTGGGGGTACCAAACCTTAGGGTCGGTGAGTACCTCCCCGATGAAGTATACGGGTCGTTGGACCTTAAGGTGGTGTCCCGGCTCCTCCCTTTCGATGACTAGGGTGGCGCACACCACGTGGTTGCTTGCCATGACGTAGAGGAGGAGGGGTTCTCCCTATTCGGGACGATGAGGATTAGGGACGATGTCAGTGATGCTTTGAGGCTCTCCAAATCCTGCCGAGCTTCCTCAGTCCAGACAAAAGCGTCCATCTTTTTGAGAAGCTTGTAGAGAGGCATCCCCCATTCACCGAGCCGAGAGATGAATCGGCTTAGGGTGGCTAAACAGCCGATGAGCCTCTGTATGCCCTTGATGTTGCGTATAGGGCCCATCTTGGAGATGGCTGTGATTTTTTAGGGTTAGCCTCGATGCCACGTTCGGACATGATGTATCCAAGCAGCTTCCCCTTTGGAACCCTAAAAACACATTTTTCGGGATTCAATTTGATGTTGAACCTTCGGAGATTCATGAACGTTGCGGCCAAGTTTGCAATCAGGTCGCAAGATTAAGCTGTTTTGACCACTATGTCATCAATATAGATGGCGATTGTTGGTTTTGGCTGCTCGACTTGGTCAGGCTAATTGAGCGGGTCGATTTGATCGCCGAAGCATTGCTGCATGTACCATTGATAGGTGGTGCCAGTGTTCTTCAGACCAAAAGGCATGGTTTTGTAACAGTACAAACCATACAGAGTGATGAACTAAGTCGCGAGCTGGTCGAACTCTTTCATCACGATCTGGTGATAGCCTGAGTAGGCATCCAGAAAGGAGAGGATTTCGCATCTTGAGGTGGAGTCGACTATCTGGTCTATGCGTGGTAGAGGAAAATAGTCCTTCGGACACACCTTGTTGAGGCGAATGTAATCAACACACATTCTCCATTTCCCGATCTTCTTTTTAATAAGAACAGAATTGATGAGCCAGTCGGAGTGGTATACCTCTTTGATGAATCCAGTTGCTAGGAGTTTGGCGACCTCCTCGCCTATGGCCCTGTGCCTCTTGTCATCAAAGCGACGCAGGCGTTGCTTGGCAGGCTTCGAGCCCAGGATGAGGCATAGTGCATGCTCGGCGACCTCCCATGGTATGCCTAGCATGTCGGAAGGTTTCCATGCAAAGACATCACGATTGACGCGTAGAAAGTTGGCGAGCTCGCATTCCTTTTTAGCCAGGAGCTGGGTCCCGATCTGCACCATCTTGGTAGGATCAGTGGGGTCGATTCCCACCTCATTAGTTTCCTTGAGTGGGCAGAAGGCAGTCGAGGAGGTTGGCTTGTTGCAGTCTGGGACTGCTGGGGTCAACAATTCCCCGAGCCATGGGAGCACGGACGAGTTGATGATGGCAGTGGTGAGCTCGTAATGCTCATGGTCGCACGTGTAGGCGTGTGAAAAGGTGCTGCCCACAGTGATGACACCGTTTGGTCCTGACATCTTCAACTTCAGTTAGGTGTAGTTGGGGACCGCCATAAACTTGGCATAGCATGGCACCCAAAGATGGCATGGTAAGACCCCGGGAAGTCCACCACCTCGAAGGTAAGCACCTCCGAGCGAAAGTTGGCTCGGTCACCAAATGTGACGGGCAGGTCAATTTGCCCGAGCGGGTACACCTACGTCCTCGGGATCACGCCGTGGAAGGGAGAGCTCGCCGAGCGGAGCTCCGATCAAGGGATGCGCATGGCGTCGAGGGTGTTGACGTAGAGAATGTTGAGGCCGCTGTCTCCGTCCATCAGCACCTTGGTGAGGTGCTTCTTGCGGACAATGGGGTCGATGATGAGCGGGTAGTGACCTGGTCTGGCGACGTGGGAAGGATGGTCCCTCTGATCAAAAGTGATCAGAGATTCTGACCAGCGAAGGAAGGTGGGGATGGCCGTTTCAGAGATGCATGCCTCTCTGTAGCACACTTTGTGTAGGCGCTTGGAGTAGATGGCATCAGATCCCTTGAAGATCATGATGCATTCCTCGGGTCAGGAAAGCCATCCCCATCCTTGCCCACCATACCTCCTTTCTTGGCTGCTGCCTCCTTGCCCATTCCTTCTTTCAGCCCACCGGCCTATCATAGGAAGCGATTAAGGAGCTCACATTCCTTGTAGAGGTGTTTGATGGGGTAAGCGTGGTTGGTGCATGGGCTATCCATGAGCTTGTCGAAGTGGTCAGGCTAGCCCTGCTGGGGCTACTTGCCCACACGATCAGTCGACACCAATCCTTCTTGTTCTTTTTGCCCCTCTATGTGAAGGGGCCCTCGTCTTGGTCCTCACACTTGGCCTTGCCCTTGTCTCGACCTCCACTAAAGACTGCTCTGACTGCCTCCTCCCTGAAGGCGTGGTTCATGGAGATGTCAAGCAGGTCACGCGTGGTTTGGGGCTTCAGACAACCAAGCTTCTAGATCATGGACTCTCAGGTTGTCCCGAAAAGGAACGTGCTGATGATGTCCGCGTCGACGATATCAGGAAGGGAGTTGCACCGCTTTGAGAACCTAAGGATGTAGTCCTGTAGGGACTTGTTAGGCTCCTGCTGGCAGCTCTTGAGGTCCTAAGAGTTTCTCGGGCGGACAGACGTCCCCTGGAAATTCTTGACGAAGATCCTCTTGAGGTCCGCCCAGTCGCGGATACTGTCGCATGGGAGGAATTCGAGCCACACTCGAATATGTTCCCCCACGCAGATGAGGAGGTATTGAATGATGAAGTGGTCATCATCCACTCCTCCGGCTCGGCAGGTGAGCCGGAAGTCTTTGAGCCATATACCGGGATTTGTCTCCCCGGTATATTTGGCGATGTTGGTAGGTGGTCAGAAGCACTACGAGAACGGTGCTCTCTGGATGCGGTGGCCAAAGGGACATGGTCCTAGGCCATCCGGGTAGGACTCTGGTCGTTGGGTTGGCGACCATGCCTAGGGCGTGTTTCACCGCTCCCCTCAATGGTCCATCATGCCAGGCTTGACGCTAGTTGTTGATGACGCTGTGAGCATCTCGGTCTGGCCAGAGTCACTCGCTCACAGGGGGTCGGTGTGGAGTGGGCACCGAGTCTGGCCATGGTGCAGCTGTGTCCTCCTATTCTACGCATGGTGGCTGTAGAGGTGAGCGGATGGAGCGATGCGTCTGGAGCATCCCCGCTCCCCTGGTGGGGAGAGAGGCCGTGAGTCAGTGTCACGACGTGGAGCTCTCCGCCTATTGAATGGCGGTGGTTTCCACCAGCGCCTGGAGGTTCCAATGGATTGCCTATTCCTAGGGGGTCGACAGGCTCAGGAAGGCCACGTAGAAGCATCGCCGCAGCGGTGATGTTCCGGCTAGCCTGAGCAAATTGGGGGGATCGTTCTCCCCGTCCATGATGTCATGCTGGACCTAGCAGGCATGACCCCAGGCATCGCGCACTGGGTTACGTGCGCACAGCGCAGTGTGCTGCGTCGAGCATGCTGGCACAGGTGGTGGCTAGTTCTGCTGCCTTTGTCATAGCTCCTCGTCGGGCTCTTGCGCACACGCGAGGGCCTGTACACGAGGGTCCAGAGGGGTGTGGGTCTATAGAGACTCCGCTACCACCGGTGGTTGTCCTAGGACATCCACCATAGCGCCCTCCTAGGACAGAGGGTGGCTAGGTGCCATGACATCGCTGATGCTGGTGCCATCGCTCTCAACATCATCATCCATGAGGTTGTGAAAAGAGGCGGGAGCGTCGCCCGCCATCCCCATAAATTCGGATGTGAGAGGGGGCAGCGCCAGCATCTTTTGGAGCCCCCATGTGTACGTGTCCATGGGGGACACGAGGCCATAGGGAAACCAGTCACATGACAGTCATGGCAGGGACAACGGGGTCCCTCCAGAGAGTCGGCGGAAAATATAAAAAAGCGAGTAAAGAACAGTATGTACGTTACTCACAGTGGGGTTTGAGCCCAGCGTAGGCTCAGAGCGAAGCGCAGGCACCTCGTTGGAGTGGTCGCCTGGTGGCCCAGCGCCGATGGAGGGCGCTCCTCCTCCAATGGGTGCCAAGACAAGTGCCTCCTCGTGGAGGTGAAGCACGCCGAGCCGGTCGGCAATGAAGTCTAGTCTTCTAAAGAGGAAGGCCTGGGACGGCTCGAAGATAGGAGGAACCCACATCCCAATAGGTGGGAGCATGGGAAACTCTAGTGAGCCGAAGTGAGTCATATCACTTGAGCCTGCCATGCCAAAGATGGCAGAAAGGTGGGCCATCTGATGACCAAAAGTGTGAACGTACGACGTCATCTCCACGGACGGTGCCAACTATCGGTGCAAAAAGTGACCATCTAGTAAATATTTGTCGTTTTGCTGTACATTGTGATTGGATGTGGCCTAGCACTCGATGACACAGGGTTTATACTTGTTTAGGCAACGTGCCCTATGTCCAGTCTGAGTCGGTCGATGACTTTATTCCTGATCCTAGGTGCTCGAAGTTTGCTGTGGGGTTACAAACAAGAGGGAGTAAGATGGGGGTGTAAGAGGTTTGGTCGGACTCTGAATCGAAGGGCCAAGAGTATACATGCGCTAAGTATTCATGCGTGTGCTCTATGCGGCTTTGGAATGTCCAAAGCTAGCAGAGAGTGAGTCGGAATGATCCGTCTGTTGTTCGTTGGAATCGTCTATGTGAATCAATCGTCCTCCTTTTGGAGAGAGCGCATCCCCTTTTATAGATGAAGGGGACGACTTTACAAGAAAAAGAGTGTGAGAGAGTGTGTGGTACCTAGTCTGGTTGCCCACGCGGTCTGGTACAAGACGGTTTGTCGGCGCCTACAATACTGTTGATGCCCTGATGCATGTGGTTGTGTTGACACCGTTTTTTGCACGTGTCAAAATGATCAGAGTGGGCTAATCGGCAGGAGGAAAGTTACTGTATACGCTGACAGCCGATGAAAATCAGCTTGTAAAGATGGTTGCCGATGAATGGTGGTGATCGATGGAAAGGTTGATTTAGACTCGGGCGTTGCCGATAAGGTTGGAGATGTTAGTGTCGATACCGATGAAGGTTTGAAAACTACTGCCGATGAAACAGGAAGTATGCCGATGGAAAGGAGGTCGGTGAGAATTCCATCGTAATTGAGGCGGACAGGGAAATAGATAGGAGTTGATTTCCTTTTCTATATTTGTTAGAGTATGATTCATGTAAGAGTCACGTGTTTCCTTAGATATGGACTTGGTGTCCTAGTCGTATTTGGTTATGTCTCTTTAGATCAGGGTATAAATATAGATTGAGGGGCAATGTAATAAAAGAAGAAATCAATATCAAAAACTAATTTTTACTCCTATTTGCATCTACTTACTTTTCGGCGACTTCGTCAATTTGCATATTTCTTTTTCTTTTTATGAGTTCTCATTGATTCGGCGAGTTGCATCGCTTCAGTGCGACCTTCGGCGATTCTCGAGTTCCGCGTGAGTACCTCTTGGCCGTGACTTCCGGGCGTATCGCTGTTGTCAGGACCAAAGTGCTCGTATCTTCATCCTTGTCGATTAACAGGTCAAATCGACTGGCACGCTTTGGATATCGATTCGGGTATTAGCCCTTTGTGTTTGCAGATCCACTTTTGCATCAACACATCTTTTGGCACGCCCGGTGGGACCAATCAATCCGATCAATATGATCAAACCCGAGATCGATTTAGGGAACATTATCGCGGTATCAGAAGAAGATCTTAAGGAAGAGCAGAGGCAGGCCATGGAAAAGGCTATAGAAGAATACATGCAGCTTTATCTGAGATCGTTTAGCCTGAACAAGAGTGGATAAGTCATCCAGAAGCAAGATTTGTCGTTGCCTCGGCAGGTTACCTTTGACTCCAATCCTGGTAAACTTCAAGAGATGGTTAATTCTGCAGTAAATCATGCTTTGATTAATCATTCCAATGTGCTATCCAATACTGTTCATAATGCTGTGGTTCGAACTCTCAAAGAAGGACAAGCGTCACCGCATTACGTTGGGCCTGCCTATCACCAACCAGAGCCAGCATCTGTTAATACTCCATCGGCTCCCTCGGCCGTTGTGGGTACAGAAGTTACTTCTCCTCCAGTATCGGCAGGCTTACCTAATATTCAATCTACACCGATACGATCATATCCGGTACTACCAGGATGAGTTCAGCTTAATACAGATCTATCGGCATCAGCTATGTCAGGCCCTGTGTCTCAGAATAGCCAGATTCCTGCTAATTGGTGGGGATATGGTATGCCTCCGGAGTCATCTGCTTTCAATCCTGTGTTACCTCAAGTGTTTGATGCAGTAGGAAAAGCTCCTATACCATCGGCTGTTTCGCCGATGGCTCAAGTGCCTCAATATGCCACAGCAACTACCGTGCAACCAACTCTAGGAGTTTTCCAGATGCCTTTGGTTCAAACACCCAATTCAAGTCCATCGGCAAGCTTACTGCCGATGCAGCAGAAAGCCCCTGCTATGAGTCAAACTGGGGTTCAGTTCATGCCTCAAGCTGGTTATAATTATCCAACAATGTCAGCAAATTACCAGCCATCGGTAAGTTTTGTACCGATGAGTTATAATAATGGTTGGTCAGGATAGTTACCTGTTCAACATACAGTTCAGCAAAATCAGCAGGTTGCAGGGATTCAACAAGGTCATATGCAAGCTGGTTTCCAGAATCAAGCATCGGCAGCTCAGCCGATGAATCCTTTCCAGCAGGTTAATGGACCATAAGTAACGGCAAATATGCCGATTGCTGGAGATTGTGGGCCACAAAGATATGTGGAGGGATATCAGCAGGTACCTCCTGTAGAAATTCAGCCAGTTCGTCAGCAGGAGGTTGATGCTTTTTGGGCCGATAAGATAGCAAAAATTATGAAGGATCAGTTTGGGATAAAGCCCAAGGTCAATACTTATTCTTATCGGACTCCATACCCTCCTGCATATGATTTAATTCCTCTCCCAAATCGGTACAAGGTACTAGATTTCACTAAATTCTCTAGGCAAGATGATACATCAACAATGGAACACGTCAATCGCTTCATTATTCAATGTGGAGAGGCAGCTAGCAGAGATGAATTAAGAGTTCGATTATTTTCATCATCTTTGTCTTGATCGGCATTTACATGGTTTATTTCATTACCACCAAATTCTATTATTACTTGGGCTGATCTAGAAAAACAATTTCATAAGTATTTCTTTGCTGGAATCCATGAAAAGAAGCTTACCAATTTAGTAAAATTGAGACAGCGTAATGATGAATCGGTAGAAAGCTTTGTGCAAAGGCTACGAGATGTAAAAAATAAGTGTTACAGCCTGGTGCTGGATGATCGGCAGCTTGCCGATCTGGCTTTCCAAGGGTTATTGCCACATCTTAAAGACAGATATGCTTCTCAGGAGTTTGAAAGCCTCAGTCATCTTGTGCAAAGGATCTCTGATCAAGATACTAGGGTTTTTGAACCTAAAAAGAATTGGAGTAAAAAAGTATCATTTGTTGAAGAAGTAGGAGATTCTAATTCTGATGAAGAACCAGTTATTGGCTTAGCTGAGTGGGTTAAGAATAAAAAGCCGATATCTTGTCCCTTTGGTCAGAAAGAGCCAGAAAAGTTTACCTTTGATATCACCAAGGCCAACAAGATATTTGATCTTCTGCTTCAAGAGGGCCAAATTAAGCTGTCACCTAATCATGTGATCCCATCGGCAGAAGAATTGAAGAAGATCTTGTACTGCAAATGGCACAATGCAACTTCACACAGTACAAATTCCTCCAATGAGAGGTCTGGTCATCAGCAGTGGCAGGTAAAACACAAAAATAAGGGTCCATCAGTAGATGTTAATATGGTATTTATGTTGCCGATGGAGTTTTTGGCACTATCTGATAATGAGGAAGAAGTTGTTCTCTCTGATCAAGTAGCTCAGTTGACACTAAATCCAATGATGGCTGTTTTTTAGAAACCTACCGATGACGAGAGACAGCATCTTAAGGCTTTGTTTGTGAAAGGCAGAGTTGATGGGCAGCCTGTATCTAAGATACTTATCGACGGAGGGGCTGCGATTAATATTATGCCTTATGTGATGTATCGGAAACTTGGTAAGGGAGATCAAGACTTGACCAAAACCGATATGACGCTGAAGGATTTTGAAGGCAATGTGTCACCGGCTAAAGGGGCAATATGCGTTGAATTGACCATCGGCAGCAAAACCTTGCCGACGACGTTCTTTGTTATTAATGGCAAGGGTGCATATAATCTGCTTCTAGGGAGGGATTGGATTCATGCTAATTGTTGTGTTCCTTCTACAATGCATCAATGCCTCGTACAGTGGATTGGGGATAAGATTGAGTTTGTCCCTGGTGATTCTTCTTATATCATCGCATCGGCAGAATCAGATACTTATGAGCAAACTAAATGCATATCAGGAGAAGTTTGGGAAAAAGAGTTCCTTAGAGTTGCTGATTATGAAATTCCACCGATCCAAGCAGTCGGTTCTGAAGAAGAGTTTTAATGGATAGGTTTGCCGATGATGGAAAATTAGGTCAAGGGTTTACATCGGCAGATGATTTAGTAGAAGTAGATATTGGTGATGGCGATAGGCCAAGACCTACTTTTATTAGTGCTAAGTTAGATTTCAAGTGTAAGTAGCAAATAACTGATTTGTTAAAAGAGTATAAAGATTGTTTTGCTTGGGATTATACTGAGATGCCTGGATTAGACCGATCGATAGTTGAACATCGGTTACCTATCAAATCTGGATTTCGGCCACATCAGCAGCCAGCGCGCCGATGCAACCCTAATATACTTCCTGACATTAAGGCTGAAATAACTAAATTAATTGAGGCAAAGTTTATTCGGCAGTGTCGATATGTAGAGTGGATCTCTAATGTGGTTCCTGTTTATAAGAAAATGGAAAACTTCGTGTTTGTATTGATTTCAGAATCTCAACAAAGCCACACCGATGGATGGCTATCCAATGCCGATTGTTGATTTGTTGATTGATGTTGCTGATAGGACATCAAATTATCGCCTTCATGGATGGTAATGTAGGTTACAATCAAATATTCATGGTCAAGAAGATATTCCCAAGACGCTTTCGGATGTCCGTGTCATGTAGGGTTGTTTGAGTGGATAGTCATGACGTTTGGTTTGAAAAATGCCGGCGCTACTTATCAAAGAGCTATGAACTTTATTTTTCATGAATACATTGACACATTAGTGGAGATCTACATTGATGATGTAGTGATTAAGTCTGGAGATATCACAAAACATCTAGCCGATCTCTGAAAGATACCGGGAGTGCACAAGGAAGCATGGATTGAAGATGAATCCTAATAAATGTGCATTTGGTGTATCGGCAGGTCAATTCTTGGGTTTTATGGTGCATCAACGGGGCATCGAAATCAGTAGGAAGTCTATTGATGCAATTAACAAGGTGGTTGCTCCTGCCAATAAAACTGAATTGTAATCTTTGATCGGTAAGATTAATTTCATTAGAAGATTCATATCTAATCAGTCGGGTAAGATCAAGGCTTTCACCATTACTTAAATTGAAAGCCGATCGAAATTTGTATGGGGAGCTGAGCAGCAGTTAGCCCTAGATGAAATTAAGAAATATTTAACAAATCCTCCAGTGCTAGTTCCACCTCAACACGGGAAACCTTTCAGGTTGTATTTGTCAACTGATGATACCGTTATCGGTTCAGCTCTTATTCAAGAATTTGAAGGAAAGAGAACATGTTATTTATTATTTGAGCAGAAGATTAGTGGATGCTGAGACAAGGTATTCGGCCATCGAAAAATTATGTCTATGTTTATACTTTTCTTGTGTCAAATTAAGACATTATTTGTTATCTGCCGAATGTACGGTCATATGCAAAAGACGACGTAGTCAAGTATATCTTTGTCGATGCCGATATTAAGTGGTAGAATCGGCAAGTGGATTTTAGCATTATCGAAATTTGAACTACGTTACTTAATCGACTAAGGCGCTTAAGGGCGTTATGGCTGATTTTGTCACTCGGCATTGTATGTCAAAGGACTCTCTGGAGGTTGCTCCTTGGACACTTTTCTTCGATGGGTCCACATGTGGTGAAGGAGCAGGTATCGGCATTGTGTTGATTTCACCTCAAGGAAGGAAGTATGAGTTTTCATTGCCGATTGTTGCTACATCGACAAACAATCGGTGAATACCAAGCCTTGATAAAAGGGTTAGAATTGTTGAAGGAGATACGTGCGATGTCTTTGTTGAAATCTTTGGTGATTCTATGCTAGTTATAAATCAATTGGCTGGGATTTATGAATGCCGAAGTGAAGTTTTAATTTCGTATTATGAAAGATGTTTGCAATTGTTGAAAGGGTTTAGAGATTTTTGTCTTGAACATATTTCTCGATCGCATAATGAGGAGGCTAATCGACTAGCTCAAAGATGCTTGAGGTATCGTCACCTATTCAGAAGTGCTAACATCGGCAATGATACCGATGACCGGAGAAAGGAGATTGTCGATTATTTAAAGGATCCATATAAAAAGGTTGAAAGACGTATAAGGTTCCAAGCTACCAAGTATGTGCTCCTCGATGATGAATTATATTATCGAACTATAGATGGAGTTTTACTCAGATGTGTTAGCAGTGATGAATCAAAAAGTTTGATGGGTGAAATTCATGAAGGAGTGTGTGGAGCGCATCAATCGGCTTTCAAGATGAAGTGGATGATCAGAAGGAATGGATACTATTGGCCGACTATTCTTGAAGATTGTTTTAAATATTTTAAAGGATGTCAGGGGTGTCAAAAGTTTGGTAATATTCAAAGAGCGCCTGCATCGGCTATGAACCCTATAATTAAACCTTGGCCGTTCCGGGGATGGGCTATCGATCTCATCGGTCAGATTTATCCGCCATCGAGCAAAGGACATAAATTTATTCTGGTTGCTACCGATTATTTCATAAAATGGGTGAGGCAATTCCTTTAAAAAAGGTGACATCGGCTAATATGATCGATTTTGTGAAAGAGCATATTGTTTACCGATTTGGTATTCCTCAAACTATCACTACCGATCAGGGTACTATGTTTACATCGAGAGAATTTGATGAGTTTGCTGTAGGTATGGAAATTAAAGTTTTAAATTCTTCTCCAAATTATGCTCAAGCAAATGGTCAGGCTGAGGCTTCTAACAAAGGGATCGTCAAACTCATTAAGCGCAAAATTAAAGAAAATCCTAAGAGGTGGCATACATTATTAAATGAAGCCTTGTGGTCATATCGGATGTCATGTCATGGTACAACCAAAGTGACACCTTATCAGTTAGTATATGGGCACGACGCAGTATTGCCTTGGGAAATTAAAACTGGCTCTAGGCGAATACGTTCTCAAAATCAGCTGACAGCCGATGATTATGATACTCTTATGAAGGATGAGTTGGAAGATGTGGCGGGTCATCGGTTAAGGGCTTTAGTTAGCATCGAAGAAAATAAGAAAAGAGTAGCCAGATGGTATGACAAGAAGGTGAAGGTAAAGGAGTTTGCCGATGCAGATCTGGTCTAGAAATTGATTTTACCGATTGGGTCTAAAAGTTCAAAGTTTGGAAAGTGGTCTCCTAATTGGGAAGGTCCATATCGGATAAATCAGTCTGTTCCTGGTAACGCATATATTCTAGAAACCCTCGAAGGGGTTGTGTTTCCCAGAGCATTAAATGGAAAATATTTAAAGAAATATTACCCTAGTATCTGGATGGATGCATAAAAGTAGAAGTGCCGATAATAGTCCTATCGGCTAAAATTATACAAGGATGTCAATGTCTCATAAAGTGCCAATGCAATAGACAAGATTTACAAGTTTAACAAGGATTGGATAGCCAATATCGCACGCAGGCGAATCTTGTCGGCTTCCTTCATTTCTTTGATGTCTTCATCGGCAGCACCCTCCACAGGCTTGAGTTTTTTCTTCATGGCCAAGGATTTGCGAGCCTGGATGTCTCTTTCTTACTAAAGGGCCTTGATGGCATCGGGTAGCTGGCTTTCTTCTTGTTGGGCATGAGTTAAGGCTGCCTCGACTTCTTTCAATTCAGCCAATAGAGTCATCCTCTTTGCCGATAGATCTAAGATTTTCTGCTTAAGTTCAGCGCCTGAAGTCTGCAAGTTGCCGATGCCCTTGTGCTTCTCATCGGCAATCTGTTTCAGGTGTAGCATCTCTTCTTTGAGTTGAGCTCGAGCTGCTCTATCGGGCAATGCGTTGAGCAGCCCGTTGATATTGCGCTTGGTGGCTTTCTAAATGGGCTGCTGGGAAGAGTGCTTCTTCAACATCGGCAGGGACCTGGCCACGGATTGTTTTGAAAATTGCCTTTGCGGGGTCTGAGTCATCTACCAATTGGGCGGTATCCTGCTGTAACAAGTCCAGGAGAGCTTCCAACTTGGACTTAATTTCTGCCGATATTGTTCCCAGTGCAAGGGAAGAACTTGTTTCCTCTCCATCATCGTCAGAAACGTCAATGGCAAAGGAAAATAGGCTGTTTGGGGAGTCTTGTTCTGAGAAAAAAGAAAAGAGGTCATTAGGATAAGTATGAATATTATAAATCGACTAGGTCAATCGGCTTACCTGCTTCAAGGCAATTTCTGTGACTTGGTCGGGAGGAAACAGCCTGGAGTATGCCGTGTGGAGGATCGGCTGAGCTTGCCGATGGGATATCCTCTGTGGCCTCATCGGTGGTTGGCCCTTGGGGTATGATGACCAATGGTATGTCCTGTACAGGAGGATTAACTGCTTGCTCAATTGCATCGACTGATTCTGGCCGGCTTGCATACGTTGGGGCAGATGTGGGGATCGGCATGGACTTCAGTCATTTTGGCTGTGCCTCGGCATCTATTAAGGCTTTGCGCTTTGCTTGGGCCTCAAAGAAGCGGTTGGTCAGGGGCATCGGCGGCACTTGTTGGTTGTGGAGCTTGAACATCTGCTACGCTTGCCGATGTACCCATTTGTTGCTGCAAAACAAGTGTAAGGTATGATATTTAACAGATAAAATGTAAAATCAAAGGAATACCTCTGAAGGTTTGTCAAAGGTAGTGGTGCTTGATGTTGGAGGAATTGCCGATGACGATCCAGAGAACGGCTCTTACACCCTGATGATTAATGTTAATACAGCCAGATCGGCATGAGTAGAAATAAACAGGTTGTTACCTTGAATGCCTTGATCGGGGTTGTAGCAAAGAGACCAATGGAGTGGCCCTAGCTGTAGCCAATTTGGACTTGGAGGTGATGGTCTTGGCACGGGTCTTCTGGTGAGTCAAAGCAGCTAAGGTGGGGGCGTTGTAGCCGATCGGTGATATCGGGGAAACAGGCCGAAGATCGAAGGGTTTCCCACTTTTGCTCATAGATGGTGCTGGGTTGTTAACCTGTCACGAGAAAGTTAGTTACCGATATATGAAAGGAAAAAGCAGAAGGGAGTTAAAAGAAACTTACTGCATCATCGGGAATAGCGTATTCAGGGTCGATCATGTGCCGATATGTGTGAGCAGATGTTGCAAACAGTTGTTCCCTCCACTCTCGCCACCATTGCTTATATGATTCGGTGATGAAAGATGCTGGTGTCCAGATGGATAGATCGACATCTGTAGTATCGGCATCGGGGGAGAGTCGTACTACCCTGCTCCAATCTGTTCCGCAGGTGATTGTTTCTCTGGGTTTGATCACATCGGCAAAACAAAGTTTGATTGGCAGTTGCCCAAAAGCCAATTGACGGGATACTGCCGATGGATTGTAAAATTCATACGTGATATTGGTGTTTTTCCCGCTACCGAATGTGTTCACTGGGATTGCCCTGGGAGTAATGATGGCCATCATGAGTTCATTATCCTAATTCAGAGTGTCATCGGCAAAGTTGAAAAGAAGGGGGAATCTGTTTTCTTCGTCAAAATAAGGTACCCAGGCCCTATGATCACGAGAAAGACCATTGTAGAAGCTTTGGAAGAATCTGCCGATCTGGTCTTCATTGGCCTCTGTTCCAGGGAGGACAATTATGGCTTCACCAAAATTGAGGGGTGAGCGTGTTGCTGATTCCTCATCCCCAAGCACGTGGTCTTCAGCAATTTCTCATGGGAATTGTTGGGCAAAGAAGTCCCATTGCAAACGTTTGTGCATATGGGCATTCAGCCACATGTTGATAAACCACCACGGGCCTCCTAAGTTGCCGATGGGTTCGCCAAGCAAAAGTTTCTGAGACACTTGATGAAGAAGATGATAAGTGGAGCTCAGAAGGTATCGACCAAGAGGGAACCTTACACCATTGGCCAAGAGTTCAGCCACGGGGAGGAAGGCGTTCGTTGGTCCTACTGATCGACCACAGAAGATAAATTTTTCTAACCACATATTCAAGAATGTGGCATGTTCCCTCTGGTTAACTGTCCCGGTCCTCTGGCATTCTTGAATATATCCCGTCCAACCGCCGATATTGCGGGTATTCACCCTATATTCGGATTTTCTGCCATAGATGGAGCCTTCATCGGTAGTTGAAATGTCCAAGCCAGTGAGCATGTAGACATCGGCAAGTGTGGGAGTAGCTGGGCCATGTCCAAACATAAAAGTGTTTGTTGTGTCTGACCAGAAGTAAGCAGCTGCAATCATCATTGACTCGTTCTTTTGCATATCGGCAATGGATAGCCTAATGCATTGGTCTAGCTTCCGTTCTGCCCAGTGTACTTGCATCGACCTGTTGACCCTCATGTACCAATCTTTCCACCCTTTGGTGGTTTTGGGCCAAGATCGGAATGTATCTTTCCATAAATTCAGAGAGAAATTTTGGGCTCTAAAAGGATTCATTAACCTCTCGCATTAATCGGATCGAGTTGGATCTGGGTTGCCCATTGGTCCTAGGCATTGGAAATGCGGTGATCGGTTGGAATAACTAATTTGTTGCGAAGTTCCTAAGTTTAGAGGATCCAAGAACAAAGAAAAGAAAAATTACCAACCTGTATGAACTCGCAAAGACCGGAGGAATCGAGGTAAAAAGTAACGAAGTGGAACGAACCGCAGGACGTCGAAGTTGATTGCCATTATCTTGAGGTAGATGGGGCACGAGTGGGAGATTTGAGGTTGACGCCGGAGAAAAGTTCTTGTTGGTTGAGGTCATATGCTTGTTCGTTGGAGTCGCCACGGAAAGAGAGAATGCCAAAGATTGGAGTCGAGGGTAGAAGACGAAGCGTATGCGGAGAAATCTATTTATAAGCCACTTGGAGTAGGGGTATTTTGGACTTATCTCTATGCCGCGCGCATGTGGGTCGAGGTGGTTCAGATGGATATGGTAACTGTTCGCATGATAATCAAGAGATTGTACAGATGATTTGATGGCAAGTAATCATGACTTGGAAGAGATCTCGGTACAGGATATTTTAATTCTGAAAATGGTGGCATTATTATGTTAGGATCTTGCCGATGGATTATTGTTTCGGTATCTTAACCATAATTAGGGCAAGAGTGGTTGGAAATTGTGCGATATTTACTGAGGTGCGTGAATCAGGACTAAATTTGATTAGATTTGATAACAGATCAAGTTTTGGCTTGGAGGATGAGTTACGGTAATTGGGCGAAGGCAAACGTTATCTGGAGTAAATTTCGGAGCATTAATGGTTTTATACTCCGAAATTGGGGGGCATGTGTTGACACCGTTTTTTGCACGTGTCAAAATGATCAGAGTGGGCTAATCGGTAGGAGGAAAGTTACTGTATACGCTGACAGCCGATGAAAATCAGCTTGTAAAGATGGTTGCCGATGAATGGTGGTGATCGATGGAAAGGTTGATTTAGACTCGGGCGTTGCCCATAAGGTTGGAGATGTTAGTGTCGATACCGATGAAGGTTTGAAAACTACTGCTGATGAAACAGGAAGTATGCCGATGGAAAGGAGGTCGGTGAGAATTCCATCGTAATTGAGGCGGACAGAGAAATAGATAGGAGTTGATTTCCTTTTCTATATTTGTTAGAGTATGATTCATGTAAGAGTCACGTGTTTCCTTAGATATGGACTTGGTGTCCTAGTCGTATTTGGTTATGTCTCTTTAGATCAGGGTATAAATATAGATTGAGGGGCAATGTAATAAAAGAAGAAATCAATATCAAAAACCAATTTTTACTCCTATTTGCATCTACTTACTTTTCGGCGACTTCGTCAATTTGCATATTTCTTTTTCTTTTTACGAGTTCTCATTGATTCGGCGAGTTGCATCGCTTCAGTGCGACCTTTGGCGATTCTCGAGTTCCGCGTGAGTACCTCTTGGCCGTGACTTCCGGGCGTATCGCTGTTGTCAGGACCAAAGTGCTCGTATCTTCATCCTTGTCGATTAACAGGTCAAATCGACTGGCACGCTTTGGATATCGATTCGGGTATTAGCCCTTTGTGTTTGCAGATCCACTTTTGCATCAACAGGTTGGTTCCATCATGTTCTTCTGGTATGGCCAATGTCGGCGCCTACCATACTGTATGGCAAATGTCGGCGCCCATAACACTGTTCATGTTCTAACACGTTTGGAAGGTTGCGGAGCACCCTTCTAACATGACCTGATAGTACTGTCCTATAGGTGTGCAGGGTACGGTCCTTAGTATTGCGGTTTGACTTCAGCGCCCTGCCTTACTTGCTCCGCTTGACTCTTTGGGTCCTTACCGAGCGGGCATCCCTATTTGGTTGTTTCCCAGTCGGCTCCGACCGTGACGGTCGGAGAAGAGCTGTAAGCAGAGGTTTGGTGTCATTCCGGTCAGAGAGGCGAGTCAGAGTCAGAAGCGAGCGTCATCCCCCCTTGGCCAGGCCTTCCGGTCGGAGAGGCGGGTCAGAGTCAGAAGTGAGCGTCGTTCCTCCTTGGCTAGGCCTTCCAGTCTGAGAGGCGGGTGGGAGTCAGAAGCAAGCGTCATTCCTCCTTGGCCAGGCCTTCCGGTCGGAGACTAGATTGCCCTTTCGGCCTGTTGTTGGGTATCTGGGCCGGTCTAGGAGTTGTGTGTTGTTTGCAACGTCATCTGCTGGGCCGAGCTTTTGATGGAAAGCAGGCCCGTTAGGGACCCTGGGTTTATGACCCGACATAGTGAATGTAAACTTGAATTGAAGAAATTTCTTAGCTTTCTGCAGGTATGAGATTCAGAGATCGAGAGCTAGAAGTGGTAGGAACGCAACACACAAGTAGATCGACCACAAACCCTAGAAATCACCTCAACAACAATATGAAATGCAAATGATGTAAATCAAGCACAAGGTGACACGATGATTTAACCCGTGGTTTAGCTCGCCACCAAGGCTTGCCTACGTCCACGTTGTTGTGGTTAGCCACTAAGGCTTAGGGCTTTGCAACCCTTCCTCGTTCTCAAGTCAAGAGACTCAACTCTTGAGATAAGGGGTGAGTTTACTAGTTTCAAGAGGTGGTTACAAACCTCCCGGGGCTGCCACATAAGTTGGCAAGCTCCATGGGCGACGCTCTAGCCGGCTAGGAGCAAAGCTCTAAGAGTAATAAACACAACCACCAACCAAAACATGAACCAATTGCTCTTTTGAGTTACGGAATCAAAGGATCTGCTTTCTAATTGAGTTTGGGACCTTTTTCTCTCAAGGATTGATGGGGAAATCAAGGGAGAATGCTTGGGAGCTCAAGGTCACCAATGGAGGAGAGAGAAGAGCACTCTTCTGTTCTTGGACAAGCTGAATGAGTGGGAGAGAGAAGAGAGACATTGGGGAGTGTGGGGGTATGCCCCCGGGTATCCACAAGACAAGACATGGGCCGCACCATCAGAGGTGGCCCAGCCCACAAGATCAAGGCATGCACGGCGCTGCTCGGTGTGCACCGCAAGATGTTGTATAGTACCAAATAGGCTACTTTCCCTATAACCCTACCCCTATAGAGTATATAAGGAGAGGCAGGGGTCCCCTAGACGATATCTCCACATGATCGATACAACTCAATACAATACACAAAAGACACAGGACATAGGGTATTATGTCGATCTGACGGCCCGAACCTATCTAAATCGCTGTCTCTGTGCCTTGTGTCACCATCCAGTGCCTAATTACATGCATCCCCACCGACAAATCTACCATCGTGGGATACCCCTCAGTGGACTGCCGAGCATCTTTTGTCGACAGTTGGCGCGCCAGGTAGGGATATGCGCTTGATCCCATGGCGAGCCAGATGGACCTCAAATCAACAACGCGTTCTCGTCGTCAATCTCGTGGAGATCCATGTCGGTCCATGACGATGATTCATCGCTGGCTACATCAGCCCCCATGATAGCAGATCCGATCTCGGAACCACCTCCAAGGTCATCTTCACCAACAACTCACCGCCGACCAGGTGCTCACCGTCAATGCCGACCAGATAACGCCATACGTCGCCGACCAGATTTTCTGTCTAAAGCTAAGTCACGTTTTAATATTCTTCTAAATATTCTCTAATCTCTGTATATCACCATAATGTTTCTCCGAGCTGTTTTCTCCATGTTTGCTCTCCAAATGATTTTCCGAACTCCCGAACAGTCATGTTGATGGTCGGACGCCTCCAGAGATAGCCCTATCTCTGGCTCCTCCCTACACGTGCACGAGCGTCTGCCCTCTGCGTTATGGGTGGTCGACAGCGGCTCCTTAGCGACGCCTGTTCCTCCTACACATGCACGGGCTCCGCGCTCGACGTTATGGACTATGGGCTAGCTAGGGTGGGAGACTCAACTACACACTAACTGGTCGGTGGTTTATATTAAATATAATTACATATTTACACCAACTGATCCCCGAGCTACATATGCTATTTCATCGTCATTGCTGATTTTTCTTCGGAGTTCATATATTTTTACATCATGTACTACCTGTTCTACATATTTGTATTGTAGGATCATCGCCTAGGTGATCGGATCACCTGGTGCTCAGACTTCTCCACCGATCAACTGGTCGGACAGCTTGGTTCATGGACTCCGTCGCCGACCAGTTGATCGGACTGTTCACCGGTCGCTTCTACTCGATGCTCACTTCGCCGCCGACCAGTTGATCAGACTGTTCGCCGCTATGCCGGGGGCTCCTCGGTGCTCGGACATCGCCACCTACACCGGGGACTCCTCGACGCTCGGTTTCTTCATGCTCGAGGACTAAGTGGGCACACTTCACCTTGCAGACAGTGCCAGCGACGCCAGGGACTCTCGTTCCTCGACGCTCAGACATCGCTAGCGACACTGGGAACTCTCGCTCCTCGGTGCTCGGACATCGCCAGCGACGTCGGGGACTCTCGCTCCTCGGTGCTCGGACATCGCCACCGATGCTGGAGACTCTTGCTCATTGGCACTCGGACATCGCCAGCGACATCGAGGGGCCCTCGCTCCTCGGTGCTCGGGCATCGCCAACGACGCCGGGGATAGCTCACTCCTCGGTGCTCGGACATCGCCAGCGACGCTGGGGACTCCTCACTCCTCGGTGCTCGAACATCGCCAACGACACCAGGGACTCCTCGCTCCTCGGTGCTCGGACATTGCCAGCGACGCCGAGGACTCCTCGCGCTTCGGTGCTCCGACATCGCCCACGACGCCGGGAACTCCTTGCTCCTCGGCGCTCGGACATCGCCAGCGACGTCGGGGACTCCTCGGTGCTCAGACATCGCCAGCAACGCCGGGGACTCCTCGCTCCTCAGCGCTCGGACATCGCCAACAATGCCGGGGACTCTCGCTCCTCGATGCTCGGACATCGCCAGCGACGCTAGGGATTCTCGCTTCTCAGTGCTCAGAAATCGCCAGCAACGCTGGGGACTCCTCGCTCCTCGATGCTCAGACATCACCAGCAACGTCGGGGACTCTCACTCCTCGGCGCTCGGACATCGCCAGCGACACCAGGGACTCCTCGCTCCTTGGTACTCGGACATCACCAGCAACGCTGAGGACTCTCGCTCCTCGGTACTCAGACATCGCCAGCGTCATCGGGGACTCCTTGCTTCTCCATGCTTGGACATCGCCAGCGACGTCGGGGACTCCTCGCTCCTCGGTGCTCGGACATCGCCAGCGATGCCGAGGACTCCTCGCTCCTCGGTCCTCGGACGTCATCGGTTGTGCCGGGGACTCCTCGGTGCTCGGACATCGCTAGCTATGGCGGGGACTCCCCTGGTGCTCAGATCTTGCTATGTCTCATTGGTGTGCTATCAAGCTGCTCCATGCTGTTCGGATCAGGGTGCTAATCTTGGGCATCACGTTTGGGGTCTTGATACGCGCATGTCAGACGACATCGGCAAGCTTTTAGACTTTTTTTTCTTTGACCATGCTACAAGATTCATTCTTCATCTTCCAGCAGGCTTGAGGACTAAGTGGACACACTTCACCTTGCGGTGAATATGCACTTTTCTCACCTTGAAGCTACGCCCAAGGACTGGCTGCCTGCTCGGTTGGTTTTCTAAATTCTGACCCTAGCACCACGTGACTATGTCACCTACTATCAGGCTCGGGGACTAGCTGTGGGGGTATGCCCCCCGATATCCACAAGACAAGACATGTGCCACACCATCAGAGGTGGTCCAGCCCATAAGATCAAGGCATGCATGGTGCTGCTCGGCGTGCACCGCAAGATATTGTATAGTACCAAATATGCTACTTTCCTTGTAACCCTGCCCCTCCAGAGTATATAAGGAGAGGCAGGGGTCCCCTAGATGATATCTCCACATGATCGATACATCTCAATACAATACACCAAAGATACATGACGTAGGGTATTACGTCGATCAGACGGCCCGAACCTGTCTCAATCGTTGTCTCTGTGCCTTATGTAACCATCCGGTTCCTGATTACGCGCACCCCCACCGACAAATCTACCATCGTGGGATACCCCTTGGTGGAAGGGAAAGGTATAAGTACCCCCTAGCCCCAATAGTCACTTAAGTCATGGTAGTGCCTTGGCTCAAGTGCGGCAGGGCCTCTCTCTAGGTGCGGCACTACCGCACCAGGCAAGACAACAAGGGTAAGAGTGAAGTGTTGGTTGTCTTGGCTGAGTAACTGAGGATGTATGTGTAAGATTGAGCACTTGGTAGCACATGTTAGCTTAAGCATTGTGTCCCCCTTTATAGTATGACTTTTCTTATACTCAAATTCAAAATATAAAAGAATTTAAACCTCCTTTGAATTTGAAGCCATCAACATTTGTAATTGAGGGCTCCTCCATTTCGTGTAACATCCTCGAATATAGATTCCCTGCTTGTCATCTCGATAAATCTCATTAGTTCTCTAATTGCGTGGTCATTATCACCAAAACCCACAATTAGGGCTTGATTGCACTTTTACTTCCAGATGTCAATGATGATGGTGATGCTACTGTAGCTGTACATGAGGACAAAGTATATGAAGGAATGGGATTTAAGGCAGCAGATGAGAGGGAAGAAGAATCAGCAAGGGATGCAATACCTATCCCTACAATGACAGCTGAAATGCAACAAGATATGAGTGAAGCTGATGTTCCAGTGGATGACAATGTAGAAGAGGAGCCAATGTTTGAGTGGGACAGGGATAATCCTGACATGTCTGTGGGGGCTTGTTACCCTAGTATGGATCATTTCAGGCTAGCAGTGAGGCAGCATGCCAAAGTAAAGGAGTTTGAACTTGGTACTGCTCATTCTGACAAGAAAAGGTTTAGGGGACACTGTGCTGCTCTTGGGTGCCCTTGGATTATTAGAGCTAGGACACAACGTGATGGGAGTGTCAGGGTATATTTTCTTGTTTTTGCTGTTCAGCTAATTTAATATTCTTGTGAATGTTTTCATGAAATGTTTACTTATGCAGGCTTCTTATGTCATTTTGCAGGTGCAAATAAATGAAGGCATTCACAATTGTCCTTCTAAAGCTAGAGTCCATGGGTGTTCAATGGCATCATAGGCTTGGGTGGCAGAGAGGGCCATACCCTTACTCAAGAGGAAGCCTAGCATGGGTCTAAAGGCAGTACAGGACGAGCTTCAGGTTAAGTACAAAATAAAGATCTCATATCAGACTGTAGTTTATGGTAGACAAAGGGCAGCCAACAAGCTATTTGGTAAATGGGATGATTCATTTGATTAGTTGTACAGATTCAAGGCAGAGGTTGAGATGAGGTCACCTGGGAGTATATTGGAGATAGACACTGAGACTGTGGAGGACAAGGTTCATTTCAAAAGGTTTTTCTGCTGTTTCAAGGCTGCAATTGATGGTTTCAGAAATGGTTGCAGGCCCTATATTAGTATCGACTCAACATCACTAAATGGACTTTGGAATGGACACATGCCTACATCTCAAGCTTTGGATGGGCATAACTGGATGTACCCCTTGGCCTTTGGACTTTTTGACTCTGAGACAAAGGAAAATTGGACATGGCTTATGGAACAACTGAGCAAGGCAATAGGCCCCATGGACAAGCTAGTTGTTTGCACTGATGCTTGCAAGGGCTTTGAAGTTGCAGTTGCCAAGGTTTTCCCTAACAGTGAACAAAGGGAGTGCTTTAGGCATTTGATGGAAAACATGAAGAAGTACTACTCAGGAGATGTCTATGCCAAGAACATGTGGCCTGCTGCTAGAGCATATACACCACACAAGTTCAAGTACTTCTTTGACAAGGTAGTAGATGCTAGTCTAGATGTGCTTCACTGGCTCAAACAACATCACAACCTACTGTGGGCAAGGAGCAAGTTCAGTCCAGACATCAAATGTGACTACATCAACAATAATCTGGCTGAGAGTTGGAATGCTTAGATCAAGGAGCACAAGGATCTACCTGTTCACTGCTTGGCTGATGCTATTAGAGAGAAGACACTCACTCTTTTTGCAAAGAGGAGGAAGATAGCTAATGCTCTATCTCCTGGAATTCTACCTGCAGTTATCTATCAGCTCAATGCAGCCTTCAGGGGTTTAGGCCATCTAAAAGTGACTAAAGGGCACCTAGAGGAAGCAGAAGTGACTGAGATCTACAAACATGAGGAGGTTAGGAGGCATGTTGTGTATCCAACACAACATATATGTACTTGTAAAGAGTGGCAAGTGACTGAAAAGCCTTGCCCACATGCATTGGCTGTAATCACAACCCTGAGGCAACCCAATATGGACATGTATGTGCACAACTACTACTCAGTTGAGAAGTTCCAGGCTGCATACCATGGGATCATTCCCAGCATAATAGATAGATGATAATGGCCAGAGGTGGACAAGGGCTTCAAGTTGTTCCAACCAAATATGAAGAAGAGAGACCCAGGCAGACAGAAGAAGAAAAGGCATATGGCTCCATCTAAGAGAAGTGGTAAAGCAATAAGACAGGCCAAATGCCCTGGATGTGGTGAGTATGGCCATAGGTCTAGAAGCTAGAGGTGTTCACTGACTGGCACCAAAAAAAGGTAATGTACTACCCCTACTGTTAGCTACAATTATAACTATTAACCACTGACCCTAACAACTACATTGCAGGAAAAGAACTAAAAAGTCAGCCCCTAAACCTAGAAGGAAGAAGAGCAAGACAGACCCTACCCCTAGTGGAGGAAATACACCAAGAACAAGGGCAGTAGTGGCTAAAGAAGCAGTAGCTAAGGCAGCAAGGGAGGCTCTGGAAGCTGCAGCTAAAGCTTCTACAGCAGCTGAAGTTGCAGCTACTGCAGAGAGACGTCCTAGATGTGGCGCCAATTGAGGTTGAGCATGCACCACCTTCAACCACTGCAGCAACTAGAAGGTATGCCCTACTTCAAAATACATGCTTGACCAAAACTTATTGTTGCCATTCTGATAACATGTCTAACATTCAACAGGAATCTATGCTGGGATCTACAAGTTGTGAATAAGTTAGATGAAACAACAAGTGCATCTATGGACCCACCACCTAAGAAAATGACTCCAAGGAAGAAGCAGCTAGCTACAAAGGTGAGGAAGAGCCCAGCCAACAAAAAGAAAAAAATAAGAGCACCATCAAGGACAAATTCATTTTGGTTGTAAAGGCCCAAAAATTGTCTCTTTTGTGTAACTAAGGCCTTCTGTTGGCCAGAACATGGATATGTATGTGGCAAAAAACAATGTATGTGGCTAGCTCAGTGTGTGTGGCCAGAACAATGTGTGTGGCAAAACTTTGTGTGTTTCATGTCACTGGATTTAGTACTGCTAGTTAATGTCATCTAATGAATGTATTTCATCTGATCATTGTGTTTGAGCTTATTTGGTTCATGCTAGCTGGTTACTTTGTATGATAAGTTGTGGTTAATGGTTTGTGTACTGCTGCTATGTTTTGATATGCCCAAAATCTGGCACTGAACACAGACACATTCAACCAGAAATTTCATTTCCATTCAAGCACATTTTGCATTTCCATTCATCCATACAATGTCACTTCATTAGACCATACATCAGTATAGATCCTAATGCAACACATACAACACACATAAAGAACATGTTCATCTTCCATATCAATGACTCCATCTTCTTCTCCAAATCTTGTCCATTCTTGTCAATATTTGGACTATCAACTGAAACTTCTTCCTGTTCCAGCAACTCTGCCCAGTTCGAGGGCTGAACCTGGATGATGCCATCATCCTTCAACTGCTGAAAATACTGCTTCTCAAATCAATAGTACCCACAAAGCTTGGGAAACTGCCAGCATCAACAAGATTTAGAACCCTAAATGTTAATGAGGGGGAACAGTGTATACATGGAACTCACTCCATTCCTCACACACTTAAGTACAGACGGCCGTGGTTTTTGCCGTCTTTCTTCGTCCTCCCCTCCACCACCTGAGCAAGGCCGCAGTCCGGGTAGGGGATCAACGGGAAGCCACTCAGCTCACCAACTAGATCTAAACCGATGGAAGCAATGCGGGAGCTTTGGCCACCTTGGAGCCTACTCCTCGCTCGTCTAGCTCTAGATGACTCTGCATACTGGGACATAGCTTGAGGTGGGGGGGGGGGCGGGCGTTGCACGCAGCAGAGAAAGACGGGGAGGGAGGGAGAGTGGAGTCGGCCGGGCCACGTGGGGGAGGATAAAGACATCAGAGACAGGGGAGGTCTTTTTACCTGAGCCTGTCGACTTGGATCCGAGCTGGACAGCGGAGCTGGCATGCCACGCGAGCAAAAATGGTAAATGTGTATCGTTTTTCTCTCTCTGTTGCTAAAAGCATAGCGCCAAATCTAAAGCTGCTATTCGTGGACTACTGAACTGGTGTATCTTTTGAGTTGCTAGCTTGAACAAGTCATGCTGTCTTTGCGGATTCCCTGTCATCTTTTAGTGAAAACGGTATCGAGAGCTACAATACAGTGAGATGTCATTCCATGAAGTTCCTTCAAAGGAGATATGATTGCCTCTGCATTTGGAGATGCCTGGTTTGTCAAAGATGCTTCATGATGCAACGTGTGTATCCATCCAACAGTTCTATTCGCAAATAAAGAAAAAAATGATGAAGGTTTGTGACAATGTGGCTATATATAACCGGTGGCCTTGCAGTTCTCTGCATGACTACTCTCCCCTCCGGTGCAGCTTCTCAGCAAAGGTGAGAGACCATTTCCCCCTTCTTTTGAGCAGTAAGAAATATGAGATCCTAGAACTGCTTTCATTTCTTCATCTGCATTTGCATGGTACATTCAAACTTTTGGTTCATTTTATGGCGCTACTCTGCATTGATAGTAGCACAGCCTACCTTTTCTTTTTCTTTTGTTTTTTTGGTGAGGGAATTTCTTTGTAGGTTGTACTGCATATTATACTTAGGATCCTAGATTACAGCATGTTACGGTAATGCAACTTTTATATGTTTTCTTGAACTTGAATGAAGCATAAGCAAGAATGCTCCACTGTAGCATTGTAGGTTCAGTAAACTGAAGTAGCACTCTCTCTCATTAGCTCACATAATGATTTCAAAGAAGAAAGGAGTAAATTAACAAGAAACTCATCTTTAAGGAGCCAAACTACCTATTTTACGAATTTTTTTGCTTGTTGTACACTACAAACAGAGTTACTTTTTTTCTTATTGAAACTTGCATCTGATTTATCATTTAAATGCAAAAATCAGTTGCCATGGCTAGGAGTGGTGCATCCTGGATGAAACCTTGTGATGCTTGCAAAAGATAATTGGACCATTTGGATGAAAAGAATCAAAATGTCAGATCCTTCCTCAGCCCCATGACTGTTAGTTCTAAACATAGTATGGTAAGCTTTCACAAGTTTGCTATCCTTCTTGCTCGTGTTCCTGCATACATTGTATTTTTTTCATTTGAAGTGACATGATTGGTGCATCGGAGTTAATGACATGATTGCTCGTGTTCCTATATACTTGAATTTGTACTTTGGTATCCTTGATTCGAGGTAGCCAAAACTGCTAACTGAATATAATTCAAATCTGACTCGTCATGTACTTTAGTGTTTCTTTTGTGATATTCTTTGAATCACTAGGATCATAGATCTAGACGGTAGAGGGGTTCTATTCTGTATAAGAGAAGCAGTACATTCTAATGCATGTAGAACTAGAGAGAAGGGAGAGGTAGAAGATGGTCGTGTCAAACCTGAGACCACAGTGGAAGAAGATCCATTCGTGTCTGCCATGGGGTCGACGTCTGCGCTAAGACAGCGACAGTCGGTGAAGACGGGGTCGGTGATGCGCGGTGGCGGTCGGCGGTGAAGATAGTGGAGTCTGGTGGCGGCGCGGCTGGTAGCTTCCCGTCACTGGCTGCGCGCCCTCTAGATCAGACTAGGGTTTTGGTGTCGGTGGGGAGCACGGCTCAGGTCAACCTCGTCATAAGAGCCGCCGGCCCCCACCTTTTTTATAGCGCAGGGTGACAGGGGCCCTCCAGCCATGGTGGGCTAGGCGCCCCCGATCAGGGCGCGAATCAAAGGTCCAACTAGGCTATTGGGTCCAGTTAGGTTAGAGATCAATCTAACATTCTTCTCCTTGATCTCTTTCCATCTTTCACTTTCCGTTGGGTCCAGTTAGGTTAGAGATCAATATAACAATCTCCCCCTTGATCTCTTTCCATCTTTCACTTTCATATCATTTACTTTTGTTCATTCCATTACAGATTATCGCATAGAGCATGTATCATCGTTACGGTCCATTGCCGATAGATTTAACAGCTACAACACACTACTCTGTTCTGAAATAAATACTGATCTTTGGGCCTTCTTTTGTCCAGAAATTATAGGCTTTCCCTTAAACCCATGCTGGCTACATGTTCTCTGAACACGTTGGGTGGTAAGCCTTTTGTAAGCGGATCCGCGAGCATCTTTACTGTACTTATATGCTCAAGACTTATGACTTGATTCCGGACTTTATCTTTCACAACATAATACTTTATGTCAATGTGTTTGGCAGCACCACTTGACTTATTGTTGTGAGCATACTGTACTGTTGGATTATTATCGCAGTATAACTTAAGTGGTCTATAGATGTTGTCAACAACCTTCAAATCGGGTATGAACTTCTTTAGCCAGTTCATCTGCCCTGTTGCCTTATAACACGCTACAAACTCAGCATACATTATGGACGATGTAGTGATGGTTTGCTTTGAGCTTTTCGATGAAATAGCTCCCCCTGTGAGAGTGAATACATATCCAGACGTGGATTTTCTATCATCTCCCGCGTAATCAGAATCTGAATATCCCACTATATAGAGTGAATCAGATCTTCTATACATCATCATGAGGCCTTTCGTTCCTTACAAATAACGTAAGACTTTCTTTACCAATTTCCAGTGTTCTATTCCAGGATTGCTCTGAAATCTACCAAGTAACCCAGTAACAAATGCCAAGTCAGGGTGCGTACATTGTAACACCCCGGGTGTTTTAAATACTAAAACTGTCATGTCATCATATGCATTGCAAAGCATTTGGTCATATTGCAAACGTTGATATGCATTCACTAAAACAAGTTTACATTCATGTATAAGTGTTGAATTGTATTGTTTGAATCAAGTTTGAAATACACTGTATATTGTTTTGAAATTCAAAACCTTAATTTCGGTATTTAAATTCTACCCTAAAACTCATTTCAAAATCTAAGCATATTTTGGGGTTGAGCTTAAAAGCAAAAGTGTAGATCTTGTCAAGTTGTACAAAGTTGGTGTTTGGAGTTTTCAAAGTTGTTTAGTAAAATTTGAAGTAATTTGAAAAGGCATAATTCTTTAAAGTGTCCCTTTTGAATTCAAATTTGAATTTCAAAATGTAAAATGAATTTGGATATGGTTTCAAAAGCAAAGTTGTAGAACTTTTGATTTTGAACAACTTTTATTTTTGGAGATTTTTGAGTTGTTATGAAATTTTGAGAGTAATTTGTGAATTTTGGAGAATGGCAATTCTGTAATATTGATGAACAGTGTTCACCGCTCTTTACTACATGCTTGTAAAACTTCGATTTGCTTCGATGTCATGCATGATTGCGTGGCATCTTCCAGGCGTCATACATGCTATTTGAAGGCTTCGTCGTGGCTTCCTTAAAGCTTCCTTGGCTGCCCTATAAAGCTCTGGAGTCGCCGCCGTTCTTCTTTTCCTTTGCTCGTTTTCTTCCGTCACCTTGCTCATCTCCGGCGAGCCTGCGTCACCATCATCGTGCTCCGCCATCGATAAGCTAGCTCCAGCTCCGCCTACTCCTTGCGCGTCCAGCTAACCCCTCAATTTAGTCTGATTTTACGGAAACGCCGCATGCGCATAGCGTACTTCTTCTTCGCGGCAAATAGCGGCTTGGTGATCCCGTTTCACCGTGGTCGGGGCCTCCGGTGAGTGTTGCTTCGATTAGCGTAGCTCCAGCTTTCGTCTCGATCTGTGTGTGATGCTTAATCCGTTGTTGCTTGCTCATTTTGATCACCACAGATCACCGCACACCATCACCGACGATCCTTGCTCCGCATGCCGCCGTTCTTTGTGCACGTCGACCCGCGTCTCACGCCGCTTCTCGACCTTGCTCTCGCTCCGTCGTGTTCGTGGTGAGCTACTGGTGCTTCTGTACCGTTTATTTAATCGCTACCGAGCTCCTCGTCCGCGGCATAGTGCCGCCGAGCCGCCGCCAACGTCCGCCATGGCCGATGCCAAGCTCGTAGCTCGTAGTAATTAACTAGCTAGTGCCTTCAATCGATGCGCCGTGATGATGTGGTCATTTTGGTACCTTGACCGTCGCCTTTGGATTCACCGTCGGCGAGTTTATGCCGGTCAGCGCCGTCGTCGTCGTCGTAGTCAACAACGCATGCGAAGGTTGAAGATGACATGTGGGGTCCGATGTCGATGACTCGGCGTTCAAATGAGTTTTCTATTTTTCTTTGATTTATATGAATAGTGCTGGAATTTGTTATTTTTGTGTAAATTTATTTAGAGCTCCAAAATTATGAAAATTTTTGTGTGACTTCTTTGTGATGCATATTATGTGAAAAAATTTGAAATATTGATTTTAAGTATTTTTGGGGTATGATAAAATTGCTCAATTAATTAATAAATGACTTTCCATGATTTTTCTAGGCTTAATTAATTATCCAAAAATTATGAAAATTGTTTTGCCACTTAGTTATCATGTAATGAACATTTACAAAAATTTTGAGCCCAATTGGAATAAGTTGATTTATTTCATAATTCTTAATTAATTAATTAATTCATAAAAGCAAATAGTAACCTTTAATGATTTAGGTTTTGATTGAATTTTTGATTGGGTGATGTCCTTGGGTCATTAGTGGATAATGATCTTTGGCAATTGATGTGTGTATTACGAAATGATTTAGTTAGATTAGCTTGTAACTTGTCACTTGTGAAGGAAAGTTGTATTCAAGTTGCTAACTTTTGCATCCATCATCGAGCATCATATTTTGTATCTCGTCTCATCATGTTAAGCATAGTATTATTACTACGTGTAGTGAACGAAGGTGAACTCCTGTAGTGGTTAATCAAGCGGTTGAGGAGGTTAATCCGTCGGTTGAGGTCGGGTTGGATAACGTGGACCCGACTCTCGAATCGGACTTTTCAATCAACGAAGGCAAGCCCGGATGCATTTAAACCTACCTTGTGTTTTACAAATTGATTTCGCTTTTGCTTTTCAATACCATCATTAAGTGATTAGAAGTCAAGTGGAAACCTAATTGATGCATTACCAACCTCGTTTTCCTTATCTACCTTGTTAACCATTTTAATTAAATATATGGCTAGTTATGCTTAGTCATGCTTAGATAATAAAAGTCGGGTGATTACCATCACTGCGAGTTTTATATGGAACTTTGGTTACTTATGTTATCATGAAATATGAGCATGTGAAGTAATAAATCTAGACCCAGGCGAACTTCGGTGTGTGTGAGCCACAAGACATGGAGGTCTTGTGAGCGGGTTCTTTCACTTTATTGTGTCGATTAAGGTCCGCACTGTTGTTGACTGTGTGAGTTGAGAATTTGTAGTACTAACCACATACTCCTTCTAAGCCTTAACTTGGCTATTCTATTACGAGAATGGCTACTCGCGCCTTTGAGTGGAGAGATGGCGGGAATAGCGTGTACCCACGTGGCAATGGGCTGGAGTGTGGAGTATTTTATATTCTCGGGTGGCGCTTTCACCCGTTCTTGTGTAGAGGATCCGAGGGTAGGTTGATATATGTAGGTCGGGGACCTACATATGTCGTGTGGTCTAGAATTCCCCAGCTGGGTTTATAATCGGTTCGAATCGTCGTTGCTCCTCGGTTATGGAGACTCAATTCTCTGATCATCATCGTAGTTTAATAACTGTAACTTGAGGGCAATTTGAGAAAGTGTTGGATATGAAGTTTCATGATCTCATTACGGATCGTGTCAGATTTGTATAAGATCTTATGAAATGTTAAATGTTGATAAAAAGAATTTTGTTACAAAGCTTTTACGCAAAATAACTTTGATTATTGTTAAAGCCCTACCTTGAATTCCTAAGCCTGCATTCCTGATTCTTATTTGTTATTTCGGTTAAGTCTTGTTGAGTACTTTTGTACTCAGGGTTCGTTGACCCTTGTTACAGGTGCGCCTCATGAGTCGATCTGTTTTGGATCGTGCTGCATGACTATAGTTCGATCTGATGACGAGAAGTAAATGTGTGGCCCTTGGGCAGGCAGTTTTATTGTGTGTTTTGTATTATATTATAATGCCACTCCACTACTTTGTTTTGTATTAATAATTATACTTAGTTTGTAAGGTTTGAAACAACTGGTTTGTAAACTAAGTTGCTATAATGCTTCCGCTATATTTTACTCTGATATATCTATTTGAATAAACTGTTGTAATACTGCAATGACTCTGTAATGTGATCCTGCTCGGAAATCGTGGATGATTCGGGGTTCTTCGAGGACACCCGACAGTCTTCTTAAGTTATCGGTAACATATGCATTGATGTCAAAGGTCGTTGGACAGTGACAGGTGTATGTGGGCCCTATAATTTAGGAGGTTCTGTCACATACATACTTGAGCATATTGCAAGCTTCCGATAGCTGAAGCATATGGAATCGCTTTCATTTGATCGATCTCATATTGGTTCCTGGGGCATTGAAAATTTCTATATCTGTCGCCCTTGACTATAGGAGCAGGTGAGGGACTACATTTGTGCATACTGAATTTCTTTAAGATTTTCTCTATGTATGCCTTTTGTGACAGTCCTAATACCCTTTACTTCTATCTCGGTGAATCTCAATCCCTAGAACGAACAAAGCTTCACCAAGATCTTTCATATCAAATTTTAAGGACAAAAACCTCTTTGTCTGTAGTAGTAGACTGACATCACTACTAGCAAGAAAGATATCATCCACATACAGGACAAGAAAGATGAACTTCCCATTCTTAAACTTTGTATAGACATAATTGTTCCCTACATTCTCTTTAAATCCAAAATTTCTTATTGTCTGATCAAACTTCAAGTACCACTATCTTGAAGTTTGTTTTAATCCATAAATGGATTTCTTTAGGCAGCATCCCATTCGTTCTTTTCCTTCCATGACAAAACCTTTTGGTTGTGCCATGTAAACATTTTCCTCCAAGTCCTCGTTGAGAAATGTCGTCTTTACATCCATCTGATGTAATTCTAAATCGTAATGTGCCACTAATGTCATTATGATTCTGAAGGAATCCTTACATGAGACTGGAGAAAAGGTCTCATTGTAATCAATCCCTTCTCTTTGTGTAAAGCCTTTTGCCACAAGTCACGCTTTATATCTCTCTATATTCCCTTGAGAGTCAAGTTTTGTTTTGTAGACCTATTTACAGCATACTGTTTTGGCTCCTTTAGGAATCATCTCTAAATCCCAAACTTTATTGGCATTCATAGATCTCATTTCATCTTCCATGGCCTCAAGCCACTTTGATGAATGATCACTTCTCATGGCTTCTTCAAATGAGGTGGGATCATCCTCCATTTGAAATTCCTTAGTATTATACACTTCATAGTCAGCAGGAATAGATGATTTTCTAACTCTTTGAGACCTTCTAGGGGCCTCCACATTTGACACATCTTCTGTTTGAGGCTGTTGTTGCTCCCCCTCATATGTGGCAATTGGTTCTATAGGATCCTGAAGAACATGTTCCTCATCGTCATTCATTGTTGCCACAGGCGGAATAACAACAGGTGCTGGCACCACAGTATCTTGTACTGTCGGTGCAGCGACAGCAGGTAATGAGAAAAATGGCTCATGAATCATCGGAGTGGGCGCATACACCCGCTTCTCTTCAAGGTCAATTTCTCGAGCTACCATGCCCCCCCCTTATCATTTCATCTTCTAGGAAGACAGCGTGTCTCGTTTCCACAAACTTTGTATGTCTGTCTAGATAGTAGAAACGAAAACCTTTTGATTTTTCTGGGTAACCAATGAAATGGCAACTCACTGTTTTGGGATCTAGCTTCCTAATGTTTGGGTTAAATACTTTAGCCTCAACAGGACTCCCCCACACACGTAAGCGGTTTAGTGAGGGTACTCTTCCTGTCCACAACTCATACGGTGTTTTAGGCACCGACTTACTTGGTACTCTATTGAGAATATGAATGGCGGTTTTTAACGCCTCCATCCACAGGCTCATCGGTAAGGTGGAGTAACTTATCATACTGCGCACCATATCCATCAGGGTACGATTGCGCCTTTCAGCTACTCCATTCTGCTGAGGTTCGCCTGGTGTAGAATGATGGGCTACTATGCCATTCTCTTGTAAGAACCTTGCAAAAGGTCTAGGAACTTGGCCATATGGGGTATGCCGACCATAGTACTCCTCCCCACGGTCGGACCTGACTATCTTAATCTTTAAATTGTGTTGGTTTTCAACTTCTGCCTTAAATATCTTAAATTTATCCAATGCTTCTGTTCTTTCTTTGATTGGATAAATATAACCATAATGGGAGTAATCATCTATAAATGTTATGAATGAATTATAACCATCCACACTCTTTACAGGAAACGGACCACAGATATCTGTGTGAATAATCTGTAGAATTCCTGTGCTTCGTTTGGCATCTTTCTTAATTTTCTTTACATACTTTCCTTTAATTCATTATCTGCATTGTTCTAAATCTAAGAGCTCTAATGGAAGAAGAATATCATTCTTAACTAGTCTTTCTATTCTCCCTCTCGAAATATGGCCTAAACGACAGTGCCATAATTTTGGCAATGCATCGTGAGCTCTCTTTCATTTTCTGTTTACATCCGTAGACGAGGATACATTCATATTGTCGCACGCAACGTTCCTATCATCGCATACAACATTCACATCATCACGTAGTGATAATAGATAAAGCTCATTTTGTAAGATAGCAAAACCAACACATGCATTATTAAATGTTATCTTACATTTGTCATTTCCAAAATGGCAATCATATCCATCATTATCCAAGCATGAAACACTAATCAAGTTTCTCTATAACGATGGAACATAAAGAACATCTCTAAGTATAAGTTTGAAACCATCAGCAAGCTCTAGAGAAAGATCGTCGATGGCTTCAACTTCTGCTCGGACTCCATTTGCTACTTTAACGTGTCTTTTGCTTCTTTCCGTAGTCCTCGTCGAACGGAATCCCTATAAAGAATTAGCAACATGAACAGTTGCTCCTGAGTCAATCCACCAAGTAGATTTTGAATACTGTACATACAGGGATTCATTTATGAACGTAATAATGTTCTCACCTTTCTTTGCCATGATCATCTTTAAGTAATCGGGACAATTTTTCTTATAACGTCCCGTCTTCTTGCAATAGAGACATTGGTCTTTCTCTACTGTGAACTGGTTCTGCTGAGGCTTATGCAGCATGGGACCCTTTCCTTTTGACTTTGAGGAAAAGTTAGCATTATTATTTTGTTTCTTATTGTCTTTCAAATAATTGATAGAGCCACCATTGGCAGCTTTCATTCTCTCCTCTTCTTGTACACACATAGCCATGAGCCTCTCCATGGCCCATTTCTCGGGCTGTATGTTGTAGTTGACAACAAAAGTGTCAAACTCTTTTGGCAAGGAAGCAAAAATCAGATGGATCAGGAACTCATCCTTGAGAGCCAGATCCATTGGTTTTAGCTTGGATGCCAAATTGCTCATCCTTAGTATGTGCTCTCTAATGCCACCATTACCTGAGTACCTCTCTGTCATTGGCTGCTTTATCAGCTGGGTGGCATATGTTTTTGAAGAGCCAGTGAACTGACTTTTTATTCTGTCAAGGTACTCGGTGACGGTGTCACACTCTGGGATTGAGCCCACAATTACAGGCTCAATCGTGTTCTTTATCACAGACAAACATTTCTTATTGGCAGTGACCCACTTCCTATGCTCAAGGTCATAGGACATCTTTAGGGATGCAAAATCCCTCTCTCTGGTTGCCCAAGCGGCATCAGCCTCATTTGTCTCCCTCACCGGTGGCACAGGCTCTGTGGGACACGGTGTGGTTACTACCAATCCACCTCAGCTAAGATGAAGGCCAGGTCGATCTTTTTCTTTCACTCAATGTAGTTGTCACCTTTGAGAGTGGGGATTTCTTTGATACAACTCATCAAGTTATATCCGCCTGAAAACATAATTCAAATAGTGTGAGAACATAAATAATAACAATAACAATTGCATGCCTTAGTTTCAACGTTGGTCAAAATTAAAACATACAATTGTTCTCTACACTAATTCTACATCACCGTTGGGCAGAAATAGAATTAATGCATGACAAAACATCATAATATTGCCATTAATCAACATTGGTCAGAATAATAACAATATTATGATCAATTAAAACATATCCATTTTTCAAAATTTAATAATGAAAATAACATCTTTAAATACGCAGCGGAAAGCGTAAATATTCTCATTATTATTTTTTCCAGAAACTTTATAGAACTTTACTTTTTCTGAACAAAATTATCGTTGGATCAAAATTGTGCAGAGTAGGACATCAAAAATCAATTGAAATTCATCAAATATATATCAAAAAAGTTTCTGAAAAAAATAAAACGAAAAGATATTCTGTTTCACTGTGTTTGGCCATTTCGGCCCATAGCAGCAGAACTGGCCCACGACCCACGGCAGCACGTGCACTCCCCCGTGCCCAGGCCGCAACCTGGGCCTGGGCCAGGAATTCAGCCTCGCGCCCTCGCCCGCCTGGGCCGAAAGGCAGCCCAATCTTCCATCGCCGTCAGATCTCATCCGACGGCCGTCCGATCGTTTCGGCCGAAACAAAATCCTTCTCCGGCCGCTGTCCCCGAACCCTAGAGGCCATTCGGCCTTCTCTTCTCTCTCTCTTCGCCGCGTTCCTGTCTTCTCCCCTCAGCGCAGCAAGCAGCAGCAACTATCGAGACGAAGACGGTGGAGCGGGTAGAGCCTTGGCGCCGTCGCCGTCCCCCTTGCCGGCGTGCGCGCTCCCCAACAGGTGAGCGCACCGCCGTCGAGCGGCCTGGCCGCGGCGCCCCTTTTGGCCGAAGCCCGGCGAGCTGCGCCCTCGGCTAGGTCTTCTTTTCCCCGCGCGCCGGCGTGACAACGACGCTGCGTAGCGGCGAGGTAGGCCACCCCTTCCCCTTCTTCCCCCCTTCGGATTTACTTCGTTTGTTCGGATTCAACCGATTTGGGGATTAGAGTTATGGTTAGGGTTAGGGTTTTACTGTTTCTCTTCCCCGTTGAAGACTTTTACGGGTTTAGGGTTCGGCTCTTACGTTCTTAAGGCCGAAACCATCTTCTTTTTATCCTTTCCTTAACCCAGTTAGGGTTAGGGTTCAACCGAACCTTCTTTCCTTAACCCAGTTAGGGTTAGGGTCCATCTGAACCCTCTTTCCTTTTCTCAGATCCGAATGGATCTAAACTGATAAGCTAGATCTATACCTAAACCTTGCTCTGGTACCATTGTGGTATTCTTTGAATCACTAGGATCATAGATCTAGACGGTAGAGGGGTTCTATTCGGTATAAGAGAAGCAGTACATTCTAATGCATGTAGAACTAGAGAGAAGGGAGAGGTAGAAGATGGTCGTGTTAGACCTGAGACCACAGTGGAAGAAGATCCGCTTGTGTCCGCCATGGGGTCGACGTCTGCGCTAAGGCAGTGACGGTCGGTGAAGATGGGGTCGGTGATGCGCGGTGGCGACCGGCGGTGAAGACAGTGGAGTCCGGTGGCGGCGCGGCTGGTGGCTTCCCGTCACTGACTGCGCGCCCTCTAGATCGGACTAGGGTTTTGGTGTCGATGGGGAGCACGGCTCAAGTCAACCTCGTCACAAGAGCCGCCGGCCCCCACCTCTTTTTATAACGCAGGGTGACAGGGGCCCTCCAGCCATGGTGGGCTGGGCGCCCCCGATCAGGGCACGAATCAAAGGCCCAACTGGGCCGTTGGGTCCAGTTAGGTTAGAGATTAATCTAACATCTTTGACATGTCCAAGCTTTAAAACAAAAGCAGAATGAACATGTATATCATGCTACCTGAGGAAAAGCTTCAGCTTGCCCTTTTGTAAGATATTTAGTTCGTTTCATGTATTTGAGTCTTCTCGCGTATACCATTGATCACTGCTGAATAAACTAAATACCATCTGCGTTGATCCCTTACACATAGTTGCCTATCAAAATTTTGTTTAGCTTTACAAACCTCTCATGGTTGGCAAATCCTGTCAGTCACAATAGTGTGTAATAATGCAAAGTGTATCATGGATTTCTGCCAGATTCCCCACAATGGCAGTAATTTTGTGCAGCACCAGCTTCTTTTGGACATAACTAATAGATAATTATATTAACTTCTGATGGTGCTCTGTTCCACTATCGATCTTTACTACTGCCGAATTTGTACATGAAATGAGTATACCCTTTCTTGTTTTGTGCCACGCTAGTTTAAACAGTGAGCAGATGCATTTATGAAGCATTTCCCCACTGTAGAAAATGAGCACATCTTACTTTACATTATACATATACTGTTTCTCTGGCCGTTACAGGAATAGACTCAGTTTACATCAATACTTCTTGACCTTGTTACTATAGGTCGTGCCGAAGAGATTTCTGAAGCATTTTGCTAGAAAGTTGACAGGAACCATCAAGTTAGAGTCCCCTAACTGTGGTCCATATGATGTTGAAGTTACAGAGCACTGTAACAAGGTAGTGTTCCGACATGGATGGGGGCAATTTGTTGAGTCCCATCACATAAAAGAAAATGATTACTTGCTGTTTCGTCACGTTGAGAGATCTTGTTTTGAGGTTTTGATCTTTGATTCTGATGGCTGTGAGAAAGTGTTTCCTTGTGCTGGCATAAGAAGTGTAGATTACGTTGATATCTCAAGCAGCTCTCATCATGAGACCGCAGAATCATCAGCAAGTGAAAGATTTGTTAGGTGTCAGAAAGGTAGTTCCTGTCATCATGGGAAGACTGCAAAAATGGCTGCAGCATTCTCGTCATCTTAGGAGTCAGGTTAATGTTAATTAGGTTACACATTTGAGTTGAATTTTATGATACTTATTCTCTAATCTGCTGCGAAACTTTGTACAGGAGAAGATATTCCATCTGAAGACAAATCTTCTGAGTCGGATGATCTTCAGACACCCCTGAGGCAACATTATGTTTTGTCACTAAGAAGCTACTTATCTGAAACACAAGAGGAGAGAGTAATTGCGCTTATCCAGGAAATTCAACCTGAAAGCACTGCTTTTGTGGCAGTCATGAGGAAGAGCCATGTTCAACCACCTTGTCCTTATCTGGTAAGATCACAACTCATCATGTTCAGTGGCAACTCACTTATCAATAATAACTTTTTGTTGATAGCTGATTTTGTATTACTGAGCATTTATCTTCTCGATATAAGAGGAATTTGGCCATCTTCAAGTTCTCAGGAACCTTCTGAACACTTGTTAAACAAATAAATTTTGTTTCTTTTCTTTGACAATTGAAACTGTATTCTTGGTTGCCTGTCAAGAGCCTCACATCTTGCTCCATATATAATCAGGTTATTTCTAAGGGATATGCACTTGCACATTTTCCACGTAAAAGCATGAATGTGACTCTTCAGAGGCCAGGCAAGAGCAAGAAGCGGCACCCCAAATTCTGCAAAAGAAAAGATGCAAGAATGTACGTGCTTAAGGGGCAGTGAATGGACTTTGTCCGTGACAATCATGTGCAGGAGGGAGATATCTGCCTCTTTTTACCGACAATGGCTGGGACTGGGAGAACATCCACATTTACAGTCTATTTAATTCAGGCAACAGCAACTTGTTCTAGGGGTGGATCTGGTAAGAGGGGAAGCTTAAACTGTCAAAAGGAAACAGCAAAGAAGGCTGCAACATCCTCACTGTATGAGGAATCAGGTTAAATTGCTGAGCCATTTGTATTTTCGCATCATACTTCTTTTATTGTTGTCGCTTTTACAATTTAATATAATATCTTAGCAGGAGAAGATAGTCTATCTGGCTACGAATCTATCCAGTCAGATCATGTCATGGCATTCTCAGAGCGTAATTATGTCTTATCGGCACGGTGCCACCTGACTGCAGAACAAGAGGAGAAAATAGTTGCTCTTGTCAAGAAAGTTCAACCAGAAATTCCTTTCCTTGTGGTTCAAATGAAGAAGAGCTATGTCAACCATCTTAGATCTGATCTGGTAATATGCACTGGTCTTTTTCTGTGTAGTGGGTTACTCTATGCCATTGAAGTGGTCTCTTCTTTACATGTTTATAGTAATTCAGTGCAAACCATTATCGGTTGTGTCATGTTGCATTCGTGGTTTAGGTATTGTAAAGTAAACAAGGATATGTTCAAGTTCTTATTGAACTTTGAAACACTACATTTTTTTTCACTTGTCACTACATCAGCATTATCGTCATTTTCTTTATTTTCAGTTGAATGAATGGATCGAGTTTATTGCTAGATTAGCCTTTCGTTCAAATCTTTACAAATCGTTTTCCTGTCTGTTAGGTCATTTGTAAGGGTTATGCAGCACAACACTTTCCTCAAGAAAGCCAATCCATCACACTTGAACGCCCAGGAGGGAAAAAGTGGCGTTCCAGGCTCCATGTTAGACCTGAGGGACGTGGATACATGCTAACTACGCGATGGCAAAACTTTGTCCGTGATAACCATTTACAGGAGGATGATATATGCCTGTTTCAACCGATGCCAAGTGAAAAAGGTTTCAGAGTGATGGTCCATCTGCTTCGTGAGCGAAGCGCTAGTTCCTCTTCCTCGGATGGGCATGCTCATGGCTTACACAGCCATATAAAAAGAGGACTGACATCAACTGCGCATGTTCATGAGAAATCAGGCAGTATGGACACTTTCCACTGTTATGGTCTAGCATGTCACATATTTTGTTTTGCGTCTTTTTGTTCTATTTGAGGATGATGAATTGATGATGCAGAATCCTTTTTGCAGGTGAGAATTCTGGATCGTTGGACCTGCATAAGCGTCAACCTGTGCAGCAAGGGCATCAAGTTTTGAGTGACTGTGGGGGGCCTTCTAGTTCTAAGCCTCCTCTCTACGTGGTACTGGGCGGCACCTGTTTAACTCCAGCACAAGACAAGGCAGTGCAAGAGAAAGCCATGGCCATTAAGGCTGAAGTGTCCATTTTTGTGGCGACCATGAATAAGAAAATTCTTGGCTACAACAACGAAGCTTTCATCCTAGTAAGTCCAAATGCTTCAAGTATATGCATACACAAAAACCCGAGTTTTAGTTCTGTAGACAGTACATAGGTATTGGTTGAGCTTATTTACTCTTTGTACCTGGAATGTAATGCAGGACTTCAGTGATACCGCTGAGTATCTTCCAGACGGGAAGCAATCTCTGACGCTCCGTTGGCAGGGGCAGGGCAGGGCGTGGCGCACAGACTTGCACAACCGGCTGATGCTTGCCACCGGAGAATGGCGCGAGTTTGTCCGCGACAGCGGCCTGGAGGACGGGGACATCTGCCTGTTCGAGCCGATGAAGAATGAGAGGCTTGCCATGCTGGTGCACATCATTCGCAGCAAGCAGTACTCTTAACTAGCTGTTATTCTGCTCATGGACTCAACTTATGGTAGCTTTTGGCGACCTGGAGAAAAATCGTTAGTGTGGACTTGTAGGTGACTGAGGGGCTGCCCTACAGTCACTACTGCTAAAAAATAAAGTTAGGTGATGCTCTGTTATTGTGATCAAGTACTTCGAAGTAAACACCTGCTCATGAATAATCTTGTGCGTTGTATCACTGGATCTGTGCTTTTGTACAGGAGTAAGATGTTTAGTAGAGTTCTCTTGTGTTGAACTATATGATGATGTCCCGTGGCTTGGTAAGAGATTACATCAATTTTAGTCATCACAGCATGCGCCGATTGCCAAATGCCATCCCCTCACGTATGAAACAAGCTCCATGTTAGTCCTCTTGCGGCAAAATTAAAACGAGGAATTCTCACAAAAGAATATCTGACCATTGACAATGATATCAGTGGGTCTAAAATTGAGTTATCCACCTCTACTATTAGAAGAAAAAAAATTACACAATGCAAACTTATATCTAAGAAAAAGTTAACAAATACCGCTATATCTGCTTCGAAATTGCACACCTATATGTCTTGTATTACAAAATTTTATAATTTCATACTTTGATTTTCGAAATAGGAAGAAAAAACATATGATTTTTAAACTGTGGGTAGTTAATTCTAGCTAACTTAAGTAAGTTTACTTTTAGGTTCCATCACGACAACATGCTTTATTTGTTTTCCCACCAAAAGGCTCCTCGCATTTCATATAGCAATCGAATGTAGCCAATCTAACACTCCATATACTTGGCTCCAGAAGTCTTTAACTCACTATACTTTGATCATTCATTTATTTTATACTATATTGTTTATAATTATTGGATAGTACATTCAATTACAAATCTAATGATATCGAGTTTATATTACAATAGCCAAAAGCTATGAGCAAAATTATTGATCAAATATTATAAAGCTTGAGTCTTAACGTAAGCACAATGTCTTATAAACTGGACCATAGGGAGTATGAACTAAGCTATGCTTAGACTATCAAGTTTCTTGTAGAGAAACTTATTGATATGGGTTTATGTATATATGGCCATCGGGCCGGCCCGGCTCGGCACGGCCTGGGCACGGGCCAGCATGGCCTTGGCTGGTGTTAGTGGGCACGGCACGCCGTGCCCCCCCCCGTCAGCGTGCCTTACCGGGCCTCGTGCCCCGCTGATGCCCAAAGCACGGCCCCTCGGGCTGAAATTCGGGCCGTGCCGCCCGCCAGCACGACCCGACCAAAACTTGCGGGCCGTGCCACCCACAACCCGAATTGTAGAAAACCGCTCATCGATTCTTAATCAACAAAGACATTCATAATTTTGACAAGTCATTCACGAATCACAAAAACAACTTAACTATTTAACAACTTAACAAAGAAGACTCAAACACAACAAAAGACAGAGATTTAAAGATAGAAATGAGATGTGTGCAATGTCCTCATTAAAAACCTTTTTGGGTAAAACTCACCCTTGTGAAAAACCCTTCAAAAAAGTGCATCTTATAATGTTCAAATGTTCACAATACAAATACCAGATACAAGCATCATGTCTCAACTCTCAAGCCTCACAGGTCTCAATCTCAACTCTCTCAAACTGAACTCTTAACTCTCAGCTCTTAGGTAGCAAAGAGGCGAAGCAAGCAATGAAGCACTTGCGATGTGATGTGCTAGCGGAAGAGGCCCAGATCCATCTTCGTGAACATCAAGATACAGATTCTCAAAGGACTCTGCCAGCTCTTGGTTGTCAGCAGAATGTTGAAGTCTTCTATCACCCAACTCCCAGTCCTTGATGCAAGCAAGCATCTCCACATGTTCAGGCAGAAGTCTTCGGCGCCGCTCCTCAATAATCCTTCCTGTTAAACTGAAACATGATTCTGAAGAGACAGTAGAAACAGGAACAACCATAATATCTCTTGCCATTATAGAAAGAACATGATAGGTTAGTTTGTGGTCACGCCATCAGAGAAGCAAATCAAAATCATCCTCATATGCAGTGACATTGTCACTATCCAGATAAGTTGTGAGCTCACAAGCAATAGAGGCAGCAGATTGAGTTAAAGTGGAGACAGAGGCAAGGGGAGGAGGACCAACAACAGCTGATGATCCAGGGCCGCCAAAGATCCTTCCCCATGCTTGTTTCCTCTTACCTGAGTTGACTGCAGGATGTGCAGGCCTTTGAGACCTTGTAGAACCATACTTGCTGTCATACTTGGCAAATAATAAATTTTAGTTTTAACATCAGCATAATATTTATCAGAATCAACACCAATGTTCTCTTTAAGTATTACCAAAGACATTAAACAAACCTCTCAACTTAGCTCTAGGATCAAGAATGAAAGCAATAGAATATATCGGTATATTTTCTCAATACTTAAGATATTTAAGTTTCATAGGATAGACAACACCATTAGATTTTGATCTTTTTCACTTTCATGCAAATGATGAGCAATGTCAAGCATATGTTGCGTAATTAGTGGATTAGTTGGATAGTAAACACCGATAGAACACATGTTGATTCATAAAATAATTCCAGAACTCCAATATCTTGGCAAAGAATGAGCCAATGTCTTGGAGTCAACAATGTGCACCAAAATTTGCATTAATGAACACGAAAAAACCTCCTTGTAAGGTAGCAAGTGTGTTTAAGCATAAGGTATGTAGCATTCCATCTCACATCCATATCTAAACCAAACTTTCTAGGTCTAACACCACGAGCATTGCAATAATTCTTAAACATGGCAATTCTGTGATTAGATGAATTTAAGAAGTTAATAGCAGTTCTGAAATCCTCTCTGTAAGTTTTAAATCTCTTTAAACCAGATTTCACAATCAAATTAATGATATGGCAAGCACAACGCTGATGCATAAGATTATATTTACGCTTATTTGGATCTGATGGAGTAGGTGCTGGATCAGAACCTAAATAACATGCAAACATGGGTGTCAAAGTCTCCATTGCCTTAGCATTGGAGGAAGCATTGTCTAGAGTAACAGAATAAATCTTGTCAATCATACCAAATTCCTGAACCACACAAGCAATTTTTTCAGAAATGTTCTCACCAGTGTGCTTCACCTCAATCAACTTGAGGCCAATTACCTTTTTCTGTAGCTCCCAGTCTGCACTCACATAATGAGCAACTACACTAATGTAGTCCTCCTTAGCATTTCTAGACCATATGTCAGATGTCAAAGCAACAGATGATGCACCAGACAAAACATGATTCTTAAGCATATTACGACGTTCAGTAAATAGAGCACGAAGGTCTCTAGTGGTGGACTGTCTAGACACCCTACAAAACCTAGGGTTATGAGCACGTTGAATGTACTCCTCAAATGCATCTGTATCACCAATACCCAAAGGAAAATCAAGCCTAGCAATCAATCTGCAGAGTTCAGTTCTAGCTACCTCAGGTTTATAATCCCAGTTATGCACATAACCATCAGGATTGTAAGATAGCCTAGATTGAACCCTAGCACGTTGATCAGTTTTCTGCCTACAAGAGTTCTGGTGCCTCTTCAAGTGACCAGTGCCAGCACTAGATCTAGCAGACAAGGTTGACTTACACATTTTACATTTAGCTTTAGTGCAAATTTGTACTCCATTCACAGTCTCAAATATCTCTTCAAAATCATCCCAGACAGGAGATTTGCGCTTACCAACCTTACCATTACCAGCAGCAGCAACAGATGGAACAGAGCCGTTGGAGTTGGAGCCGACCGGGTTCGCAGACGCCGTCGCCCCTTCGCCACCGTCGTCGTCTCCGAGATCGACACCGAACAACGCAGCAGCATCATCACGGATGTCGTCGTCGTTCTCGCACTCAGGGGCCATGCCAGGCGGAAGCTCACCATCGTCTTCAGCCATGGCCGCCTCTCCAGCACCGTACCTCAATGGTGCGGGTGGCTGCCTTGCTCCTCGCTCTATGCCGCAGCTGGAGCTTGAAGCATCGGCTACCGACCTGCGAAGGAGGAAGGAATAGATCAGTTAGAGATCTCATAAAAAAGAAGAAAGATGGGGATTAGGGTTAGTCGGTTAAGGTTAGGGTTAGGTGCTTACCTTCGCAACCGGAGCCCGGTGCTGGAGAAGAAGACGACGACAGACCCGCGGCCAGAGAAGACGACACAAGGTCAACAAAGACGACGAGTGGCGTAGGAGGGACAAACGGGGTCAACAAACTCACATAATCACCGAGATCTAGAGGGGAGAAAGGTAGAGGGAGAAGGGAGAGGTAGAGAGGGTGGGGAGCACGCCGGCGGCGGCGGTTCGAGGTCACCGGAGTCGGGGTCGACGACGGCACAGTGGATACGGCGAGGCGAGGCGACTGGCTGTAGGCGAGAGTGCGAGCGGCGGCTGCGGCGCAGTGGACTGGAGAGTGGAGAGGAGTCAATCGAGTGATTTAGGTTTAGGGTTTGTGAGGGGCGCCGGCTGCCTCGCGCCTATATGGCAGGGGAGGACAAAGCGTCGTTCAGCACGCTGGCTCACCGGTCCGCTAGCAGCCAGCTGAGCTAGTGAGCCGATGATTTAGCCCTTCGCCGCCGGCCGACCTCGGGCCGCTGCCACATCATGCCGCCATGACCGTGCCTCAGCCAGCTGGCTTACATGCGACGGCCTGTGCATGGCTTTCGAGCACTCTGGCGGAGTTGCAACAACTGTCGTGAGTCAGCCAGCCCAGGCCCTGACCCTCGTGCGTTGTGTCGGGCCGGACTCGTGTCGAGCCAAATTAGCGGGCCGTGGGCCGGGCTACCGGGGCTCGGGCTGCATGGCCAAGTATAGGTTTATGTAACAAAAAACACCCTTCAATAGTTTTCCTATTCATTCCTTTAATTTCTATAAATCTAGTTAAAGTTAAAATTAGTTGACTCATTGAAATACAAAATGTGTACTTAGACTCTGTTTGGCACACTCCGCTCCACTAGTGAAATAATTTTTGGGGGGGGTTCAGGTCTATGAGTATTTCTTTTGGCGAGTTGAAACTGTTTTGGTGAACCATTTGGCAAAACAGCTCTATATGTAGTGCTCTCATATAATCCCACGCAAGGCTGGATATCGAGCCAACTATAGTTTTTTTTCGAGCTTTTTTGGAAATTGGCATAATCTTATTTATCATAGTCTCCTGAATTATTTAAGACCCAACTTCATGCTGAGCTTAACGAGTCGAGCCGAAGTCGAAAGTCATTCCAAATCAAGTCATTTTTATTTTAAAAGAAAAACCAGTCCAATCAGAGTACTTTTGTACTGAGCCAACTCAACGAGTTTTTTGTCCAGCCGTGATCCCACGCATGGGCCCTAGAGCGAGTTGAAATGGGAGAAACATCTATTTTTAGCTTCATTCCACATCAATCCCTTATGAGAGCACGTTTTAAGGAACTTTACATGCAAAGTTGTTTAAAAAAATACTCGTTTGGTACAAAACAGGCCTTGTTTAGTTGGGCAGAGTTGGTGGCGGCAGATTCACTGTAGCTACACTGTAGCTACAGTGACGTTTTGTTTTTATTTGGTAATAATTGTCTAAATGTTGACTAATTAGGCTCAAAACGTTCGTCCCGCAAAGTACAACTAAACTGTGCAATTAGTTTTTGATTTCGTCAACATTTAGTACTCCATACATATACCACAAGTTTGATGTGACGGAGAATCTTCTTTTTGCATAGTGTCAAATTCTGGAATCTGTAGGAACTAAACACCCCCACAGTTTTAAACAATTTGTGAAGCTGCTGGAGAGATAGAGTCAATAGTTACATATAGAGTGCATCCACACTATGTAATTAATTAAAAAAATAAAGGCACTAGTAATGTCTGAACTATTAGGTCACATCCAAACCAGTTTCACCCGAGAAGAAAAACATCGAAAAACACGTCAGCAAAGCTGCTGGAGTTCAACTGAGATTTTTTTGCGAACTACACTCATACAAGTACGTACACTTGTACCTAAGGTCCCGTTTAGCAGGGCTTCATTTCACTAGCGAAGCTATTTTTTTTGCTTCAGCTCCACGAATAGTTCTACCGGTGGAGCTGAAGCGGTTTTGGTAAACCGTTTGGCAAAATGGCTTCCCTGTGAGAGCATATTTTTCAGGGCCTAGAGGAGGAGCAGGGAGAAGCCACTTTTTTTGGCTCCATCCCACCATAAATCACTGTGAGAGCATGTTTTTAGGGGCTTCACAAGTAAAGCTATTTTATTTTACCCCGTTTGATAGAAAACGGCTCCAAACGGCTCCTGAAGCCGGTGGAGAAGCCCTGCCAAACGGGGCCTAAGAATAGCATACCCACATAACCCTTTTGAGCACAACACCAACTGCAGATCTTGAATTTGACTTGACGAAGTCCTCGTATGCACCTCGCTAACGAGGGACACGCCGCTACTGCTAAAAGAACGACCTACTATCGAGGAAATATTGTCTACTACTAAAAAATAATTTCATTAAATTTTAGGATAAATCTAGAAAATTTGACCTGATACCACAGGCACCTCGATATTGATAGGTACGTCGCTTATCAATGAAGGAACAACGCCGTTTAAAAAAATACGAGCACCCATGTTAAGAGGATGTTTGGCACGGCTCTTCTTGAGAGGCTCCTCTGAAACGGCTCCGGCTCCTCTGACTGAAAACAGCTCCTCAAAAAATACGTTTGGCAAGGCTCCTCCGTAAGAGCCAGAACCGGAGCTAGAGAAAAACCCTGCCAAACAGGCCTAAATCAAAACTTGATCTAACTCCATTAACCCAATCGGTTGAGGTAGGCATCAGAATATTTACCGATCTTCAATTTCCATCCCGTCATCTATCTAAAAAGAAAGATCCACCAAACACTGGCCACTCATTAATAGCCATTAGTTGTTTACTCGGTGGAGTGTTTTCCTCATACATTGAACACACAGAAACAGCCACACACTAAACTCAGTAAGTGCAAACCAAACACCAAAAGACTCTTCCGACTCTTTCCTTTTCTTCCCTTATGTAAGGACAGCTTACAAAGTGGTACTCCTACCTCATAGTCATTCTCTTTGAAAACATTTCTCTGAGAGGAGGTTCTTCTTTGCATCCCTATCATCTTGGTGGGGCTTCTCCGCGAAGGTAAGGGGCATCTCGCCTTTCTTTTTAGCAGTAAAGAAGTTTGATAGCCATGAGCCGCTCTGATTTCTTTACTGATTACTTGCTAGTTTCGACTGGTTTTCAGGATCGCAGAACTGTATTGTACTGCAGTGCACCATTTCTTTGTTTTGTACATTTGTACTCTAGATTGCAGTTGTTAGGGTGCTAGATTCTAGTATCTTAGGGTAACACGCAAGTTTTGTTTTCTCGAATGAACAGTAAGCAAGAATCCTACCGCTGTAATTTAGTATAGTAACACGCACTATCTCTCAAACTTACCTACTATTTCAAGGGGCAAGATGGCTCATTTAAGTATTTAATTAATAAGAAACACATCTTTGGGAAGCCAAATTTTCTATTTTTGATACGGGGTCAAGGTATTGTTCTGCATGCTCTACAACAGAGCAGAGCTTCTTTTCTGATTAAAGATGTATATGATGTAATAATGTAATTCGAATTACAGTTGTCATGGCTAGAAGTGGTGGTTCTCGGACTCGAATGAAGAAACCTTGTGATTGCTGCAAAAGGTACTTGGACCATTTGGAACAAAAGAATCAAAATGTAAGCTGCTTCCTAGGGCATATGACTGCCAATTTTAAACATAGCATGGTAAGCCTTTGAAAGCTTTTTCTTTCTCTCCTTGCATTTTGATTGATCTGTTGGAATAAGTAAGTGGATTCTGGCTTTCATACTTTGATAAACTTCATTTCGGGCCAGCCATAACTGCTAACTGAACAGATTGCAAACTGCTTGTTGTGACTCATGTTTTTAGACATTCAGTAAGTTTTATGCAGCTCCCGTATTTTTTCCGTCAGAACTAGTTTATATTGTTGATATTGCTCTTTCCCACAACCTTTGATAATGTGAATTTTTTACATGGCATGAGATTCTGATGTTGTATCTGCTAGTTTGCAGTGTGAACAATCTGCATTCATGAATGCATTTTCTGACTTTTAGAGAATACACCTTACATTGCTTCATATATTTTCTGATACTCTGTTAGGTTTTGCAATTTCTCTGTTTACATCACTACGTTTTTGCTGTTACTACAGGTAGTACCAAACAGATTTGTGAAGCAGTTTGGAGGAAGGTTGTCAGGAACCATCAAATTAGAATCCTCTAATGGCAATGTGTACGATGTTGAAGTTTCAGAGCACTTAAATAAGTTGATGCTCCGACATGGATGGGACGCATTTGTTGATGCAAATCACATAGAAGAGAATGACTTCTTGATATTTCGTCACATTGAGAAATCTCATTTTGAGGTTCTGATCTTCGATACCGATGGTTGTGAGAAAGTCTTTTCTTGTGCTGGCCTAAGAAACACCCCATGTGTTCAAGAACGAAGTGTAGATTCTGTTGGTATTTCAAGCAGCTCTTGTCATGATACCACAGAATCATCAGGAAGTGAAAGGTCCGCAAGGTCTGAGAAGAGTGGATCAAGTAACCATGGAAAGACCGCAAAGATGGCTGCAACATTCTCATCATCTGAGGAGTCAGGTTATACCGTTAAGCATTGATTTAGTTAGCCACATATTTGCCTTGAAGTTTATGTCAGCATTTCTAATTGTTTCTTGTGAAACTTTGTGCAGAAGACACTCCAGTGGAAAATGAACTTTCTGAGTCAGATGACCTTCAGACACGGCCTGTGGCTGATTATGTTTTAGCATGTAGAAGTTATCTATCTAAAGCACAAATGGAGAGAGTAACGGCTATTATTCAGAAAATTCAACCTGAGATCCCTGTTTTTGTAGCAGTCATGCAGAAGAGCAATGTTCAACCCCTGGGTCGTTTGGTAAGTCCAACATTAGCTTTTTATTGCAAGCTGTTATTGTTGGTGTATTGTGAGTGAAATTCATCTTCATAAATCTTCTGAACATGTGGATAAATGACCTTCTTTCTCATTGCTTCATCATTGAAAACGTTTTACTTACTAATTTTTATTGTTTGTTGACATCATTTTCCATCTGTAATCAGGTTATTTGTAAGGAATATGCAATCTCACATTTTCCACTAGAAACAATGTATATCACACTCCAGAGCCCGGACAAGAGCAAGGAGTGGCATCCCAGATATTACATAAGAAAGATAAAAGTACGTACATTCTTAGGGGGCAGTGGTTCAATTTTATTCGTAACAATCATGTGCAGGAAGGAGATATATGCCTCCTTCTACCGACAAAATGTCGAAGGAAACTCAAGTTGACGATCTATCTGCTTCGCGCAACAGCAACTAATTCCAAGGGTGGAACTGTTAGTAGAACTTGTTTTCAAAGGCCTGACCCATGCCATGCTAGATCAAGTGGAAAGATCGCTTCTGCAGTTGACGTTAAGGAGGAATCAACAGATGGTATCATAGCAAAACATAATCAGATTTTAGATTAGGAATCCATTTTGGTCTGTCTCTCAACTCTTCTGTTTGTTTACTTTGAACCCCAAGTCCAGTATCGTCTAAATATGGTACCTCAAGTCTCAATACCATTCAATTTTGGCCTCCCAGCCTGTTTTTGGTAGCTTTCAAGTGACGTGGAAATGGTTTTTCATACAAGTTGGTATTTTCTGCCACCTAGGCCATGATTTGGCGCAGGCCTGCCTGTCATTTTCTCTCTCTCCCCTTGCCACTCACACAGCAAAGTGGTGGCCATGGAGAGAATGGGAGATAATGACATGCTATCCAGAGTCCCAGACGGTTGCATGGTCTAGTTGGCAAAAAAAACCCAAATTGGAGGGGAAACCATGTCACGACACTCCAAAACCACAAAAAACAAAAAAGGAGCTCGAGGTCAAAATCAAATGGTACTGATAGTTGGGGTTTTAGATTTAGATGGTGTTGGAGTTAATTAAGGGTGAAATTAGACAGAGGCAAGAGTTGAGAGACAAAATAGAAGTTATTCCTTTCTTATGGTGTAAAATCTATCTGTAGGAGAACATGTTTCATGGGAGAGTGACATGAATGAAATTTCTGATGGACCTCCAAACAGCAAGGATTCAGGAGGTCCTCCTGAGCCGTCCTACATTTTACCAGGAATGAGCGGTCTATCTCAATCCCAAAAGATTATTGAGGCCAAAGTGAGAACCATCAAATCTGAAGTTCCCATTTACGCAGCAATAATGGCCGCGTCCGGCTGGTCCAAAAATTTCAGACCAGCCGGCTGGTCCGGCTGCTTCTCCTCACATTGCTACAGTGCATCTTCCAGCCGCTACAGTATTTCTCTCTCACACAACCAGCCGCTGCAGTGTTTTTGCTTCTTTTTTCAGACAAGCGAACGGGGCCAATGAGGAAGACCAATGCTGCTGTCGCTAAGCTAGTGAGTTTAATGCTTCTCCAAATGTTAAACTACTACTATATATTTTTGTTCTCCAGATTGTGGTTCTTGTCTGAATTCCAAGCTATTCACCCAGATTCATAGTATCAACTAAGTATTTGCTACTACACCACATAAATGGCATATGCACGTGTTGTAACACGGCCTCGGCGGGTGGCGAAGGCCTCCGACGGCGAGGTGTCACCAAGGCGTCTTCGACCGTCTTAGGGCGGAGATCTGGCGCTGACTAAAGGAACTTTCATGGCTATGCTCGTAGGGCGCTGCACGAGGCTCAGCGAGCTTGTCGCGGATCCCGCCCGGGCCAGGCACAGACATCTCCGGCCGCTCAGGCGGACGCCGCCCCGCTTCGGCTGACGGGCGTCTCCGGCGATGAGGGCGGAGGCCGCCCTACCCCCGAACTAATCAAACAAACAATCTTGCCTAAGTGTGTGCACGTACCTAAGCGCAGGCGCCCGTGGTCCGCGCGAGCGCGCCAGCATGGCCCCCGCGCGGCCGGGCGGAGACTTACGGATGATGTCGCCGACCGGACCGGCGGAGACCCGCGTAGGCAGCGGCGCGCCCCTAAAGACGGAGGCCAGCGTCTGGAACCTAGGCCTCTGGGCCGAAGATCGAGGCACGGTGGGCCGGACGCTTATGGAGGCCCATTACTTGAAGACGGTGTGGCAGGATTGCCCCGCAAACAAGAGACTAGAGGCGGAATATTCCAGGAATGTACTGTAGCAGTTGAGGGGCATTGTAATAAATTCTGTCAAAAAGTAGTTGAGCCCTATAAATAGGGAACATTTGTAACAGTGCAGATGGATGGTGGATGAATTAATGAAACCTTAGCTTTCCGTGCCAGTTTCCTACACGACCACCTGTCGTGCCTATCCCGAGCCTCCGCCTGAGGGCGACGCCCGGCGGGCGGAGGCCTTTATCTCCTCCACGCTGTTTGAGACCGCTAGTCTCAACATTGGCGCCCACCGTGGTTTGGCCAAGGCAAACCAACGATGGCAGGGAAAAGAAAAACCACCACCAGAGCAGCAACGACCACGGGTCAGAGAGGAAGGCCTAGGCGCACCGCTCGTAGCACCTACGCAACCTCGCCTGCGGAGGATGACACCAGAGCAGATGCCCAGGGTCAACCACCGGAACCCCAAGATCCAGAAATTCAAGATCCGGAGGCCCAACCAAATTCAGGCACAACACTCGAGCAAGAACTGCAACAGCTGCAAGCACAGTTACAAAGAGCGCAACAAGAGAGGGACAGAATGGCAGCAGCATTCGCAGCTAATCAGCAAGCTACTCAAGCGTCAGCACAAGCAGCAGAAATAAGGCAGCAGTTTGCAGTCCTACATGCTGAGATTCTAAGTATGCAGCATGCACTACCAGCGTCAACCTCCACAATCCCAGCCTCCGCAGCAACACCTCCGCCAGTGATCAGCCCGACCATGATGCCATCTCAGGCGATGCGGAGGCCTATCGATCCGAAGTCCCCACTCTCTGAAGGCATACAACAGTCGCCATGGCCAACAACATACAAGCCAATCACACTACCAAAGTTCAACGGCAAGATAGACCCCCATCAGTTTATTATGAGTTACGAGGCAGCAGTAACCTCTGCCGACGGAGACGACGCCGTCTTGGCAAAGTCATTTGTCATTGCAGCCGAAGACGACGCGTTGACTTGGTATTCTATGCTCAAACCAAGCACAGTCTATTCTTGGAAGAACCTCTGGGACAAGATATTGGCAAACTTCAAGGGGCTAGCAGCACAGTCGCTGACTTCCACAGATCTGTTCCAGTGCAAGCAAATGCAGGGAGAGACTACACGACTACTTTCGGAAATTCATGCAACTAAAGGCGAAGGCACCAGACATCCCAGACGAGATCGCCATCGAAGCAGCGATCAAAGGCCTCCGAATCGGGCCATTCGCTGCACACCTAGCAAGAAAGAAACCAACTTCCATACAACAGTTGTATGACGAGTTCGAGAAATACTGTAGATCAGACAATGACCTCCGGAAAAGGCTGGAGGAGCAGAGTCAAAACAGACAGCAAAACAGCAGCAAAAACTCCCAGAACAGCTATACGAACCAGAATGCATCAAATCAGAAACCAGGCCAGGGGCAAGTGCTCAGCATCGAGGGTCAACCTCACCCCGAGCAAGGGCAACTGGAAGCGCCAGCATGGCCGGAGACCCAGACCAGGAACCAAGGTCGGCAAGGTTACCAAGGCAAAAACTAGAACAAAAACCACAGCCAGAAACAACGCAGGCCATATTGCGTTTTTCATGGCGAAAACGCAGGGCACGGCACCAAAGATTGTCCGAAGACAAAAGAAACACAGGAAAGGATGAAGAATAAGCAGACTACCCAACCTCCGACACAGCAGAGCGCAAGAGAGGTCAACACCACCTACACAACTGGCCACCAGCAGTACTGCCCAATGTACCTAGCGCTAAACGCAACCCAAATACATTCCTCCACACTAGCCTCTGTCTATTACCCAAACTTCCTACCAGCATGGCGGTCATCGCCTTCACAGCAGCCTCCGGCGGGCAACTACAGGTCGGAGGCAAGCCTGACCTACATAAACCCAAAATCTCCCCATATAACCTACCTCGAAACAAACCCACCGGCACAAAACCAAATAAGGTTTGAGCCTCCACCGCAACAGCACCACATGCAGCAACTGCCTCCACCGCCACCTCACAACCAACCACCAGCACCAAAAAATGAGCCAAACCAAGAAAACCAAGTCAACCCCCATGGACCGCTACCAACAATAGGCATGATACTACCAATCGCCGGAGGATCATCAATGGAGTTTCAAACAAAAAAATAGAAAAAGGATCACCTTCGCCTGGTAAACAACGTAGCAGTCCAAGGCCCAGCGAAATACACAGATTGATCTAGAGTCATAATCACCTTTACAGAAGAAGATCTCCAGCTAGAGAGCTACCCTCATGTAGACGTAATGGTGATCAAGACCAACATAGCAGCATGGGAGATAAGCAGAGTACTGATCGACACTGGCAGTTCAGTAGATATCATCTTCGCAAATACCTTCGACCAAATGAAGCTCAGCAGAAATCAACTACAGCCCTCTGAATCCCCTTTAATAGGATTCAGAGGCAAGCAGATACAAGCATTAGGAAAAATCTCACTCCCAGTGTCCTTTGGAACCCAAGCAAATGCTAGAACCGAGTACATAACCTTCGACGTCGTCGATCTGTATTACCCATACAATGCCATCTTGGGCAGAGGATTCACAACCAAATTCAACGCAGCCCTGCATATGGCCTACCTGTGCATGAAAATACTAGCACTCCATGGTATTATCACAGTCCAAGGCGGCCAGAAAGAAGCAAGAAACATAGAAAAAGCTATGTACAGAGCCCAAAGAAACATCAATGCAGTCGAGTCGGCAGACAAAGAACTAGAGCCTCCGGATATGCCCAGAGGAAAAACAGATATGGCAGGTCAAGAAGAGACAAAGCTGATCCCTCTAGAAAAGGAGTTACCAGAAAGAAAAGTAACAATCAGCTCAGAATTAAGCAAGGCAGAGGAGGAAGAACTCATGGAAACTATAGTAAAAAACAAGGACATCTTCGCCTGGCCAGCCTCCGACCTCCAGGGAGTTAGCAGGGACATCATACAGTACAAACTGGATATCAATGAAAACATGAGACCAAGAAAGCAGAAACAGAGAAAAATGTCGGAGGACAGAATCCTGGCAACAAAGGCGGAGGTGTAAAGATTGCTAGATGCAAAAGTGATCAGGGAAGTCAAGTATTCAGAATGGCTTGCAAACGTAGTACTGGTACCAAAGAAGAATGGCAAAATGAGAATGTGCATAGATTTCACAGATCTGAATAAAGCTTGCAAAAAGACCCTTTCCCATTGCCAAGAATAGATGCCTCCGTCGACAAGGCAGCCAGATGCCAGAGGTTCTCTCTCCTCGACTGTTTCTCTAGGTATCACCAAATCTGGATGAAAAAAGAAGACAAAGATAAGACAAGTTTCACCACTCCATTCGGGACATATTACTACACCAGAATGCCGGAGGGCCTCAAGAATGATGGAGCAACCTTTGCCAGAATGACAAAGGAAGTTTTGGGCTCACAACTAGATAGAAACATCATAGCCTACGTCGACGACATAGTGGTCATGAGCAAGAACAAGAATGATAATGTCTCCGACTTATAAGAGGCCTTCGCCAACCTCTAGACAGCTGGACCTCCGCCTCAACCCAGAAAAACATATATTTGGAGTCACAAAAGTGAAGATGCTCGGATATATCATAAGCAGCGAAGGCATCAAAGCGAACCCGGACAAAACCAGAGCAATAATGACAATGGCAGAGCCCAAAAACAAGAAAGAAGTGCAAAAGCTAACGGGAAGAATAGCAGCGCTCAACAGATTCATCTCAAAATCAGCAGAACGCAGCCTACCCTTCTTCCAAGCCCTGAGGGGTGGAGGCAACTTCGAATGGGGGTCCAAGCAGTCGGAGGCATTTCATAACTTGAAAGAGTATCTGGCAAACTCACTGGTGGTCTCCGTCCCAGAATCAGACAGCCACCTATTGCTGTATGTGGCGGCCTTCAACCATGCAGTCAGCGCAGTCTTAGTCCACGAGCTGGAAAAAGAATTAGGCAAAACTCAAAAACCAGTTTATTTTATCTCAGAAGCACTGTCCGGAGCCAAGCTAAACTACACTGAGGTAGAAAAAGTTGCCTACGCAGTGCTGATGGCATCAAGAAAACTAAAGCATTATTTCCAAGCCCACGAAATCTCAGTTCCAACATCGATGCCACTGCAAGACTTGCTCAGAAACAAAGAAGCCTCCGACAGAATAGGCAAATGGGCTACAGAGCTATCATAGTTTGGTATCTCATATGTCCCTAGAATAGCAATCAAATCACAAGCACTAGCCGATTTTGTAGCAGATTGGACACCTCCGACAGAGCCCAAGGCACAACCAACCACTCAAGGCTGGATAGCATTCACGGATGGAGCCTGGGGACAAGCCAGAGCAGGAGCCTCCGCCGTCCTAACGGCACCCTTCGACGTCAGACTAAAATACGCAGCAAGGCTAGAGTTCAAATCAACAAACAACATAGCAGAATATGAAGGCCTGATCTTAGCGCTGAGCAAAGCAAAGGCCCTAGGGGCAAAAACACTGACAGTCAAAACAGATTCTCAAGTGGTCACTGGCCAAGTAGAGAAAGAATACACAGCAAGAGAGCCAGAACTCATCAAATACCTATCCGTTGTCAAAAATTTGGAGCGGAGATTCGAGGGCTTCACCCTGAAGCACATCCCAAGATCAGAAAATGCAAAGGCAGATGAATTGGCAAAGGCTGCGGCAAACAACCTGCCACTGCCACCAAACACTTTTTACCAAATCTTGAAGTCTCCGGCAACTGCGGAGACATCTAAGGCACCAAAGCCCATACTACACCTGCAAAATGAAGATTGGAGAAAGGCGATAACAAAATTCCTAGAAGGCAAAACCACCGAAGAAGATGAAGCAAAAGCAGCAAGAATACAGGCCAGGGCAAGAAATTACACAATCATAGATGGTGTACTGTACAAGAAAGGAGTAGTCCAGCCTCTCCTCAAATGCATATCGTAGAGCGAAGGCATAGAGTTGCTTCAAGAAATACACTCAGGAATTTGCGGGTCGCACATTGGCTCTAGAGCATTATCAGCAAAGGCAATAAGGCAAGGCTTTTATTGGCCAACACACATACAAGAAGCAGAGCAGACAGTCAGAACATGCAAAGCATGCCAAACATTCTCTCTAGGGCAGTCAAAACCATCGTCGGAGACCCATCTTATACCTCTGACATGGCCGCTACAAAGATGGGGTATGGACCTGGTCGGCCCATTACCACCATCCCAAGGAGGAAACAGATTCGCAGTAGTGCCAGTAGAATATTTTACAAGATGGATAGAGGCAAATCCACTGGCGAAGATAACCTCAGAAACCGTTAGAAAATTCTTCTGGCAAAACATCATTTGCAGATTCGGTGTACCGAGGATTTTGACAGTAGACAATGGAAAACAATTCGATTCAGAGAACTTCAAAGAATTCTGCAAAAGCATTGGGACAAAACTAGCCTTCGCCTCAGTATACCACCCAGAGTCTAATGGTGCTGTGGAAAGAGCAAACAGAATAGTGTTTTCAGCAATATCAAAAACATTGCTGGGCCTACGCAAAGGAAAATGGGTAGATGAATTACCTAGAGTGATTTGGTGACACAATACATCTATCTCAAGAACAACAGGATTCACACCATTCAAACTGCTTTATGGAAAAGAGGCCATGATGCCAGAAGAAATCAAACATGAAAGCCTCCGCACAATGAGACAGCTAATGTTGCAAGATGAAGAATATGCAAAAGAAACAATAGAAGCCATAAGACTGGAAGCAGTCGAAAACATTGCAAAATATCAGTCCCAAACCAAGAAGTGGAGAGACTCTCAGGTGGTAAGGAAAGACATAAAACACGGAGACCTCGTGCTCAGAAGAAAACCCAACACACAACTTGTTGGCAAACTGCAACCGAAATGGGAAGGCCCATACACCGCAACGGCAGCAGGCCGCCCTGGCTCTTTCCACTTGACCGACAGCGAAGGTGTCACGACAACCCACACCTGGAATATCAACAGCCTCCGTAGATATTACATCTAGGCAGTGTACCAAAGGGCAACCTCGGCAAATAATAAGCGGAGGCCCCTCCGTTCATTTACCTTTCAGTTTTTTTTCTTCAACCCAAAAAATGTAAAAGAGCCTGTACTCTTTTCCTCACAAGGGAACTCTAAGCGGAGGTGAGGTTTTTAATGAGGCAGGCTCAATGTAAAAATCCTCTACAAGTATAAAGAGGTAATCCCCCAAAAGAACGCTTGAAAAGTCCAAAACCGAAAGCGGCCAGCTCTGCACCGCAATAGTCGGTGAACAATAATAAGCACAGGTCCTTTCAAAGCGCCAGCCATAGGCATTGGCATTTTGAAATGACCTCTATGGCCAAACAGGCCTCTCGACCCTTGACAAAGACCTGACCAAATTCAGGCATCAAGGCAAAAACAACATTGGCCAAACAGGCCTCCGACCCTTGACAAAGACCTGTCCAAATTCAGGCATCAAGGCAGAAATCAACTTGGTCAAACAGGCCTCCGACCCTTGACAAAGACCTATCCAAATTCAGACATCAAGGCAGAAATCAACTTGGCCAAACAGGTCTCCGACCCTTGACAAAGACCTGTCCAAATTCAGGCATCAAGGCAAAAATCAACTTGGCCAAACAGGCCTCCGACCCTTGACAAAGACCTGACCAAATTCAGGCATCAAGGCAAAAACAACCTTGGCCAAACAGGCCTCCGACCCTTGACAAAGACCTATCCAAATTCAGGCATCAAGGCAGAAATCAACTTGGCCAAACAGGCCTCCGACCCTTGACAAAGACCTGACCAAATTCAGGCATCAAGGCAAAAACAACCTTGGCCAAACAGGCCTCCGACCTTGACGAAGACCTGAACAAATTCAGGCAGCAAGGCAAAAACAACCTCGGCCAAAACAGGCCTTCGAAATTAACAAAAAACTAACCCAAGCATCAGGGGCAACACCATTATGGCGCTAGAACCAGGAAGAAGGTCTCTGCCATCGAAAACAGCAAAACGAGGACAAGGTCTGACAAAACCCTGTCACTTAGACACTAGGCCTATTTACTTCAAAAGATCTCAAAAGACACGAATAATACAACCAAGATATAGGCCATTAAAGCCAAGATACGTTCCAACAAACAACGTATCAAAAATTTAACAACCAAAAGCCGCCACCCCACTATAAAACGGATTCCTCCAATGCCCTTAAAACCTCAATCAGCATAAGGCGCAAGGGGGAAGAAGGCAGAGCACAAGCACAAGCCACAACAACGACCATGGAGGCAGGGGTCTTCTTAGATATCTAAGTCGGCCGTAGATATTGTACGAAAACTCGTAAAGTCGGAGGCACTAGTAGACGGTCGGAGAAAGTGGAAAAAGAGACAGGAACTACGGCACGGTGATGAACAGCGTAGGCCTACGGAAGAAGGGGGATATCGCACGAAACCTCGTAACATCCCCCTGACGCCGGAGACCTAACCTGCCATCTCCACAAATGAAACACGTCCCACGGGGGTGTAGCGTTGAAGGCCCATACCACCAGATAGCTAAAACACCCAGCTAAAGAAATACCAAAAGTCTCCGCCATCTGCACAAGCTGCGCCAAACCTCCTATCGGATCAAGCACCGATTCAGCAAGCCTCGCTAGGCGGACTTCAAGTACTCCTCTGTCGGTCAAAAAACTGCCAACACTTCTACCCCGGCCATCAAGCAAGCACAGAGAAGGAAAGAACATGGGGCGGAGGTCCTGGCCACCACCTCTGTATCACGCACGTTCGCCCAAGCAAAGGCCCACGGTGTGCAAGCTCGAGACTAGATGAGATATGTAAACTAGCACAACAGACCTAAGCCCCCGCACAAATAATCAAGAAAGTGAACCTATTTTGTATTCCATATAACATCAAGTAGCATTCTTACAGGACGCAAACTTACAATAAAATCCTAACTATTGTGGCGGAGGTCTGCGCCAAGCAAGCGCGTGAATAAACCCAGCGCGCTCGTCGTCTATGTCAAACCTAACTGACTCAAACATGTCGCGCGCAACGCTGCGGGGAAAGGCCGAACGCCAATACTCCCAAAGTTCTCCGCTCACATAAATATCGTTGTCGTAATGAGTCAAAGGCGCAACATCTTACGCAGGCTCCCGATTCGAAACCTGCGCAACGTTAAAATTTCCCACAAAACCATTCAGAACAAAAGAAACTTTATTTACAAGAGTCCAACTGGACTACAATATACAAGTCAAAACAACTAAGTGCTCTAGACCTCCGGCGCATCGGCCGCAGCGGTAAGTCCCTGGAACGGAGCCCGCATCAACTGTGGGCAGGGACGGCGCCTGCGGCCTCCGACCATCACCACCGCCGATCGTAGCGCCCACCGGAGCGCCAGCGGTGGCGGAGGCACCGCCCGTGGTCGTCGAGCGCGGAACTGACAGAGGCCTGCCCGCAAGACTCTTCTGTGCATCCTGTAGCAAAGGCTAAAATATCAGGGGCACAGGCAACGAAAGCCTTCGCAGCTTCGCAAAAAGCAAGGAGAAAAAAAACAGCAGCTATAAAGACTAGAAATATCTTCGCCCTCTTTTCCTCCACCAGTTTCCAAGCGGCAGGTCTCCCAAACGGAGCCCAAAAGTACCCAATGAAATTTCTCAAGGTTTTTCGCAAACCAAGAGAAGTCTCACCAAGCTCCTCCGGACCCAGAAGAGCTCCCTCCGGAATACTTTTGGTATGCGTACACCCGCCGCGCACCAAAAGCTTGGCGTAATTCGATACTCCCGCCAGTGCCCCGTAGTCCATGCAACCATTGATCAGACCGGGGAGCTTCGCAAGGTGACGCTTCAGCCAGGAGGCGAGAGCGTAGACGTTGTCTTCCTCCGGACGAGCGGAGGTTTTGCCTCCGAACTTGGCGACGATGGCCCGGTAATGGCCAACGGTTGAAGCAAGGACCCCCTTGACCGAGTCCAGACGCCTTGTCATCAAAGACAGCTGCTCCCCCGTCGAAGCCGCGGATTCCATCTCAGAGGCCAGCTCTCGCCGGAGACCCTCGGCCAACTCGTTCGCCCTACGGGGCTGCTCGGCGGACAAAGCTTCCGCATCCTGGGCCTTGGCGAGATCGGCCCTCAAAGCCTCCTTTTCTTGTTCCTTCTCCGCCAGAGAAAGGCGGAGAGCTGCAAGGGAGTTGGACAAACCCCCTTTTTCACCTTCTAGGTGGTCATTCTCCGCCTTGAGCGCTTCAAACGCGGTATCTCGGTCGGAGACCTCACGAGTGCAGCGCTCTTCCATAACAACAGCAGTGTGATACCCCTGCATCCAGAAAGAAGAAGACCAAGGCGATCAGCAACAGAAACAAAAACAAGTCTAAAGGCGAACATACACCAAAAAAAGGCAAATCGCTGAAGACGCACCAAGCTCTGGTGTTCTAGATGAACACGGAGAAGTTGGAAGAAATCCATGTCCCTCAGACGTTGTTTGAAGCGATCTGTTCAAAGAAGAACAAACAAACACAAAACAATAAGGTGAGAAAAGCAAATCTCACAATAAATACACCAACAACCAGAGACCACCTCTGACGTCTCCAAGAACCCTAAGATAGCAATCTTCCCAACCTGAGATAGAAGTGTCGGAGGAGCCTGCGTAGCAAAAAAAAACCAACAACTCAGGTCAGAGGGCCGATCAGAAACATGCAATAACAACAGGCCAAATGACGAGTAAAATAAAAACACTATACTCACTCGGACGCGGCGCCATCAGCCCCGGCGGCCCCGGGCCAAACCTGATGCCGCCAGCGGCTACTCGCTCCTCCGGGGTGAGGAGTCCAGCCATGACATCACCTACAAAGCAACAAATACGCAGTATTAGCACTTGGTACAACACATAAACAAATAAACCGGGCGAAGACAGTAAACACAAAAATGTGCACTAGACAAACTTACTCATAAAAAGCCTAGGCTGGGCCGCTTGCCGAGTCCCCTGGGCAGAAGTCTCCACCATATCATGCGGCGAAGGCCCAAAGGGCCGGATCTCCTCAGCCAGTGGCCTGACGGGAGGAGGACTCGAAGAAGACCGAACCGCAGGGCCTGCTCAGCAAGCATGGCCTCTAGCTGCCCGACGCGGCCACCGGCACGGGCGAAGGCGCAACAACGGTGGGAGACGAAGGAGCATGCCGCAAGACAGCCTCCGCGCCCTCTTCAGAACTTGAATATAGCCCACCAAGAATGTCGGGCATAGGATCGGCGGCGCTAGCCTCCGGCTATTCGCCGACACTCACAGCACCATGCGAGGTGCGTGCCGGAGCAGCGCTGGCCCCTGGACGTCCAACACCACTCACAACACCGCTCACAGGTCACACCAGAGCTACAGGAGAGCCGCGATCCTCCCTGCTCGCAACCCGCACGTCCACTGACGGAACGGAGGAGCTCTGAACGTCTTCACTGCCAGCGGAGGCAACGCCCGCACTACCAGCAGAAGACACGGCCGGCGCGATCACCAGAGCACCGCTCTTCTTCTTTTTCGCAGCGCCCAAGCAACAACGGCGCCCTTCCTCTTCTTGGATTCGGCCTCCACCATAACAATCTTCGCGAAGGCCTTCTTCTTCTTCTTCAATCGAAGCCAGGACCTCGGCGGGGACCTCGCGCTCCCGGTAGATGATCCCAACCTCCTCAAAAACTCGATTGAGCCGCGGCATGGTGCCTGCCACGGCTCTTCGAGATGTGTATTCATGCTCGGAAATCTTGCCAACCAGCCCAATGGCGGCTTCCTCAACCTCAGAGATGAAACTGTCCTCCGTCACCCTCTCCCCCAAAGACTGCCCGAAGCGGACATTGAAGGTCTCCAACACCCGGCGGAGGAAGGGGATATAAGGAAGGCGGAGGTTGCAGGTGAAGAAGTCCTGAAAGACCACCGCATATCCCTCCTCCGGTTCCAGAACAGTCTGGCCAGGCGGAGGGATTTTTACCCTCGAAGAAGGAAAACATGATTCCTTCAACATCTCCGCGATTGACTCTTCAGTAATGGAGGAGGGGCCGAAATCCCATGACTTTATCGCCATGTCTCTAGAATCCGCAGCGATCAGGTCTCCGACGGACGCAGAGACACTCCCCAAATCCTCCTCCACTAGCTTTTCAAACTCCAATGCGGAGGCAGAGGCAAGCATGCACTCCTCAAAACACGCACCCCAGCCAGCGGCCCTAACGTCGAGAAGGTGGCGATAGGGTCCGAAGAAGGCGGGCCGGCGAGTATGGGCGGAGGCGAAAAAGAAAGCCACCGCGACAGCAGCCTAAGCGCAAGACGCAGGCAGAAAGACGGAACGCGCGAAGGCAGCAAAAGGCGAAAGCGAAGAGAGCAGAGAGCGATTTCTCAGAGGCAAGGAAAGCGAATGAGCAATGCGAGGGGGGGGACCCGCCACAAACCACGCCCTTATATAGGCCGCGGGCAGGCGGTCCGGCTCCCGCCATACAACGGTCATCTCCGAAGAACTCGCCTGCCGCACAACGGTCATCTCCGAAAAAGTCGCAAGGTAAACAACGGAAACTGATAAGGCATAAACGGCCACACCGTAGGACAACGGCAAGTGGCTACTCTCAACGAGACCAGCGGCCACGCCAGAGCGGGCCAGGGGGGAAGTAGCGGGGCCTCGCTCGGAGACGCCAATGCGTGTGGCCTGCGCCCCCGCGGACGCCTTTGGTCAAGGCGTTTTGAGCTCACGGCACGCTCAGGCGAACCGTGGTCTCAAAAGGGGGGAACTGTTGTAACACGGCCTCGGCGGGTGGCGAAGGCCTCCGACGGCGAGGTGTCACCAAGGCATCTTTGACCGTCTTAGGACGGAGATCTGGCGCTGACTAAAGGAACTTTCCTGGCTATGCTTATAGGGCGCTGCACGAGGCTCGGCGAGCTTGTCGCGGATCCCGCCCGGGCCAGGCACAGACATCTCCGGTCGCTCAGGCGAACGCCGCCCCGCTTCGGCTGACAGGCGTCTCCGGCGATGAGGGCGGAGGCCGCCCTACCCCCGAACTAATCAAACAAACAATCTTGTCTAAGTGTGTGCAGGTACCTAAGCGCAGGCGCCCGTGGTCCGCGCGAGCGCGCCAGCATGGCCCCCGCGCGGTCGGGCGGAGACTTACAGATGATGTCTCCGACCGGACCGGCGGAGACCCGCGTAGGCAGCGGCGCGCCCCTGAAGACGGAGGCCAGCATCGGGAACCCAGGCCTCTAGGCCGAAGACCGAGGCACGGTGGGCCGGCCGCTTATGGAGGCCCATTACTTGAAGACGGTGTGGCAGGATTGCCCCGCAAACAAGAGACTAGAGGCGGAATATTCCAGGAATGTACTGTAGCAGTTGAGGGGCATTGTAATAAATTCTGTCAAGAAATAGTTGAGCCATATAAATAATCATATAAATAAGGAACACTTGTAACAGTGCAGATGGATGGTGGATGAATTAATGAAACCTTAGCTTTCCGTGCCAGTTTCCTACACGCCCACCTGTCGTGCCTATCCCGAGCCTCCGCCTGAGGGCGACGCCCGGCGGGCGGAGGCCTTTGTCTCCACCACGCTGTCTGAGACCGCTAGTCTCAACAGCACGCTAAAAAAGTTTTGTAGAGTCGAATCACGATGTACTAATGAACCCTTGAAATCAGTTCCTTTGGACAATATCAGACTGACATTGTGATGTATACGTGTTTCTATTTCTAATTTCTAACCACCAATCTTGTAACGTATCAGGAATTCGGCACAGAATATGCTGCTGCTCATCTTCCAGCTAGAGAGCAAACCATGGTGCTCCAGTGCAAGAGGAAGATATGGAAGGCCAAAATGAAGGTTTCTAGTCGCCACAGGAGGTTTCTGGGGAGAGGCTGGACGACATTTGTTCGTGACGACGGTCTGCAAGTCGGTGACCTCTCTCTGTTTGAACTGAAGAAGAACGAGAGGAAGCTTACCATTGAGGTCCATATTATCTCCAGGGAGCAGCTTTAGCTTGAGATGGAATGAGATTGTGCCCTGTGATCCTGTCTGCAAGTACCTCGTGGGTTATTTTGCTTGTTTTTTTTATATATATCTTGAACTTAAACCATGGTGTGGTTCATCTCCGGACGGGCTGGCCAATTCTCTGATGGCCATCCTGGGAGGTCCTAACTATGAACAGTTTCTCACGTTGACAGACGCAACCATCTTTTGGCAAGCCCTATATAGGACTCATGGTAATTTGTAAACCGGTGCAGGAGGCACCGGTCTTTTATATGATGCGAGATGGCATTGCTTGTGTTTATAATAGCTTGAGTACCCGTGCTCGCATGTTGTATAAATTGATAGGAATATTTTTTGCTTAGCAAAAACTATTCTACCTTAAAAGAATTTCCAAGTATTTGTTTAGACACAAAACAGTACACAGTACATCCAAGCCTGAGTGAATAGTGGATTTGATGGCTGAAGACGAATAATCGAAATAACATCTTTTGAACCTCATGGTCATAGGAGTAGCATTGGCCCTTGCCTTGCCATGAAAATGTCGAGCACATTCGGAGAGGAGATCAAGGTGATGATGGCATTGAAAAAGTCCAATATATATACTCTTGTTGGCATGTATCTTAAGTGGGGGGAATACAAATCAAGGCATAGTTGTTTGTCCTCTAAAAAAAAGGCATAGTTGTTTGTTGGTTGAGCATTTTGGATGTCCTTTATGGGCCCACATAGACTAGGAAATGTTGAGACTACTGTTTATACAATGCAAACTATCACTACTTGTGTCTTATAAACAAACTTTTTTCTTTCATCATGCCTCACATTTATTTCCTCTCTCTCTCTCTTTTATATAGACCACCTTCTCTCTCAAGCATACGTAGCTTTTACAAACCACTATGACAAATTTAGAGCACCTACTTTATTTATCCGATCCAATGTAGCATTCGAGGCTACCGCTTAAAAAGCAGCGTTGGAAAGGCCCAAATGGGACCTTGGGAAGTGGGAGTGGATGATTGTATTGGGAGTGGGAAAAGATATTCGGTGCAAGCTGGATTGATTAGTTAATAAGGCAATACTGTAAATGATCCCATGGAGAGCTGTGCCTCATCAATTTCGCAGGGAGCAGAAGCGACGACATGTGGTGAGCTCTAAATATACTTGGCCATGCAGCCTGAGGCCCGGTAGCCCGGCCCACGGCCCGCTAATTTGGCCCGACATGAGTCCAGCCCGGCACGAGGGTCTCTGGGCCCGGGCTGGCCCGGCACGCAGCTACAGGCCGTGCCTGGGCCATCGCGCAAGCCCGCGGGCTGGCACGGCCCGGCACGGTAATAAGCAGGCGGCCCGAGGTCGGCCCGGCAGCAGCTCCCACGCGGCCTGCTAGCGGCCCAGCGGCCAACGACGCTTTGGCCTCCCCCTGCCATATAAGCGCGAGGCAGCCGGCGCCCCTCACAAACCCTAAACCTAAATCACTCGATTGACTCCTCTCCACTCTCCAGTCCACTGCGCCGCAGCCGCCGCTCGCACTCTCACCTACAGCCAGTCGCCTCGCCTCGCCGTATCCACTGTGCCGTCGTCGACCCCGACTCTGGTGACCTTGAACCGCCGCCGCCGGCGTGCTCCCCACCCTCTCTACCTCTCCCTTCTCCCTCTACCTTTCTCCCCTCTAGATCTCGGTGATTATGTGAGTTTGTTGACCCCGTTTGTCCCTCCTCTGCCGCTCGCCGTCCTTGCTGACCTTGTGTCGTCTTCTCTGGCAGCGGGGCCGTCATCATCTTCTTCTCCAGCACCGGGCTCCGGTTGCGAAGGTAAGCACCTAACCCTAACCCTAACCGGCTAACCCTAATCCCCATCTTTCTTCTTTTTTTGATGAGATCTCTAACTGATCTATTCCTTCCTCCTTCGCAGGACGGTAGCCGATGCTTCAAGCTCTAGCTGCGGCATAGAGCGAGGAGCAAGGCGGCCACCCGCACCGTTGAGGTACGGTGCTGGAGAGGTGGCCATGGCTAAAGACGATGGCGAGCTTCCGCCTGGCATGGCCCCTGAGGGCGAGAACGACGACGACATCCGTGATGACGCTGCTGTATTGTTCGGTGTCGATCTCGGAGATGGCGACGGTGGTGAAGGGGCGACAGCGTCTGCGAACCCGGTCGGGTCCAACTCCAATGGCTCTGTTCCATCTGTTGCTGCTGCTGGTAATGGTAAGGTTGGTAAGCGTAAATCTCCTGTCTAGGATGATTTTGAAGAGATATTTGAGACTATGAATGGAGTACAGATTTGCACTAAAGCTAAATGTAAAATGTGTAAGTCAACCTTGTCTGCTAGATCTAGTGCTGGCACTGGTCACTTGAAGAGGCACCAGAACTCTTGTAGGCAGAAAACTAATCAACGTGCTAGGGTTCAATCTAGGCTATCTTACAATCCTGATGGTTCTGTGCATAACTAGGATTATAAACCTGAGGTAGCTAGAACTAAACTCTGCAGATTGATTGCTAGGCTTGATTTGCCTTTGGGTATTGGTGGTACAGATGCATTTGAGGAGTACATTCAACGTGCTCATAACCCTAGGTTTCATAGGGTGTCTAGACAGTCCACCACTAGAGACCTTCGTGCTCTATTTACTGAACGTCGTAATATGCTTAAGAATCATGTTTTGTCTGGTGCATCATTTGTTGCTTTGACATCTGACATATGGTCTGGAAATGCTAAGGAGGACTACATTAGTGTAGTTGCTCATTATGTGAGTGTAGATTGGGAGCTACAGAAAAAGGTAATTGGTCTTAGGTTGATTGAGGTGAAGCACACTGGTGAGAACATTTCTGAAAAAGCTTGTGTGGTTCAGAAATTTGGTATGATTGACAAGATTTATTATGTTACTCTAGACAATGCTTCCTCCAATGCTAAGGCAATGGAGACTTTGACACCCATGTTTGTATGTTATTTAGGTTCTGATCCAGCACCTACTCCATCAGATCCTAATAAGCGTAAATATAATCTTATGCATCAGCGTTGTGCTTGCCATATCATTAATTTGATTGTGAAATCTGGTTTAAAGACATTTAAAACTTACACAAAGGATTTTAGAACTGCTATTAACTTCTTAAATTCATCTAATCACATAATTGCCATGTTTAAGAATTATTGCAATGTTCAGGGTGTTAGACCTAGAAAGTTTGGTTTAGATATGGATGTGAGATGGAATGCTACATACCTTATGCTTAAACACTTGCTACCTTACAAGGAGGTTTTTTCTGTGTTCATTAATGCAAATTTTGGCTGCACATTGTTGACTCCAAGACATTGGCTCATTGCTGCCAAGATATTGGAGTTCCTGGAATTATTTTATGAATCAACATGTGTTCTATCTGTTGTTTACTATCCAACTAGTCCACTAATTCTGCACCATATGCTTGACATTGCTCATCATTTGCATAAAAGTGAAAAAGATCAAAATCTAATGGCTGTTGTTTATCCTATGAAGCTTAAATATCTTAAGTATTGGGAAAATATACCTCTGTTATATTCTATTGCTTTCATTCTTGATCCTAGAGCTAAGTTGAGAGGTTTGTTTAATGTGCTGGTAATACTTAAAGAGAACATTGGTGTTGATTACAGTAAATATTATGCTGATGTTAAAACTAAAATTTATTATTTGCCAAGTATGACAGCAAGTATGGTTCTACAAGGTCTCAAAGGCCTGCACATCCTGCAGTCAACTCAGGTAAGAGGAAACAAGCATGGGGAAGGATCTTTGGCGGCCCTGGATCATCAGCTGTTGTTGGTCCTCCTCCCCTTGCCTCTGTCTCCACTTTAACTCAATCTGCTGCCTCTATTGCTTGTGAGCTCACAACTTATCTGGATAGTGACAATGTCACTGCATATGAGGATGATTTTGATTTGCTTCTCAGGTGGCGTGACCACAAACTAACCTATCATGTTCTTTCTATAATGACAAGAGATATTATGGCTGTTCCTGTTTCTACTGTCTCTTCAGAATCATGTTTCAGTTTAACAGGAAGGATTATTGAGGAGCGGCGCCGAAGACTTCTGCCTGAACATGTGGAGATGCTTGCTTGCATCAAGGACTGGGAGCTGGGTGATAGAAGACTTCAACATTCTGCTGACAACCAAGAGCTGGCAGAGTCCTTTGAGAATCTGTATCTTGATGTTCCTGAAGATGGATCTGGGCCTCCTTCTGCTAGCACATCTGCAAGTGCTTCTGTTGCTTCTGCTTCTGCTGCTACCTAAGAGCTGAGAGTTAAGAGTTCAGTTTGAGAGAGTTGAGATTGAGACCTGTGAGGCTTGAGAGTTGAGACATGATGCTTGTATCTGGTATTTGTATTATGAACATTTGAACATTATAAGAGCTGTGCTGCACTTTTTTCCCTTTCTGGGTTTTTTCACAAGGGTGAGTTTTACCCAAAAAGATTTTTAATGAGGCAGCATTGCACACATCTCATTTCTATCTTTAAATCTCTGTCTTTTGTTGTGTTTGAGTCTTGCTGTTAAGTTGTTAAATAGTTAAGTTCTTTTTGTGATTCTGTGAATGACTTGTCAAAATTATGAATGTGCTGTTGATTAAGAATCTGATGAGCGGTTTTCTACAATTGGTTTGTGGGTGGCACGGCCCATAAGTTTTAAGCGGTCAATTGTCTGGTGGCAGACGACGGCCAATTTCAAATTTCGAGAGGGCCGTGCTTGGCTCATCAATCGGGCACGAGGCCTTGTGAAGACATGGCACGGGGGCACGGCGTGCAGGCGCCGTACCAATAACACCAATGGGCCGTGCAGCCCGGCCCGGCCAGTGTTGATCCGGGCTGGCCCGATGGCCATATATAGCTCTAAAGAATGGAGGTGACGTGGTCACGTGGCCTTACAAGAAGCTAGAAAAATTGTACGGTAGGTTTCTCCTATTTAGCTATAGAAGATATGATTTTTTTTAGAAATTCTTAAAGGAATATTTGGGATGTTTTATGAATTTTCATGGACCTTTTAAGAAGTAAAATGAGCAAATAAATTTTTTTGGTGTGCTTGAAAAAGTATTTTTTTTCAATGAATAGAAACTAGGAAAGGATAATAATTTATTTGTGATGGAAATATTTCAACAATGAGATGGATAGGCTTATATGAATACGTAGCATTTTTGGTGAATTTCAGTTTTAGGGAATTTTCTGTATAGCGAAAGTGCTTGAAAAAACATAGCTGTGTGAAATTCCGGGTATACATAGCAGTTTAGGGGTGTTTATTTCGCTGACCAGTGGGGTCAGCAGGTGTGGTGTTACGATTGTGGGTGCTGTGAATTCGGTTTACGTCAGTATGCCGGTAGACCAGTGTCTGATCGAGCTATCCGTCCACTGAACCGAGTATAGGGGAAACCAGTGCGACTTCGATTGCTGACTAGTGGGCCAGCAGTGCGGCCGCTGCCGCAAGTTACTGTGTCACGGGCTGACTTTATGGACCGGTGGACCAGAGCGGCTTGGAGTCAATGGTTCATGAGAACTGGGTGTTGGAGCGGAAGAGGAGAAGGAGCGAGCGGCTGGCGACACCAGGCTCGGCGGGCCTGCTCGTCATAGGTGGAGCAGCGGACGGAGGGAAACGGGAGGCCGCCGGCCGGTAGCGTTCAAGTACGGCGGTGCGCGGCCGAACCTCACCGGATGGATCGCCATGCGCCGATCTTGGTGGGCTTCGACCAGACTAGTGTAGGCGAGGAGGTGGAGCCGAGGAGGGGAGGACTCGCTGCCAAAATCCGCAGGTGTGATTGGAACGATTGGATCGGACCTGATGGCATCGTATATTCGTAACTTTTGTCAGACCTGATGGGTCATATCATATTATCGCGCACGCGCAGGTAATCTGACGAAATATTCTGAAGCATCAATGTTCTTCTAGATTCCTGACTCCTGACTGAGCTCACATGAGCATTCATATTCTGAGCTTTTGGGTTCCTCCCACTTCTCTCCACACAAATGGCCAGTAGATGTGTGTTGTGTTTGCAAGGAGTGACTGCTGGCAAGTCAATAGGAACGATTGGATACAGGCATGTATTGCAAATTACCATTTAATTTCTACAAGTTGTTTCATCCTGGCCACAGTATAATACATTCCGTTTCTTTAGTGATGCGGAAACTGTTAACTAATTATAAGTACATGCTACATTTCATTATTTTTTTTAAAAAAAAGTATACTATACTCCTTTTCAGAGAGGACACGATGGCAGCTTCCTTCTCTGTGTGGATTCCCTGCAATAGTTCACTGAACTGTCATTCCATCAAGTCTTTCCAAAAGAGAGATGATCACCTCTGCATCCAGCACTTGCTTTTACTACTGTATCCATGTGCTTGGCTTGATGGCTTGTGCGTGTGTGTATATATATGTGTATCAGTAGCTCTGACTGAGGCTATCACCATTCTTTGCCGGAGCTTCTATGCAGAGGCGAGGGTGTTTTCTCTTCTCCTTCGAGCATCAAAATAATGTAAGAGAGTGAAGAGCAGCTCTGATTTGTTCAATTCTTTGCATTATATTTTTGTTTGATTTTGAGCCTACTTTTGTCTGGTACTGGTAGTAGCATAGGAAACCATTTCTCTTGAGCTGAATTTCAAAATGGATTATATTTTGGGTGCCCGATTACAGCATCTAAGCATAATGCAAAAATTGCTTTTTAAAACTATGCATAGACAAGAGTTGCCACCTGTGTAATGATTTCCAGGAAAAAAACGGGTTCATTTAACAAGGGACTCGTTTTTATGGAGCAAACTGCATTTATGATGTGGTGTTGAGATTTTGTTATGCTGGAAATGGGCGACTGTGCAGCAGAGCAGTCTCTTCTTTTTAATTGAATATGTTTCTAATATGAACTGCAATTCCAGCTGACATGGCTAGTTCTTCCCGAATGAAGAAACCTTGTGATCATTGCAAAAGGTACTTGGACCATCCGGATGAGAAGAATCAAAGTATGAGCTGCTTCCTCAGGCGTATGACTGCCAGTCCTAAACATATCATGGTAATACTTCTCAAGTTTGATATCTTGTTTTCCATAACTTGCATTTCCCAATATTTTATACCAAAATGTAAATGTCGATTTGGTAAATGGAGACTGGATTTAGTACTTCGATTAACTTGATTTGGGGTAGCCAGGAAGAACTGAAGGGTGCTAGGCTGCTAGCTACTTCCTGAACACTGGGAAGAGTGACACCCCTACGACCATATGATCCTCATAGTGAGAAACATAATTTAAATCACAGAAGTTCTTAAATTAGTTTTAGTGTTTCATTTGATATGTCCAAGGCTTAAAACAGTGACAGAAAGTCTTGTATGCCGTGTTAAAATAGCCTCAGCTTCAATTTCCCTTTTCTAAAGACACCATAAATGTAGTTTGCTCCATAAAAAAACGATATCTGTTTACTGATGCATATCCGGAGTTCCGGACAAACATATCTCAGATTACATTATTTGTTTTCGGTTTACCTGGCCAGGACTTGCTCTATTTACATCAATTCCTTTCAATGTTACTACAGATTGTGCCAAACAAATTTCTGAAGCATTTTGTAGGAAAGTTATCCCAAACTATCAAGTTAGAATCCCCTAATGGCAGCGTATATAATGTTGAAGTTACGGAATGTTATAATAAGAAGGTTCTCAGACATGGGTGGGAGGAATTTGTTGGTGCCCATCATATTGAAGAGAATGACTTCTTGCTGTTCCGGCACATTGAAAACTCTGTTTTCAAGGTTCTGATCTTTGATTCCGATGGTTGTGAGAAAATCATTCGTTGTGATTGCATAAAAAGCATCCCAAGTGTTGGAGAAACAAGAGTAGATTATGTTGATATTTCAAGCAGCTCTCAGTTTGATACCATAGGATCGTCAGGGAAACTTTCCAGTCGACATGGGGAAACTTTGAAGATGACTGTAACATCCTCGTCATCTGGTGGCTCAGGTTATACAGTTATAACTTATATTTTACTTGCATATTTGCCTCAAATTCTAAAGTTACTTATTCCTATTGCCTGTTGTGTCAATTTGCACAGGAGAAGACATTCCATCTGAAAATGAATCTTTTGAGTCAGATGATCTTCAGGCACCAGGGGCTGATTATATTGTATCACATCGAACTTATCTATCTCAAGAACAAAAGGAGAGAGTAACTTTGCTGATCCAGGAGATTCAACCTAAAACTACTGTTTACATTGCCGTCATGCGGAAGAGCCATGTTCATCCCCCGGCTCCTTCTGTTGTAAGTTCACTACTGTTGAATAGCATGACACCGCTCCCAAAAATTATTTCCTTTTTGCTGATGTACATGCTGCCATAGGTATAAGCTAAATTAAAACCTCTTCAAATTCTCATGAGCCTTCTACTATGTGAACAAATGACACTTTTCCCCCCTTTTGTTCACTGTTGAAACTATTATTTTTTAGTAGTCTTGGTTGTTTGTTTACATCACATCATGTTCCATCTGTAATCAGGATATTATAAAGGAATATGCATTTGCATATTTTCCACATGTAAACGCAAATGTCACACTTCAGAGACCAGGCAAGAGCAAGAAGTGGCATCCCAAATTCAACACAACAAAAGGTGGTGTGTACAGGCTTCAAGGGCAGTGGTTAGACTTTGTCCGTGACAATCATGTGCAGGAGGGAGATATCTGCGCCTTTTTACCAGAAAAGCTTGGGAGAAGGTTTACATTTACAGTCTATGTACTTTGCGCAACAGCTACTCGTTCCAGGAGTGAAACTGGTTTTCAAAGGGCTGGCCCATGCCCTGGTGGTGGATCTAGTCCAAAGATGGCTTCAGAAGTCCATACTAAGGAGCCAACGGATGGTATTATTGCAAACTTTTAGAAAATCAATTGCATTTTGGATTATCCCCTTCTTATAGCCTATAAAACTCTCTGCAGGAGAGCATGTTTCATCCGAAAGAGACATGAATGGAATTTTGCATGAATCTCTGGAGAGCAAAGATTCTCGTAGGCCATGTCATCCTCTCTACTTTTTACCATCCAATAGCGGTCTATCTAAATCCCAAAAGAAGATTGTTGAAGAAAGAGTGCAGGCCATCAAATCCGAAGTTCCCATTTATGTAGCAATCATGAGGCGGGTCAGCCTTGGGATCTCTTATAAACCTATACTAGTAAGTTCATTTCTCTTCTAAACTCATTCAGTTATTATTATTCATTCTTATGGATTTGGTTACTGTCACCTTAAGCTAGTTTATTGATGTTGACATGATTGCTGTTGTATGAATGCCAAACTATATATGCACCTGCTTTCATATGAAACAAACTTTTTGTTACAGCATCAGAGTAATATCTTATTCCTCCCTGTAAAAGACTGAGTATATAAAGGCCAATAATATAAACTTAGAATTAGTTCATTTAAAATGTCTGCCTCGCTTTCATTGTTTTTCTAACTTTCTATCTGTGACACATCAGGAATTAGGTTTGCTTTTCTAACTTTGTATCTGTAACATATCAGGAATTAGGTTCGCGATATGCTACTGCTGTGAATCTCCCAGCTGGAGGGCAAACTGTGGTGCTCTGGTGCAGGAGAAATATATGGAAGGCCAATATAGTGACAACTCGTCAAAGGCATTATCTTTGTGGAGGTTGGCACAAATTTGTTCGTGACAATGATCTAGGTTTCGGTGATATCTGTCTGTTTGAACTGAAGAGGAACGAGAGGGAGCTTACCATGATGGTCCATATCATTCCCAGGAAGGAGATTTAGTTTGTAGTATAGTATAGGAGGAAATGGTAACCTTTTCTTTGTGCTAGCACTCTTGTGGTTTATTTTTGTTATTTTGTAGTACATTGAAATAATCGATGGTTGTCATCGAATTATCTGTGCAACTCTTTAATTTGATGCACGTTATCAGTATCCATCCAGACTGGTTCTAGTAAATTTTATGCGATGCAGCATCTTTTGCTAGTCAATTCTTATGGTAAAAAAGGAAAATTAATGCAGTACTGTTTGTGTTCCATTAGTAGGCAACTGCAAGCGTTTTCCTTGCTGTACAAATTTATATGAGTGCACGGTACACTGAGACAAAAAAAAAAATTAGGGTAGCCTGTTTTCATTAGTGACTCAAGTTTTTTTTTTCACAACTAGATTGCAAATTAGTTAGGATAATTTGGGGTAGTAACGTGTTTTCACTAGTAGATTGCTGGCTGATGCTGTGGTAATAGTGAGGTTGCTGACCGGTACAACTAGATTGCAAATGGTCAGTGATGCCACCGCTCAGCTTTTCTAGAGGCTTTTACTATGCACATAGATATACACTATATCTAGATATATACTAAATACAATATATTTAGAAAAGCCAAAACGTCTTACAATTTGAAACGAAGGTAGTAGTAGTAGCCTCCTCATACAACTTCTCAAAGTTGAGATCCTTGGATAGATGCAGCCTCCACAAGCACTGTCGCGAGGTTGATGTCGGTGTCCATTTCAGTGCCCAGCGTCAAAGAGTTGGTGTGCGGCTCGACATTGGTGACACCAGGAACAGCACCTATGTTTGTTGCATTTGCAACAAAATGGCTTTTGTGCTCCTTTGGTGGTCAGAGATGAACTCACAGTGTCACAGTAGCTCACAACCAAATTGGTACTTCATCCATCCCAAAATAGACATCATTCTCACTTTCTAAAAAGTCAATCACTTTTAACTTTGACCAAATATATATAAAAATATTAATATTTATAATACATAATTAGTATCATTAGGTAGATCGTTAAATATACTTTCATAATAAACTTGTTTAGAAATATAAATGTTGCACGTATTTTCTAAAATCTAATCAAAGTTGAGAAAGTTTGACCTGCACGATCTCATAACGACTTCTATTTGCGACAGAGGGAGTACTTCTGTGATCCTGACATGACCCCTACTCCATCCATCCCTAAATAATTGTCGTTTTCGTTTTCCGATAAATAACTTTGACTAAATATATATAAAAAGTAATAATATTTATGGTATAAAATTAATATTAATTAGATAGATCATTGAATCAATTTTTATAATAATATTTATGGTAATCCTAAGCGTATCTTTAGGAGTACCATAAATATTACGAAAATGTCTTGTACCAGTACCATAAATATTATTATGTGAGCGTATATACTAGCACCGGTACAAGACTACAAAGCAGTTTTTGTGCTTCCCATCAGGGAATATATATTTTTTTTTTTTGTTCTGGTAGTTTGATCTTTTCCGACGTGGAGACAACAGACAAGCTTGCTGGACCCAACGGCGCACCGCAGCTCGTCTCCTTGAGCCCTTCCTTGCCACCCGCGGACCCGCCTTGGCGCCGCCTCCCTTAGACCCTTACGCTAAGCCCTTGCAAATGCCCCCCCCTGGCTTCTTGGAGGGAGATTCCGGGATTAGGGCCGATTTGAGCATGGTATGTATACTCGATTTCTCCACTCTCTGTCATGCTGTGTTTTCCTGTTCCTTTTTCGGTTCTTGGCGGCGGAACAGATGTGGCCGGGGTGAGTTTGGTTGGCAGTGGCAATGCAATGCGTCCCCCACAGAAAAACAAAGGGCTTGATCTGCAATTGGATGCTCCCGTTGGGCAACAAGATCATAGCATTACTGTTTTGATTCGCATTACCTGGTGTACCGTTGGCTTGGTTTTAGTGCTCTGGTGCCCAGTCAGGATTGGAATTCACGTTACGCCCTTTGAAATTTAAAGATTGCCCCCATTGCGCAATAAGTTTTTTGTTTTGTGGTATTGTGCAGCAAGATTTATTGTCTGTAAATGCTGCTGTCGACTGCTTGTAACCTAGGAAGGATTGTGACCTTATATGGCCCGCTTATGCCTTTCAGCCTTTGATTTGCACATCATGGGTAGGATGGGAGCATATGTCATAGCCAGATGATGGCTGGACATGGGCTTGGTAGAAGGTGTGATAGAGTTTTTTATTTGGCATTGTCAATTGTCATGAATGGTGGCAATTATATTAATTTATTTATGGGCAGCCTTAGCACTTAGCTTAGGTGGATCAGATGTAAGAAAGTCAAATAAGGAACACAAGAATACAAACATGTTATGCTTGTGACCTACATATTTTCCTCGAACTCCACCATCTCTTTATTATTACAGTTCAATGCGAATTTTTCTTTTTTTACAGGAGAGGACATTCCGTCTTCAAATGATTCTTTAGAGTCTGATGATCCTCAGGCACCCCCAAGAGTTGATTATGTTTTATCATATAGAAGTTATCTATCTGAAGCACAGAAACAGAGAGTAGTGTCATTTATCCAGGAAATTCGACCTGAAATCACTATTTTTGTAGCAGTCACGCAGAAGAGAAATATTCAACCCCCAGGTCCTTTTCTGGTAAAGTCACTACTCTGAATAGGCAACTCACGTCTCTCAACATAAAATTGGTTGACAGCTTGTGACCAACTTATATGAGAAAATTAGCTATGATCTTCAAGTTGGCATGAATCTTCTGAACACATGTGGACAAAATACCTTTTCTTTGCTTACGATTTTGTTTAGTATTCTTAGTTGTCTTTAACAGCATCACATCTTGTTTCATCTGTTATCAGGGTATTTCCAAGAAATATGCATTTGCACATTTCCCACATGAAAGCACACGTCACACTTCAGATGCCTAGCAAGTGCAAGAAGTGGCATCCTCAATTTCAAAAGAGAAAGGCCAGTAGAAAACTTATGGGACAGTGGTTGGACTTTGTCCGTGACAATCATGTGCAGGAAGGAGATATCTGCCTCCTTTTCCCAGCAAAGAGTGGGAAAAAATCCACATTTATGGTCTATTTACTTTGCGCAACAGCGACACATTCCATAGGTGGAGCTGGTTTTCAAAGGGTTTGCCCATGCCCTGGCAGATCTTGTGCAAAAACAGCTTCAGGGGTCCATATTATGGATGAACTAACCAATGGTATTACAGAAAATCACGAAATTAGCATCATTTTAGATTAGTGCTTACTTATTGCTTAAAACTATCTACAGACGAAAATGTCTCCTTGGAAACTGATGTGCATGAAATTTCTAATGAATCTCTGGAGATTGAAGACCCTGGTGGTGCACCTCAGCCTCCATACATTGTACCATGCAGGAACTCTTTATCTAAATCTCAAAAGAAGATTGTTGAAGAGCGAGTGTGACCATCCAATCTGAAGTTCCCATTTGTGTAGCAGTTATGAAGAACAACAATGTTGGTGATGCTCAGAAGTGGATGCTAGTAAGCACAATTCTTCTTTTGGTATTGAATTATTGTTTTTTTATTGTGAGGACGGCTCATGTCATCTCAAGTTGATTTTTCTATGTTGGCATATAACTTTGCTTGTTTAAGAAAAAGGTTACGTGACCTGTCATTTCAATGTGTTGCTAATTTTCTATCTATAACACATCAGGATTAGGTGTACGATATGCTTCTGTACATCTTCCAGCTAGTGGCCAAACTGTGGTGCTCCAGTACATGGGGAGGACATGAGAAACCCATATGGTGATTCATAATGGTAGAAGGTGGTTTCTTAATGGAGGTTGTTCCAAATTTGCTCACGACAATGGTCTTCGAGTTAGTGATATCTGTCTGTTCGAACTGAAGAAGAACGAGACGAAGCTTACCATGAAGGTCTATATCATCTCTAGGGAGCAGTTTAGTTTGAAGTAGAAACAAAAGGTTTTCCTTCTGCTGGTACCTCACGAGTTATTTTGCTCGTATTGTACTCAAGTGAAATTGATCCATGAACAACTCTCAGACAGCAATGACTATCCACCCTGTGATAATGTAGTAGGTTTATGTTTAGCGATTGCTTTTGTACAGTTTCTCAGAGTTGCAATTGCAGTATATTTTTCTAGCTGCTACCTGTTATATTAATGTGTGCTTGTTATGCAGAAATAACATGATTATCTTATATCCTGAAGATGATATTTCGTGTGCTCAAGTACATTTCGGAGTACAGATTTGATTTTGCAGGAATACATTGAACTCAGAAAAACTGTTCTTACAGAAGAATCTGTGGAAAAATGTATTGTGACATGCTGAAATGACAACTTTGTGCTTCTTGCCTATTTTCATTAGCGAAGCACAAATGGTATATGTAGTTCTGTTTTTTTCCTTTTGGGAAATGGTTCTAGATTATTTAGTAAGTAATATTAAGTCTATTTTTGGCTCCTCGACTCTTGCCTTTGTCTAATTTTAAACCCCCAACTATAAAACTGTCTAACTTTGACACCTCAGCTATTAAAACCATTTAATTTTGTCCCCACAGTTATATGAAAAACACTCAAAATCCACTCGAGGATCAAAATTGAACGGTTTTGATAGTTGAGGTGCTAAAGCTAGGCAAAAGCAAGAGTTCAGGGGCTAAACATGGACTTAATCAAGTATTTTAGTTTTTTAGATATTTATAAAAAATTATATATTTAGATTTATTTATTATTGACAAATATTTAAATGTATTAAAATACTTATCTACACATTATTGGTTTTAATATATTGGATTTTTTGTTCTGAATATTAATACAAATTTATTTAAAAATATAATCTATATGTTTCAAGTTGTTATATTTTGAAATTCAAAATTTTTGAATTATTCAAATGAACTCGGATGGAGAAATAATCAAAACCAAAGTTGTAGATCTCCAATGAGATATATAACTTTAGTTAATGACTTTTTTCATTTGAAATCATTTACGGTGATTTTGTAGATTATTTTTTAAACAAACTAAGATGTTGGAAATTTAAAAACGGGAACATCCACTTTGATAGATTATGGCTGAAGTTGAGCCAAAAAAAATTGAAGACCGAAACAAACACTCTAATAGTAATGAAATAAAATTGAAAAAAAATTCGGTGATGAAATGGACTCTCGTACGATAGCTCTTGATTAGAGTCTCCGTTTCGAGACGACAAACCCGGCGGCTATAAAGGGATAGCAAAGTCCGTGCATAAGATGCTGCCTAGCTGCTTCAATAATAAGCAAATGGATAACGCTAACTATTCTGTATTATTGCAACAATGTTGTGTAGGGTGGCCATTGCAATAAAAATGGCTTATATGGTATAATCTGAAGCACCAAATGGCATAATGGGGAATTTTCAAATTATTTTTCTAGCAAACGACATGAGGTGTAGTACTAAGAGTCTTTTCCCTGTGTGCCATTATAAAAGATGGTTCAGATCTATATGTCACTAAAAAGTTCGAACGTACCCAGGTGCTATGACGCTAAACTTTCTTGCCTTCCACGCCATTCTGTTTTACTTTGAGCTCCAACGCTGTCTAACTGGGATGGGAGAAGTTCAAAATACCCTTGCCTGATCGCACGTGAGTGCAGAGGAGAGAGGCATCGGAGACGATAGTACAGGACAGCGTGGGGCCAATAAAATAAAAAATCAACTTGTCAAGAGAAAAGAAAAAAACAACGAAGCCCTTATCCTGACTCCAGAAGCTCCCGTCCGCACCACGGGCCTAGCACGACCGATTTCCGGCGAGTGGAGGCTATGCCGGCGACAAAGGATGGCTGAGTGCCCACCCTGGGAGCCACGCGCACCAGCTGGTGCTTGCGATTTTGAGGGCAGCGGCCTGCAGAGACGATGCTAATGCCGAGCGCCATTGACTCAGACGCGGAGCAGCGCTGCAGCCACCGTCCCACCACTCACATGCTTGTAGGCCAAGCCGAGGTCGCCACCGAGCCCGCCTCCCACTCCACCCCGCGCTCGCAGCTTTAGATATGGCCGAGTTCACCATTCCTGCCGGTAGCCGCCGCCATGGCTGCCGCGCACGGCAACCCGCAGCAACCCTCCGGGCGCAGCACAGCCACACCAGGCCGCGGAACAGCCCCGGCACCAGCCTCCCCAGCACGGGCACGTCGAAGACCGCAGCTGGGAACACCGGCAGGGACGCAGCGGCGTTGACCAGCGTGATTTTTTTTATTTTTAACACTTTTTGTAAACTAATTTTAAATCTAACACTGTTTTTTTTCAAAACTAATACTTTTGGCCGCGCCTATTGCCATGCACACGGCGAAATGCCTATGCCGCGCCATGCATGGTGGCGCGGCGGGAGAATGATGTGGCGTCGTCGTGGCAGGGTCTGCCGCGCCATCCATCTTGGCGCGGTTGTGACGCGCCATCGCTAGTGGCGCGGCAAGGCCCAATTAAAAGCCCGCGATGCCCCACTTCGCCCGCCCTCACCCTCACCCTCGAACGCCGCCGCCCGCCCAGCGCCGCCTCGCCTCGCCTACGCCCCCGCCCGCCCAACCCCTGCCTACGCCCTCGCTCGCCCAGCCCCTACCAGCGCCACCGCCTGCCAGCCCAGCGCCACCGCCGCCTGCCAACCCCACGCCTCCTCGCCTGCGCCAGCACCGCCTCCTCTCCTTCGGCTCATATCAAGGTGCTCTCTCTATCGATTTCTTGTTATTATGAATGTTATTTTAGTTAGGGTTAGTGATTTAGGATAGTTAGGGTTAGTGATTTAGTATAGTTAGGTTAGTGAATTTGTTTATTTAGGTAGGCAGTTTTTAGGGTTTACATTGTGTGTTGTAGTATAGTTAAGGTTTGGTTAGGTAGTTAGGGTTTAGGTTACTGTTAGTTAGGCCTTTGGGTTTAGGGATTGATTAGGTATTTATTATTTAGTTAGTTTATAGTAGTAAAGGTTGTCAGTATAGATACTAGTTTTCAAGTGTCGGTACTTAGTAGTGCGTGATACGGCGATTTGGAATGGATTGATGAATCTCTTAGCTTCAATGGCGTTTGTGTCCGTTTGAATACATAGAAGTTGCTTATTTTCTAAGTAAAGTTGTTTAATATGTCTGTTAATGTTACTTTGAATATATACATGTGCTTTCATATTGTGCTCCTATTATTTTACAATGCTACATAATGTTAATTTGAATACTCTAACCCTTTGTTTATCAATTTATAACAGGATAGCCCCTCTCACGTAGCACCCATTCTACCCCCTTCTTGAGATGGAGTACGACGCGCCGCACCGAGCACACTTGTTGAGTGACACCAACGCAGAGGTGCCCTTGCCTCCTTTGAGGCCCTGCACGCGCACCAGGCCGCACCAGTAGGACGAGCGTTACGCGTCGTACATACGGCGTGTCGACTTCCTCGAGCTTGTCTGTGTTGTCAACTACGATTTTCCGTCCCTTGACCCAGCACTACTTACTATAGCTGTAGACAGGTGCGAGTGCCTTCATTGTACGTAAACATTCTTATAACAAATTTGAGGTAACTAACAGTCGTTCTATTCTTATAACAGGTGGAGCCCTAAGACCCACACGTTCCACCTACCTTGCGGTGAGATGATCTTGACCATGCAGGACGTGGAGGCTATCTTTGGCCTTCGGTTGGGGGGACTTCCAGTGACAGGTATAGTTGACAACAATGATTGGAGGGAGCTGGTGGCTCTAGCACTTCCTTGGTGCTTTCCTCTTCCCAGATGCCTCGGGCAACACCATCAGCTGGATCTTCCTTGATATATTACACCAACCGTGGGATAACATAGCAGCGTACAGCTGGAGCAGCGCAGTCCTGGCATGGACGTATCGACAGCTGTGCGGTGCCTGCCGTCGCACCTTAGGGTATGCGAACCTTGGGGGTTGCTCGTACCTACTACAGGTTTGGTGTTGGGAACGATGGCCCGTTGGGAGGCCCTGTGCTACTGATATACTGGTAAGTACTTCGGTTCACTATATTTTTCAAGGCAGTTACATATGATTAAATTATTAATGGCTAATTCATTATTGTGTTCAATGCAGCGTTGGAACGGGCAGGATACACTCCCTACAGCTCTATATATCTAGACGCAAGCAGAGTTAGTTACAGGGAATGTGCGGCGCAAGTACAGGGAGTACACGGACGGTCTCGACGTCCTGACACAGCACCAGGTTACGCTCTCTTTACTATCATACATGTGTCTTATTTGATGTACATTATATCATAACCTAACTCAATTACGAAATGTTCAGGTGCATTGGTGTCCTTGGGATGCTCCGGAGCTCGAGTACTATCTGAGTTTTGTCACTAGGGATGAGTCAGACGAGTATCGCTGCAATGTCCCTCTTATTTTCTTCCATGTGGTCGAGATTCACTTGTCCATCAGGGTTTGCAGGTAGTTTAGAAGAATGACAGGCTACCCACCACCGCTTTACTCCACCAACCAAGAATTGTACGGGTGCGTTATCGATTAATAACAAAGCTACAATTTAGAGGTGTGTATGGTACAACTAACAATCATTTTGTTGCAGGTATGACCACAGAAAGAGGTATAAGACCAAGGATTGGCGTGTGACACACAACGCGTACATCCAGTTGTGGCAGAACAGGGACCGACAGCTCAGCCTAGGCATTCGGTTAACCGAAACCGATCGATTCGGTTCTTCGGTTTTATAGTAAATTCGGTTACCTAGAAACTGCTAACCGATCGGTTCTTTTGAAAAGAGAGAGCTGAGCAATTCGGTTTCGGTTCTTTTCGGTTCGGTTTCGGTTATCACCGAACTAACCGATTCTATCGATGAACATCCAGAAAATACAAAGATCGATGAACAAATTCAACAAAAAAGAATAGAAGATGTAGATCCATTCGCCTCCGTCGTGCACACAGGCGTCGGTCGCCGGGGGGAGAAGGAAGCAGCGGGCACGCACCACCGCGTCGGTCGCTAGGGTAGGGAAGGAGGCAGGGCCGGCCCACTGCGCCGGCTATCGGGGTGGGGAAGGAGGAGGAGCGTCGCGGGTCGGGCCAAGGAGCAGGAGTGCCACCCCGCAGTTCGCCGAGCCCTGCTTGCTGTGGCGTGGGGTGGGGAAGCAGGGCCGCAGGGGCCATGCGCCGGTCGCCGGGGGGAGAAGGAAGCAGCGGCCAACGGGCACGCGCCGCCGTGTCGGTCGCTGGGGTAGGGAAGGGGGTAGGGAAGGAGGTAGGGCCGGCCTGTTGCGCCGGCTATCAGGCTGGGGAAGGAGGAGGAGCGTCGCGGGTCGAGCCAAGGAGCAGGAGCGTCACCCCGCAGTTCGCCTCGCCCTGCTTGCTGCGGCGCGGGGTGGGGAAGCAGGGGCCATGCGCCGGTCGCCGGGGGGAGAAGGAAGGAGCGGACCTGAGGGGAGGGGCCACGCGCCGTGGGGTAGCGAGGAGCCGAGGAGGGCAGTGGGGAGCGGCGGCAGCAGGATTGGGAGTAGGGACTGGAGAGTGGCTGAGGACTCGAGGAGAGTGAGTGAGTGACCGGACTTAGGGTTTACCATGGGCTGGGCTGTATTCTATGGGCCACAGCCATCAACGAGCGTAGAGGCAGAGCTCAGCTTCAATTCGGTTATTTTGGGTCATTTTGGTTAACCGAGTCCTAGAACCGAATATTTCGGTTCCGGTTAGTTCGGTTTCGGTTCCGGTTAGTTCGGTTCGGTTCTTGGTTTTCGGTTTTTTGTGCCCAGATTGACTGGCAGCCAGTCGATGCGGGTCCCCCACACGACTAGCACACCTTCGACGAGTACCTGCGGTGGCTTCACAGGTCTACGAGGACACATATCAAGCCCCCATACACTGAGGAGCCGATTGACGAGGACGACGAGGAAGATGTGATCGAAGATGTGTATGACGTTGCCACTAGGGATGACACACAACTATAGAGAGCCCCGCTTTAAAGATACATGGTAAAATACTCGAATGGTATAATTTGTTATCCATTTGGTATTAAGTATGTGTACTAAAACTATCCAACCGCGTTTCTGTACCCAGGCGACACAATTGTCCAGGATGTCCAAGGAAGCAGCGTTTTAGCTTCACGAGTCTAGAGGGCTGGGGCCAGGCGTTCTCAAGGCTTTTGTGGAGGTAAACATAAACTTTTCTGTTCCAAAAATGTTTCTTTAGTGTATATGCATTTGGGAAATGCACTAACTTTAACGTCTATTTATGCAGAAGGTGAAGTAGAGCTGCAGGAAGCTAGCTCAGAAGCTGAGCTGCATGGACACTCCTTGGGTGGAACTGGCAGTCCCGGCACGGTCAGGTGGCACGTCTTCTGCCTCTTTGAGGACACCAGCCAGCTCTTCTCAGCTAGTGATGGGTGCCACTTTCGTAGTGCATACACCACCACATCATAGCGCTGGGAAGGACCCTACAAGCGAGGACGACGATGACGATGATGACCCCCCGGGCTTCCGCAGATAGCACGACCAGTGGGACAATTAGCCATAGGACGAGATCGGCATGTCTCAGCTAGGTGGTGCCCCGCTTGGTATCCAAGGAGCCTCACAGGTAGTAACAAAGGTAGTTTCTTTAAATACGTAGGCTCCATGAACTAACGATCATAAAGATTATAAGTAATCGTGCATATCATATACTTGTAGGGTACGAGCCGTACGCACCGGCAACGCGACCACACCGACGTTTGCTACACTCCTAATGTGTTGCCTACAAATCCGAAGAGATAGAGGCGTCCGAGGGATCATTACACTCCTAGGACTTAGTTTGTTATGTCGAACTCATGTCGAACAAATATTATCGTCCGAAACTTGCAGACTCATGAATCAATGAAAATATTATATGGCAACTTGTCAACTTGCGCACGGACTCCATTTATTTGCTTCATATTCATTTCAATGCGTCGTGGCATCACTTGTAGTTGTTTACAACACCGACAGCAGCATCTACGCCCATGTCGTCTTAGACTGCAAAAAGTTGGTTCCCATTAGACGGTATGACCAGTCTTGCGTAACAGAGCAAAAGCGGTATGGCCTATAGTTCAGGGCTACGAAACTAGAGTCAATAACGCAGTGCTATGTCAAGTCATGATAAACCGATAAGATGGGATACAGTATATGCAGCGGCATTGAAACAAGAGATAAAATCTAATAGGACAAGTACAACGACATAGAAGCGAGATACAAAGTTTGAAAAAAGGTACATTGAACGGAGAATAGACCATCGTTATGGCAAGGCAGACAAACAGTGTTAGATTTAAAATTAGTTTACAAAAAGTGTTAAAAATAAAAAAAATTAGGCAAGACACGACGTGCGCGCGATATCTCTGGCCCGATGGCGATGGAGACGCGTCTAAGGGTAGTCTATTTGTACGCACATGCCGGCCGCACGAGCAGTCGTCGCCACGTACCTACACATCGTCATGTCACTACTTGACGCCGCCGCTGGCCATATCGATCTCTCTGGTGGACAAACTTCGAACACGACCGCAAGTTGGCCGCCACCGCTGGAGACTGGACGGCAGTCTAACGAAGGGACGCGCCGTGGGCCAGGGCACGGTAGTGCCGCGCCATGCACGGCGGCACGGCTACTCCTGCCACGTCAGAGGCCTTGGCACGTGGAAGTGCCACGTCATCCTCCTGCCGCGCCACCATGCATGGCGCGGCACAGGCGTTTCGCCACGCCATGGCAATGGGCGTGGCCAAAAGTGTTAGTTTTGAAAAAAAAACAGTGTTAGATTTAAAATTAGTTTACAAAAAGTGTTAAAAAATCACCAACGTCATGCTCCGGACGGCCCCTGTGTTCGCCGACGCAAACGTGGCCCTGGCCGTGAGCGCGGAGTCATGCAGCACGTGGTGGACGGGGGCCACACCGAGCGCCTCCATGGTGCGCGTGACGACTACGGCCGTGTCGTCGGGTGCATGCGGAGACCTCTACATCGGAGGGCGGTGGCAGGTGCCTCCTTGTACAGGACCTCGCGCGGTCTGCACAAGGTGCTCGAAGGCGTGGAAGATGCCATGGTTCATGATCTCCTTGAGCGCCGTGGCATGGACGCCGCGGGAGGAGAGCGACTAGAGGCAGCGTCGAGGCAGCGCCTTTCGTTGGCGTGAGCCGGGGTGGGGGTGGGGGCAGTGTGGGGTGCAGGTCGTCGCTGGAACTGTTCGGCGGCACGCCGTTTCAGCGAATGGGTGGTCATCGCCGGCAAAGGATCCAACGAAGGCGGTGTATAGCTCCCCGGCCAACGAGGGCGCGGGCTCGGCCCCGACCGGTGTGCGATGCCCCCTCTGCCGGCGTCCTCTTAACGCGTGCGCTCCATCGTTAGAGTGGTGGTGCCGGTCGATGACCATGCGCGCGGGATGGCCGAACGGGCAGCAGGTCGAGGTGGGAGTAGGCATGCAGGAGCTTGGAACGAATGGCCGACGGGAGGAGCTGCGGGCGCGGCGACCGGCGTCCTGCTCAACTTCCATGCGCTGCTCCTGTCATGTTCCTCCATGGACGCGAGCGCCCCGCCCTGCCCCACGGCCGCACGGGCCATCCCCGGTGCCAGCATCATGACCGCTGCTGCGTGCGCCCTACCCCACGCCATGGACGAGCGTGCCGTCCTCGACACCAATAGAGTGAGCGCCGCCGTGACTGGCTTGTCCCACCCCCGCGCTGGCGAGATCCACCCCCACCACTAGGACGGCGCATGGGCGAGCTCCACCCCCGGCAACTGCGACAGTGCACAGACGAGCTCTCCCCGGCCGCATTCTTGAGGAGGAAGAAGGTGCCTAGGTCACTTATAGCTTAGCCCCATCGGACATAGAGAAAGAAGTGAGAGGATATGGTTGTGAGAGAAGGGTATTTTAGACATTGTGACTGGCTAGGCCCACATGTCAGGGCTGCCAAACGGTGGAAACTAGACGGAAGGTAAATGGAATACGCGTGTGGGGTAAAAGAATTTAGCGTCATGGCATCAGGTTATATTCAAGCTTTTTAATGGCATATAGGCCTGAACCATCTCTTATAATGGTAGGCAGGTAAAAGCCTCTGGTATTAAGCACGTGAGTGGATCTATGGATAAGAAACTCGGTAGGTACGAGCTAGTGGCACTGCAAGAGGCACACTCATTGTTCGATAATTGGGTGGATCCAAACTGCTTGGTGAAATGCAATAAAATCATGGCCATGGTCTTCTCTGCCCCCGCATGTAGTCACCGAGGAGGTGGAGGGCGGATGCGTCGGCGAGGAGGGCCCCGGCGCGCCTCCGGGGAGGAGGACGAAGAGCGGCGGCGGTCGGCTTGGTGTGGCTCGCCGGAGCATTGGGCGCGAAGCATTCCGGCGTGGTGGAGGTGGAGGGCGGATGCGCCGACGAGGAGGGCCCCGGTGCGCCACCTGGGTGGAGGACGAAGGGCGGTGGCAGCCGGGTACTCCGCGAGACCGGGTGAAAGGTCCTAATATGGCTAGAGGAGGGGTGAATAGCCTATTTAAAAATCTATAAAACAACTAGAGCAATTTGATTAGTATAACAAATAGCGAAATGCAAACTTGTTCTAGCTCTACAAAGGTTGTAAGACACCTATCCAACAATTCTAGTTGCTATGATCACTAGACACACAACTTGCTATGTTACTACTTACTAAGAGCTCTCACACTTGCTACACTAAAGAGCTCCACTAGATGAACTTAAAACAACAAAGCAAGCTCTCAATTCTAATTATACTAAAGAGCTTGCTACAACTAGTTTGCAAAAATATAAATGAGTGAATAGGGTGAATATACCGTCGTATAGAGGAGTGAACCAATCACAAGATGAATACCAAATCAATCACCGAGAGAATACCAAAAGGGCAAGAGACAACCAATTTTCTCCCGAGGTTCACGTGCTTGCCAACACGCTACGCCCCCGTTGTGTTGACCAACACTTGGTGGTTCGGTGGCTAAGAGGTGTTACACAAACCTCGTCCACACAATTGGACACCACAAGAACCTACCCACAAGTGAGGTAACTCAATGACACGAGCAATCCACTAGAGTTACCTTTCGGTGCTCCACCGGGAAAGGTACAAATCCCCTCACAATCCTCGAAGATGGCCACGAATAATCACCAACTCATGCCAATCCTCCTCCACTGCTCCAAGCCATCTAGGTGGTGGTAACCACCAAGAGAAACAAGTGAATCCTGTAGAGAAACATAAATACCAAGTGCCTCTAGATGCAATCACTCAAGCAATGCACTTGGATTCTCTCCCAATCTCACAATGATGATGGATCAATGATGGAGATGAGTGGGAGGGCTTTAGCTAAGCTCACAAGGTTGCTATGTCAATGCAAATGGCCAAGATAGTGAGCTTGAGCCGGCCATGGGGCTTAAATAGAAGCCCCCACGAAATAGAGCCGTTGTACCTCTTCACTGGGCACAACACGGGGTGACCGGATGCTCTGGTCAAATCAATCGGACGCTGGACCCCAGCGTCTGGTCACGCGATGCATGCCACGTGTCCCTCTGCATTCAACCAGAGCCGCCCAATTTCAACGGTCAAGTGATGAACGGACGCGCTGCTGCGAAGTGACCGGACGCTGGACCTCAGCGTCCGGTCGTTTCCAGTAAGCATCTAGAAGCGCAAAATCACGACCAGACACATCCGGTCATGCTCGATCAGACTCACCCAGCGTCCGATCACTCAATGTCTCCTCTGTGCGCCGCCATGTCAGCGGGACCGGACGCACCCCTCCAACGTCCAGTCACTAAGTGACCCAGCGTCCGATCAAAGACCGATGGCAGCGTCTTTACGCTTCCACTGATCGGACGCTCCGGTCCAGCAGATGCCAGCGTCCGGTGCACTCTGTGAAGCCCTATCTTTTCTGTCTAGGGCGCCGGTGGCACCGTTGGACTGTCCGTACTCTACGGGCGGACACTCCACCGGTGAAGTTCCTAACCCTTGCTCAAATGTGCCAACCACCAAGTGTATCACCTTGCGCACATGTGTTAGCATATTTTTCACAAATGTTTTCAAGGGTGTTAGCACTCCACTAGATCCTAAATGCATATGCAATGAGTTAGAGCATCTAGTGGCACTTTGATAAAACCGCATTTCGATATGAGTTTCACCCCTCTTAATAGTATGGCTATTGATCCTAAATGTGATCACACTCTCTAAGTGTCTTGATCACTAAAACAAAATGGCTCTTACTATTTATACCTTTGCCTTGAGCCTTTTGTTTTTCGCTTTCTTCTTTTTCAAGTTCAAGCATTTGATCATCACCATGCCATCACCATCATCATGATCTTTACCATTGCTTCATCACTTGGAGTAGTGCTACCTATCTCATAATCACTTTGATAAATTAGGTTAGCACTTAGGGTTTCATCAATTAACCAAAACAAAACTAGAGCTTTCAATCTCCCCATTTTTGGTAATTGATGACAACCCTTTCACAAAGATATGAATTGAAATTTAATTGAATCCATGTTGCTTGCCCAAGCATTTTTAACATGTGTAAAACAATATGGACAAGTTTCATGAATCCCAAATGGTAGCAATTGCTCCCCCTACATATGTGCTAAGAGTTTGAATTGTAGCTTGCACATATGCTTAGATAGGAAATATAGGAGACAATTTCTACCATATGACGCTAAGGTTTAAGAGATGGACCTTTGAAGTGTGATACCAATCGGAGTGCACCAATATACCATCCTTAGCATCATTAGTAACTAGACATACACAAAAACTAGAATACCCCGTGAGATCAACATTAGAAGTAAGGGTCTAGTTTTCATAATGTGAGCATGAGTCTAGTTACTTAACCTATGCATGCTAGTTTTTCATTTCATCATTCAAACCTACAATTAGCATACACCACACAAGCATGGATATTGAAATTAAAAACTTGTGCCATGCAAGCAAATATATGAAATGCACATTCAAATGCAACATATAAGTTTATGAGCTTGCTCCCCCTACTTATGTGCATTTTTGATTTATCCCCTTACAGTGTCATTTCATTTGTTTTCTCCTCCTATCTAACTATCTTTGTGAATTTCTCTCCCCCTTTGTCAATAATTAGCACAAAAGGCGAGCTTAAATTATAGATAGGTTAGGGTGAAACCATATGAAATAAGGATCATTTTACCAATTTGGTTCAATCTAGATCACTTGCAAAAGATATTTAGCTCGGTTTGATCCAAGGACAAGCTTCTTCACACCTCCAAATAAGGGTTATCTTGTACCATGTTGAGTTAAATACTTATAGCTTATTTTCTAGATCAAACACTAGGTTTACAAGCCCACAAACATATCATATGCTACCACTAGATCATTTCAAGCATACAAGCAATAGTGGTACCATACAAGTATCAAATTCATTTGATTTTCATGAATGAGTCTATTCAAATGTGAAATATGTCTAGATGCACTAAACATGTCCTTAGAAAGGATGTATGCCATGCCAATCAACTTTTACCTTGGATTGCTCGAAGGAGAGGCATGTCATAGAATGGGGGGGGGTGCATCAACACATATTGGAGAAGTCAAGTATGTTTAATTCATTTCTTAGCTTGCAAAACCTCTTCTTATCAAGTGGCTTGGTGAAGATATCGGCAAGTTGATCTTCGGTGCCCACACTCTCAATGCAAATGTCCCCTTTTTGTTGGTGATCTCTTATGAAATGATAGCGGACATCAATATGCTTTGTTCTTGAATGTTGAACCGGGTTGTTGGTGAGCTTTACAGCACTCTCATTGTCACGTAGCAATGGCACTTGCTTGAATTTAATTTCAAAGTCACTCAACGTAGCCTTCATCCAAAGTAATTGAGCACAACAACTACCGGCTGAAATGTACTCCGCTTCGGCGGTTGAAAGTGCTACACTATTTTGCTTCTTTGATGACTAAAACAAAATGGCTCCTACTATTTATACCTTGCCTTGAGCCTTTTGTTTTTCTCTTTCTTCTTTTTCAAGTTCAAGCATTTGATCATCACCATGCCATCACCATCATCATAATCTTCACCATTGCTTCATCACTTGGAGTAGTACTACCTATCTCATAATCACTTTGATAAATTAGGTTAGCACTTAGGGTTTCATCAATTAACCAAAATCAAACTAGAGCTTTCATTGGGAGAAGGACGAAGGGCAGAGCGCAGGCCACGCGGCCGTGGCAGCGAGGAGGACTTGACGAGTGACCGGGGAGAGGAAGGACGATGACGTAGCTCGGGCCGTGCGGCCGTGTCGGCGAGGACGGTCCGACGTGGCTGGGGAGGACGAGGAGAGCCCCGACGCATGCGGTTGTTTCTAGGCGAGCGACTCGCGTGCGGTTGGCCGTATAGATGGCCAACGGGCCGACCCGGCCTGGCACGTCACGGGCCCGTGCCAGCACGGCCCGATAGCCAATGGGCCAGCACGACACGTCGTGCCTATCGGGCCATGCCGAGGCGGGCACCGTGCCTGACCTACGGCCCAGGCACGGGCTGCTAGGCCATTTATCGGGCCGGGCCGGCCAGAGAAGCACGGCCAATCCAGCATTCCGGGCCAGCCCGAGCCTACGATGAAGCGCGACTACGCGAGCAACCAGAGAGAGGGGGAAGGGGAGGAAGCGCGAGCGGCCAGAGATGCAGTGGCCGCCTGCGACCTTGCCCTTGGGCCTAGATCCAGGACCCCCCCGTCATCGTGGCCGCCGGAGTGGAGGCCGGGATGGATGCGGAGGGGGAGAGGCTGTGGCGTCTGTGCACTGGCAGCCCGTAGCGAGCCACCGTCGTAGTCGCGTCGGCCCGGCCTCGATGCCGCCCATAGTTCCATGAGCTACGGCCACCGGAGTAGCCCGCGTGGCTCCCGCTCCGCTGCCGCGCTGCCACTGCACCACAGCCCCGCCACCGCACCACCGTCGCCATCGCAGCCGCCTCCCACCATGGCACCACAGATCTGCGTGCCGACAGGCCAGATCCAGCCAAGGGGACGACAGATTCGAGCATGGCTAGGGCTGGCTGCCGCCCCATGCAGACCTCCACCATGACTAGAATCCCTAACTCAGGAGCACCTCTCGGAGAGAGAAAGGAGGGAGGAGAAGGGGGAAGACCCAGCCGCCGCCATCCTTGCCTTCGACCGGCCTGCCTTCGGAGAGAGAGAGGAGGGAGAAGGAGGCATTGAGCTCCGGTCGGCTGGGGATGAGAGCGGCCGGGTGACGGTCTCGGGGAGGGAGCGAGGGGCTGCGGTGCGGCTGCGCCTGGGATTTGGGGAACGGGGTGTCGGGGTGTTAGGGTTAGGGATGGTGCTTGGGCGGCAAGCAGCCAAGGGCCACCAATGGCCTTCAGACAGAGCGGGCCGTGCAGTGCCAATTTCACGTGCACTGGGGTAAGGCCAGGCCACGACCTACTCTCTCCGGGCCAGGCCCCGCCAAGACCCGCTATCACCGGGCAGCCCAAAAAAAAAACGGGCCTTGGGCCGGGCCGACGGGCTCGAGCTGCATGGCCGAAGGGATAAGGCAATGTAATAAGAAAAGAAAAGAAAAAAGAAAAAAAATAAGGGTATTATGAACATTTTATCATCTGTGATTTCTGCTCGAGAAGCTCCTTTGCCGAAACGGTTAATAAAAACAGATTCAGCTCTACGAGTAAATCTGTTCCACAGGTAAAATCACGACTGAAGCTGAGCCCTACCAAACAAGCCTATCGTCTATTTTCTTCTCTATTGTTTTATTCTTTTTACTTAGAATTTTGCCGACTCTTATTTAGAATATATAAGACAATGGCTTTAAGGGCATCAATGGGTGACTCATAAGTTAGCTTTTAAGTATTTTTTTTATATTTTAGTAGAAGAGAGAAAAATTATTTCTGAATAGGCTCAAGAACATATGAGAGTGTCATATGAGTCCAATCATACTATAAGCTATTGTTAAAAGCTAATATTATTGGAGAGTTTGACTGAAAGCTAGTAACTCACTTTTAGCGTGTTGCGGGAGCCTAAGGGCTTGTTTGGAATGCGGGATTTTTTTCTCATTTCCTGCGTTTTTCCTGTGAAATTAAACTGATTCATGTGAATATCCTACGTGATTCCTGTGAAATTCCTGCGCTCCATACAGGGCCTTGTTTAGATTGCAAATTTTTGCAACCTGAACACTATAGCACGTTTCGTTTGTATTTGACAAACTTTGTCCGATCATGGACTAACTAGGCTCAAAAGATCCGTCTCGTGATTTATAATCCAACTGTGTAATTAGTTTTTTTTTACCTACATTTAATACTCCATGCATACATCCAAAAATTAATGTGATGGAAAGAGAATAAAAAAAATTTAGAGGTGATCTAAACAAGGCCCAGGTCTAACTATGTTTTTAGATCGGTCACTGATTTCGTGGATGTTGTTGCCTCCGACCGTGCTTCATGTCTGGATTTGGTTATGTCCGTATCCACTCTCACCTGAGTGACCCGATGCGGAAACGAAACAAGGAGGGTCTGACTCTGAAGAATCTCTTCCCCCTACCGTACTAATCGGTCCTGTCCTGGTGGCGGTGGCCGCCGCTGGGTCGTCCAAAGCTGAATCCAACAGAGCGCCGCAGCTCCTCCGTCTCACTCCTCCCGCCGCCTATACACTCCTTTGACCGACCGCCGTTGCGCCCACTCCCGTTCGTTCGTTAAGCCCTCGCACAAGCGCCGGCGGCCCTCCGACCGGCCGAAACCCCGGCGGCCTGCTCGAGGTTCCGGGATTGGGAACGGTCTGAGCTTCTGCTCAGGCCGGCGGAGGCATTCCCTTTTGGTTTCTTGGAGTGGCATGGTGGTGGTGACAGGTGAATATGGTATGTATTGCTACTCGATTCCTCCTCCTCCTGTCTCGTCCTCTTGCGATTTCCTGTGCTACTACTTCCCGGTTGGCTGGCAATGTCGTGCGCCCACATAAGCGTGGTGCCCGGGGTACCGGCCTCGTCTGGATTGCTCCCCTCCCACCGCGCTGCTTGATTAATGAGGGGCACTACTGTTTCCTTCGGTTTTGGTGCTCCTGTGCTCAATCAGGATGAGATTCGCGTTCTGGCGATTCGGATACTAATCAAATGATATCGATTCCTCCCATCGATGCTGCCATTGCTTGCTACTGTATTGTATGAACCTTCTGCTGCTGCTGTTTATAGGCAGTCTAATACGCTTTGAGCAGTAATCAACTGAAGTGACAGTGACCCCCACCTAGATCTAGATAGATAATCTTTTCAGCAAAGTTGGGAATTTTGCCAGAACAATTTGATTATTATTTTTTGGTTAGTGAGTTACTGGTGACAGCAAACCTTTTTGTGTTTGTGCAGAACATTGTGTGTGAAGTCTGTGGAGATGTTGGTTACAGACAACTTCTGCTATGTTGCAGAGACTGCAAGCGTTGTGCTGTGCACCAGTATGTTTCCTTTTACCCTAATTATGCTTTATTTCATTACATTCGATTTTATGTTGCGCTTATTAATGGGTGTAGCGTAGACAACAATATTTTTTCCTTATATGACAAACCATGCTACCAACGTAGGGGGGTATCGCTAATTTTTATCCAGCATTTTACATCATTAATATTCTTTTCCCAACCATTTCAAAAGTCGTGTAGACAAACTATATGAATCTATCTCTACCTTCACATTCCATTGGTTTATAAATGGACATTTGCAAATCATATATAATACCTAAATGGAAAACTCAAGTACCTTCTGTAATGTAGTTATGTTGTTATAGCATATTAATTTATGGTTGGCCTTTTCTCATTGTGTAGATACTGTTTGGACAAAGTTGTCTTCGATTCATCGTTAATAAAATGGTTCTGTTATGAATGCCTACAAAGGCGTGGTGAAGTTATTTGCATCAGTTCTCTAGAGAAGGTGTCAAGTGAAAGGCCACCAAGTCATGCTCATTTTCGTTCTCCAGTACATCAGCTAGTTACCAAGAGTGTGGAATCAGTAAGGAATGCAGGGCCATGGAGAAATGGAAAAAATGAATCATTTGCGACTAAATATACATCTCTCAACAGAAATTATTCTTCGGTTAAGAAGCACAATAAAAAGAAGTCACTTATGAAACCAATGGGTAACTGCACAAGTAGGAAAGTACGAGTTGCTAAAGTTACCACCCATACAAGTGCCGAAGCATCACGCTCTTGTGAAACCATTGGGACAGAATCAGCTCAGAGCAACCACAGCAAGAACCAGCAGGTGGACCATGAAAATCCTGTTGCATTTTACACTGAGCAGCCTTGTCCTTTGATTGTGAATAGCTTGGGTAAATTGGTAGATAATCACCAGTCTCACCTCTTAGAAACAACAGAAGGGTTGTCTAGCAAATTGAAGAAAGTCCCACAATCACTCACAGCACCATTCAAAGGATTAGAGAAGAGAGAGAATGTGGTTTTAGGATCAAATAATTTAGGGTCATCATGTTCCACAGCTGACCTTGGAAACTCAGTTCTTGGAAAAAGTGGAGACAAATCGAATAGAATGAAGGATAGTGGTGCAAACTTGTCTTCCAAACACACTGATCATGACAATCAGACAAATCAACACACTTCAGATGGCTGCAAGAATATGGAAGGCAAGTCTGTAAAGGCTAAAAAAACTGTGGTTGATGCACATAAAAACACGTTTTGGACAGTGGACTCACTGAGAAATGATAAGGACAAGTCTGAAGCACATGGTGATAGTAACAGGGATATCTTAAATGGCTTCACACCAGGAGGAGACAAGGAAGAGGTCACACTCCAGCTGGATCATAGGGCTAGCAATGAGTTGCTGCCAAGAAGCATGGCCACCAATGTACCACAGCTGCCCACTCTGCAAAACGATGTTGTGGACACAGTCATGCCATATTCACCCAATGATGGTTGTGAGGAATTATTTTCCTGCCCTGGCATAAAAAACATCTCAAGTGTCCGAGAAAGAAGTGTAGATTCCATTAATATTTCAAGCAGTTCTCATGATACCATAGAAGCATCTGAAAGCAGTGAAAGATTCAGGGAATGCCAAAAGGCTAGCTCCTGTCGTCGCCGGAAAACTGTGAAGATGGCTATGGCGTCCTCATCATCTGAGGAGTCAGGTTATAGCATTATTCAAGTTCCATGCATATTTACCTCGAATTGTACATCACTTGTTATTAAACTCTGTTGCGAAATTTGGTACAGGAGAAGACACTGTGTCTGAAAACGAATCTTTGGAGTATGTTTTGGCATGTAGAAGTTATCTATCTAAAGCACAAAAGAAGAGAGTAATGAAGCTTATTCAGGAAATTCAACCTGAATTCACAATTTTTATATCAATAATGCGGAGGAACAATGTGCAACCCCCGGGTCCTTTTCTGGTAACTCCACTACTCCTATTGAATAGGCAACTCATTTATATCAACATTTACTGTTTGTATCCCTGCATTCCAAATTATAAGACGTTTTGGCTTTTCTATATACATAGCTTTTGCAATGCACTTAGATATACACTGTGTCTAGATTATATAATAAAATCAATATATCTAGAAAAGCAAAAAATGTCTGATAATTTGGAATGGAGGGAGCAGATAATAGTGCCAATGTATGGGAAATTTACCTATGAGATTCCGGTTGTCATGAATCTTCTTAGCATCTTGTTCCATTTGCTATCAGGGAATTACCAAGGAATATGCAATTGCACATTTCCCAGATAAAACCACAAATGTCACTCTTGAGACGCCTGGCAAGAGCAAGAAGTGGCATCCCAAATTCTACAAAAGAGATGAAAGTAGAAAGAACATGCTTATGGGACGGTGGTTAGACTTTGTCCGTGACAATCATGTGCAGGAGGGAGATATCTGCCTCCTTTTACCGACAAAAGATGAGATAAGATACACATTTATGATCTATGTTCTCCATGAAACAACTCATTCTGGAGGTGGGGCTGGCTTTCAAAGGATTGGCCCATGCCCTGGTTCATCTAGTGCAAAGATGGCTTTAGAAATCCATACTGAGGAGGAACCAACCGCTGGTATTGTTGCAAACATAAAAAAAAGTATTAGCTCTCTAGATTATTCCTTTTCTTATGGTCTAAAACTGTCTGCAGGAGAACATGTTTCCTCGGAAAGTGATATGCAAGAAATTTCTCATGAACCTCTGGAGAGCGGAGACTCTGATGATCCATTTGAACCTCCATACTTTGTACCATGCAGGAATCCTCTATCTAGATCCCAAAAGAGAATTCTTGAGGAGCGAGTGCGAGCTATCCGATCTGAAGTTCCCATTTGTGTGGCAGTAATGAAGAACAACAACATTGGTGTCGCTCAGCGTTGGATGCTAGTAAGCTCAATTCTTTTTTGTTTGGTCTTGTTATTTTTTTTATCATTAAGGTTGCTGTTCCTGTCATCTTAACCTTATTTTGTCTAAGTGGGCATCCTTTTGTCATCTGAGAGCTCACCAATTCACCCGCCTTCATATCAGCAAACTCTTTGCTCTTATTAAATCATAAAATTGTCATATTTTCTCCATAACAATCAACATACAAATACAACCCACCAATATAACCCCTCAGAGTTGTTGAACCAACATTGTAGTGTGTTGCTAACTTACTGATCCATAATGCATCAGGAATTATGTTCACGATTTGCTTCGGTATATCTCCCAACTATGGGTCAAACCATATTGCTCCAGTGCGAGGGGAAGACATGGGAAGCCAAAATGATGTTTCATAATGGTAGAAGGTGGTTTCTTAATGGAGGTTGGCCTAATTTTGCTCGTGGCAATGACCTGCGCGTAGGCGACATGTGTCTATTCGAACTGAAGACGAAAGAGAGTAAGCTTACCATGGCAGTCCATATCATTCGCAAGGAGCAGTTTTAGGTTGCCGTATACGGAAGTGTGCCCCCTGTTCTTTCGGCTGGCACCCTGGGCTTGTTGTGCCTGTTTTGTACTATATGTATTAATCCATGGCTGTGGCTGATCTCTGGAAGGATTAGAGACCAATCTGAAACATCTGTTGGTAGCTATCTGTTGACGACATGTATTAGCATGCAGTATATATTGATCCTTTATTATGCCGAAATGTCGCCTGGCTTTTTACTTAGGGAAAATTGGTTGTGTAGCATCCAAAGATTGCGATCTCCGTAAAATACTACCGAAAGTTTGGCGCTCCGTAAAATACCACTGAAAGATTGAACCGTGACCTGAGAGTAGCATTCTGTTAAAATAAAGTTACAGGAGTGACGGAAGCCTTCGTCGTGCTCGTATGTGATGTTGTCGTGGATGCTCGCCGCGAACAGGAACGGCTCCGGTGGCACCCGCCACCATGTGCAGCGCCCGTAGGTTGTGCTTGCGCACGTCCTTGCCAGATAGGACTATAGGAGCACGTGCCAGGACGTGGGCTCGAAGAATCGCTGCACCAGCGCTAGCAGGTTCCCGCGGCCAGAAAGCACGCGTCCTTGCCGAGTTGAAGCACACGTCCAGCAGCAGGTTCCGGTGGCCAGAAGCAGCGCATCGCCTTCGCCACCGTCAAACCATGGCCCTATCGGCGGCTTGGACGAGACCGACGAGGTGCCGAGGATGACGCAGCTGCCGAGGGTGGAGCCGAAGTTGGCCTCCCACTTTAGGAGCACGCCATCGTCAGTGCCAGCTCGATGTGGAGGCGCCGCAGCTGAGCGGAGCACCTCGGAGCGTGAGTGGTGGACTGGTGGGAGACATCCGCGATGGGCGCAGGCAGTGGCTCGAGCGCCAGGAGACGCCCGCCGCGGCGGGGGACAGGATATGGCCGAGCGCGTGGCGATGCCGCCGACCAGGACGCGCGAGATGTGCACGAACGCCCCGCGCAGCTAGCGCCTGGTGCGGCGGGGAGCCCGGTACAACGGAGGAGGAGGAGGGCGGCGGGTCGTCGGGATGACGCAGTCGACGCGGACGAAGACGGAGTCGACGAGCAGCACGAGCGCGTGGAAGCGGCACGAGACGAGGGCGTAGTTGCCGAGCGCCTTGATGTCACCGATGCGGTTGAGGACGTCCCGCTGCAGGGGCCCTCCTCCTCCTCCTCCATCCCACGCAGGTTACAGGCACACAGATCGGGATCAGGGAGAGGCGTCGGCGCGGGGCAGGACCGGGCGGGGCGAGAGCCAGGACGGCAAGGATGTGCGCAAGCACGGGCGCTACAGCACGTGGTGCCGGTGGTGCCGCAGGAGCCGTTCCTGTTCGCGGCGAGCGTCCATGAGAACAACCCGTAAGGGCGTGACAGCGTGACGGAGGCTACTTCCAGTTCCGTCACTTTCTGTCGCTTTATTTTAACGGAATGCTATTTTCAGTTCACGGTTCAATCTTTTGGTGGTATTTTACAATGACGCAAACTTTCGATGGTATTTTATGGAGATCGTGATCTTTCGATGCTACACAACCAATTTTCCCTTTTACTTATATATGTACATGTAGCACAGTTTTGTTTGCTTTTCAAGTTTGATTGCATGACAGTAGGTTGAACATGCAGCTTGAGTTTCAGCCGCAGTAGGTCGCCTCCCCACACAAAACAGAAAGTGAAGATGGAGAAGCTGCAACGTGTTTGAAAGCAAACCTATTTTTAGGCAAACAAATGTAATCAAGTTCTCAAAGCGGTTTTCACAATCCTCCTTTTCTTTTCTTGATCTGCTCTTTGAATTTGTCTGTTACAACAAAAATATACTCCTACGCCCTACCGCATGCAGCACCGATTTCGATTCTGCGCTCCGTCAGCGGTTGCCACGATAGGATTTGATGCACTTTCATTTACAATGTTTCCTCCTATTCTGCTTTTGCCTTCTGTAACCAAGGGCAACATAGTTGCAGAACATTTCGTTCTGTTGCAAAACGTTGCATGGCCTGTTGACTACTGATCCTAGAGGGATGCAAAACTAAAGCAGCATGCAGAGCACAAATGAACACTGTGGATCTGCATGCCGTCCCGATGCAGTCTTTGGTCTTGTTTCTGCTCTACATCACTACATGTTTGCTCCTCCACACAATCCAGGTTTGTTAATTATGTCATCTTTGAATCTGTGGTACGCACAACTAGACGCAAAGAAAGACTCTGTTCGGCTTGCTGAAACTTAGACTGAAAGTGGCTGAAAAACACTGTTCTGACTAAAATGTTGTGAGAGAAAAACACTGTTTCGGCTGAAAAAAGAAGCCGAACAAACCGGATATAAAATAAGCCGAATGGGGCCAAAACATACAGCTTACAATACCAATTGAAGCAACAGAGCAAATCACATGGACTTTTTACCTAGACCTCGGCGCCCACCCTAGCCATGCCCTGTTCGCTCGAACTTATCAGACCGGCTTATCAGTCATGGAACAGTGTTTTTCTCTCACCATAAATCAGCTTCACTCGGCTTATTGTCACACCCGATTTTAAGGATAAAATATGATACAAAATCTTATGTGCGCCCAAAGATAAGTCACACACATAAGCCGATAAATTATAAATAGTATCATCATAAGTGTTTATTACATCACAAATAATAAGACAGTCTTCACATAAATATAGCAGAAGTATAAAGAAAAATCTCTCGCAGGAAGCTACATATCACAGGGACGTCAACTGGTTGACTACAAGTCTAGTAATCCTCAGAAAAGTCGTTATTACCATAGCCATCTGTTACCCATCCGAGTTTTTTATCCAAATAATAAAAATAAACAAGCGTAAGTACGTGTTATACTCAATAAGTGTAACATGGGGTTCATGAGGCTCAAAAGGCTTGACACAGGTTTAACAATATTTAGCTTTTAATTGTCACAATTTTAGCATAAGAGTAGCAACAAGTTGTTTCAATCCCAAAGTAAAACACATGATCAATGTAAACAAGAATAATAAATAGCATAAACAGATAATTCTTAGTGATCATCTATTCCATAAAGGTTCCAAGGCCGCTCGTGACCGTGAGCACGGTTGATATACCAGTTTTACACTCTACAGAAGGTTGTATACTTTCACTGTGAGTCGTGATACCCATATGTCCGGATTAATTACTCCCAAGACACTTCCAAGGTGAGCAGGCAGGGGTCACTATAAAGCCTTTCAAAGGTTCGTCTAACAAGTTAGGGCCATTAGATTCACTCGGCAAACAGATGTAGAGTCTCACTTTCCGATGGCACATTGACGCGTAGCCTATACACATGGGGATAGAGGCCGCACTATACCCGATTCGGTAAGCCATTCTTACGCCAATAAAGGTAACCACTAACAAGCTAGAAAATATCCTCATACTGAGTTAAAGCCAGAGCCATATAGCCCTCATAGCTATACTGTAAATTCTGGATGATCACTTACAGATAAGTCCTTAGGGAGAAGAATCTAAAGCATTTAGAAAGTAGCTAAATACTCCAGCCCCCTTTTTCTAAGTTACTAAAAAGTCATGTTTTAATGTTTATTGCATATTCCATCAGTCAAGTTACAAGATCATGATTTAGTTGAGCACTAGCAAAGCTACCCAATGCATATCCCATATGAGACAAGGTATAAGTTCAATTCTAGAAAATCCCTATCAAGGTGACACATGCAACATGAATTAAATATATTAAAGTTGATAGAAAACAAGGATAATCCTATGTTATGCTTGTCTTGAACAAAGTGCTCCTGCTGATCCTGCACATCAAAGTAGTATTCTTGATCACCCACGAATTGCTCACCGTCTATACTCGATAATCACAGCAACATGCAAGCATCCAGAAACAATCATGCATAGCAAACAAAATCTAAAGATTAGAACAGTACACAAACAGTATAAAATCAAGATAAAAAGTTTATAAAACGAATCTACGTCTCACTACGAACACACAGACACGAAGATCACAAAAATCAAAGCTAAAACAAAGAAATTATGAATTAAACAAGATTTCCTTTATTAAAATAATAGATTAAATCTAACCTCAAATTTTAAAAGTTGAAAACATGCTTAATAGTATTATGAACATGTAGATTACTCAATTACGAACCTAACACAATTTGAACGGATCAAATCGGAATTAAAACGAAGATTTGATGGCTAAAACAATATTAGTGGCAAAATTGTAAATAAATAAAACTTGATTTTAGAATTTAAATTAATAAAATCAGGTTCTAAACCGAAACAGGGACTGCGGGCATGAAAACGACGAAATACATGGGCTCTTTAACAAAATTACAGGGACGACGGATTCTATACTAGAAAACTTTAGGGACTCTTTTGCAAAATAGCCAGGCGAAGAGGTACGGTGCGATATGGATCATTGGATCGAGATTGCAAAATAGCCGGGCGAAGAGGTACGGTGCGATATGGATCATTGGAGATTGGAAAAAAAGCCGGATCGAGGTCGGGCCGGGTCGGCGCGAGCCGTAGCGGCGCCATGGCCATGGCCGGAGACGGGCGACGCTCATGGAATACGGTCTACGAACCATGAAATAGCAAACCAAGGGCACCAGGAGATAGAGGAGATCAAGGCGAACTCACCAGGGGGGTTTTCGTCGGTGAGGGCGGGACTGCTGCGGTGGGTCGCTCAGTGAGGCAGACAACGGCGGCGGCGACTCGAGCTGCTAGGGTTTGGTGTCGACGTGGAGCACAAGCAAGGGCGGCACAGCACGGGCGCTATTTATGAGGGCGGAGCAACGTGGCCAGCAAGGCAAGGAAGGAGGCGTGGGCGGCGCGGACTCCGACTCGACGACGGCGAGAGTCCGACCTGAAGCCGACTCCAGGTAGAAGACGACCGACGTGTGGGCCCGGCGCATCAGCGGATGAGAGCGCGGGGTCGGGCTGTCAGCCAAACAGAGAGGGAGAGGGGAGCGGCACTCGTGGCTGCTGCTGGGCAGTAGAGAGAGAGAGAGCCAAACAGAGAGGGAGAGGGGAGCGGCACTCGTGGCTGCTGCTGGGCAGTAGAGAGAGAGAGAGGAGCACGAGTGACGCAGCGAGAAAGCAGGCCGAGGGGGAAAGCGGCCACGTGGAAAACTAGGCCGAGCGGGAATTGGGCCAACAGGCTGAAAGCAAGAGATGGAGAAAAGAAAAATAAAACTCCTTTTCTATTTTCTTAACATAATTTCAAAACCAATTTAAAGTCAAAGTCAAATTCTTTTGCAAATTCCAATCAAACTAAAGCATCACAAAATAAATATGCAGCAGCATGGATGCACACACACATGTATGTAGACCTATATTTGATTTTATTTTTAACAAAGTTATTATTTTTCTAAATTTAAATGCTCACAAAATACATAATTAAATCATTTTCTCCTATTTTAAAATTATACAAATTTTAGGGTGTTACACTTATCAGCCGCAGAAACTATCAGCCGAATAGAGCTAACGGCTGCCTCATTACCTCGCCGCCGAGATGTGTGACCCTAGACACCAAAGGTCTTGATCAAGGATGTAAGGACAGACAGACCGATCCGCGCGCGTTACGCCCAATAAGAAAAGGGGCGTGTTACAGTCAGACGGGGTCCGCACCTTGGGAGTGTGTGTGCAGCCACTCATTTTGGGTGCATCTACTACGTCCGCTGCTGGCTGGACCAGCCGGCCAAGCCCCTAACTGCACGTGCCCAGGGCCATAGTCTCCCTACCGTGGCTGCCCTCTGCTGCCTAGCGCCTATGCCTGTTGCTGCTTGTCCTACTGCTCTTTTTATCTTTGTGTGTTGTCTGCGCCTAGGCAAACCTGCCCTTGCCACATGCTGCCTGAAGCGTTGCTACGTTGGCCGATTGGCTTAGGTGCTTAGCCAGTTGCAGGGCTGGACGGGCCGCTTGCCTGTTTATGAGAGGAGCGCAGGCTCACATTTGCATGGCATTTTGAGTGTTGGCCCAAACTCCATATGTTTCATGTGTTTCAGATGTATGTTTTTATCTGGATGTTGTATATGTTACAATGGCTATACACGTATGTTGCAAGTGTATGTTTCAAACGTTTGGTTGTTTCAAACATATGTTGCAAGTATTTTATCTGGATATTGTATATGTTGTAATGACTTTACACGTATGTTGCAAGTGTATGTTTCAAATGTTTCAGCTGTTTTAAACCTATGTTGAAAGTGTTTTATCTAGATGTTATATATATTGCACTGGCTATACACGTATGTTGCAAGTGTATGTTTCAAATATTTTAGCTGTTTTAAATGTATGTTGCAAGTGTTTTATTTAAATGTTGCATATACTACAACGGTCATACACATATGTTGCAAGCGTATGTTTATAGATGTTTTATTTATTTCGAATGTATGTTGCAGTAAATGCTTTATGTTGCAAGTGTTGTATGACCGGGCACGAGAAGTGGGCGCAGATATAGGTGGTCCCCATTATGTGTGCTGGAAGCGAAGTGGGCGCGACGGTCCCCACATGCAACAGCAGCAGCGCGCGGACAGGTGCAGCAGCAGCGTGCCAGTGGGCGGGCATGAGCTACATATATGCGCTGTGGGGTCTACCCAGGCAAAGTTGGAGGTGGAGACGCGATGCACACGTCCCTTCCCTTAGCCGCATGCAATCCAGGGAAGTACGTCGCCTGCGCCGTTTTTTACCGCGTAAGTCTCTCCATTTCGTGCGTTTGTGCCTTTTTCTTTGCAGAATCGGACCGGCGCTAGTCAGCACTGTAGTGCCAGCCTCTCAGGTGAAAAACCAGGCGTCCTGGTGGGTCCCACCTGATCCGACGCGGAAACGAGAAAGCCTACCCTACTACTAATCGGTCGGTCCTGGTGGCGGTGGTTCGTCCGAAGTCGAATCCAACGGCGCGCCGCAGCTCCTCCGCCCCTCCTGTCCCGCCGCCTTCCTTCCGTTCGTTCGTTAAGCAGGCCTTGAACAAGCGCGGGCGGCCCTCCCGACGGGCCGGAACCTCGGCGGCGCCTCCTGGAGATTATTACGGGATTGGGATCGGTCTGAGCTGCGGAGGCCGGCGCAGGCGCGCCCCCTTCTCGTTTCTTGGTGTGGCAGGCAAGGTGGTGGTCACCGGCCGGTGAATATGGTATGTATTGCATGCATCATACCGTCCTCTTGCGATTTCCTGTTCTTCTACTTAATGTAATGCGCCCACAGAAGTGTAGTTTCAATGCAATGTACTAATCTGGATTGCTCCCGTCGCGCAACGAGATTAATTAATAGTTAGTTTTTTTTAGAAAAAAGTTAATTAATAGTTAAGGGTGATACTGTTCCTTCGGTTTTGGTGTTCCTGTCCTCACTCAGGATGCGATTCGCGTTCGGACGATTCCGTATTAACCAAATGCTATCGATTCCTCCCGTCGATGCCATTGCTGGCTAATGTATGAACCTTCTGTCGCTGCTGCTGCTGCTTTGTAGGCGTCCTAATACTCTTTGAGTAATCAACCAGTGGCACCCACCTAGTCACCTAGATAGATAATCTTTTCAGCAAAGATGGGGATTTCGCCAGAACAATTTGATTATTTGTGTTAATTAGTTGCTGGCTTAATTGATAATTTGATGATGACAGCAAACATTTTTGTGTTTCTGCAGAACATTGTGTGTGAAGTCTGTGGAGATATTGGTTTCAGACAACTTCTGCTATGTTGCAGAGACTGCAAGCGTTATGCTGTGCACCAGTATGTCTCCCTTTACACTAATTATGCTTTATTTTATTACATTTGATTTGATTTTTTGTTGTGCTTATTAATGGGTGTAGACAACAGCATTTCCCCCCTTTATATGACAAACCATCCTATCATCTTTAAAGGTTAGGCCTACTTTTTTTCCAGCATTTTACATCATTAATTTTTTTTCCAATCATTTCAAAAGTCGAGTAGACAAACTATATGAATACGTCCCTATCTTCACATTCTATTGAATTAGAATTAGAAATGGATATTTGCAAATCATGTAATACCTAAATGGAAAACTCAAGTACCTTCAGTAGTCTGTACTGTAATTATGTTGTTAAAGCTTATTAAAATGGTCAGCCTTTTCTTACTATGACGCGTCATTGTGTAGATACTGTTTGGACAAAGTTGTCTTCGATGCATCGTTAATAGAATGGTTCTGTTATGAATGCCAACAAAGGCGTGGTGAAGTTACTTGCGTCAGATCTCTAGAGCAGGTGTCAAGTGAAAGGCCACTGAGTCATGCACATTTTGGTTCTCCAGTACATCAGCTAACTACCAAGAGGGTGGAGTCAGTAAGGGATGCAGGGCCATATTCACCCAATGGTGGTTGTGAGGAATTATTTTCCTGCACTGGCATAGAAAACATCCCAAGTGTTCGAGAAAGAAGTGTAGATCCCATTAATATTTCCAGCATTTCTCAACATGATACCACAGAAGCATCTGCAAGCAGTGAAAGATCCACGGAGTGTCAAAAGGCCAGCTCCTATCGCCGCGGGAAAACTGTGAAGATGGCTATGGCGTCCTCATCATCTGAGGAGTCAGGTTATAGCATTATTCTAGTTGCTTGCATATTTACCTCGAATTGTACATCACTTGTTACTAAACCCTGTTGCGAAACTTTGTACAGGAGAAGACATTCTCTCTGAAAACGTATCCTTGGAATATGTTTTGGCATATAGATGTTATCTATCTAAAGCACAAAAGAAGAGAGTAATGGAGCTTATTGAGGAAATTCAACCTGAATTCACAAGTTTTATATCAATAATGCGGAGGGGCAATGTGCAACCCCCGGGTCCTTTTCTGGTAACTCCACTACCCCTATTGAATAGGCAACTCATTTATCTCAACATGAACTGTTTGTAGATAATAGTAACAATGTATGAGAGATTTACCTATGAGATTCCGGTTGTCATGAATCTTCTGAGCATCATGTTCCATTTGCTATCAGGGAATTACCAGGGATTATGCAAGTGCACATTTCCCAGATGAAAGCACAAATGTCACTCTTGAGACGCCTGGCAAGAGCAAGAAGTGGCATCCCAAATTCTACAAAAGAGCTGAAAGTAGAAATTACATGCTTATAGGACAGTGGCTAGACTTTGTCCGTGACAATCATGTGCAGGAGGGAGATATCTGCCTCCTTGTACCGACAAAAGATGAGATAAGGTGCACATTTATGGTCTATGTTCTTCATGAAACAACTCATTCTAGAGGTGGGGCTGGCTTTCAAATGGGTGGCCCATGCCCTGGTGCATCTAGTGCAAAGATGGCTTCAGAAATTCATATCGAGGAGGAACCTACCGCTGGTATTAGTGCAAAACATAAAAAAAAGTATTAGCTCTCTAGATTATTCCTTTTCTTATGGTCTAAAACTGTCTGCAGGAGAACATGTTTCCTCGGAAAGTGATATGCAAGAAATTCCTCATGAACCACTGGAGGGCGGAGACTCTGATGATCCATTTGTGCCTCCGTACATTGTACCATGCAAGAGTCCTCTATCTAAATCACAGAAGAGAATCGTTGAGGAGCGAGTGCGAGCTATCCAATCTGAAATCCCCATTTGTGTGGCAGTAATGAAGAACAACAACGTTGGTGTTGCTCAACGTTGGATGCTAGTAAGCTCTTTTTTTTGTTTCGTCTTAAAATTGTTATTTTTTTATCCTTAAGCTTGCTGTTCCTGTCATCTTAACCTTATTTTGTTTAAGTGGGCATCTTTTGTTATCTGAGAGCTCACCGATTCACCCACCTTCGTATCAGCAAAATCTTTGCTGTTAAATCATAAAAATGAAATATTTTCTCCATAACAATCAACTTACAAATACAACCCACCAATATAGCCCCTAGAATTCTAGGTTAATCACAGAGTTGTTGAACCAACATTGTAGCGCGTTGCTAACTACTGGTCCATAATGCATCAGGAATTAGGTTCACGATATGGTTCGGTATATCTCCCGACTAAAGGGCAAACCATATGGCTCCAGTGCGGGGGGAAGACATGGAAGGCAAAAATGATGTTTCATAATGGTAGAAGGTGGTTTCTTAATGGAGGTTGGCCCAATTTTGCTCGTGGGAATGGCCTGCGTGTCGGCGACATCTGTCTATTCGAACTGAAGAAGAAAGAGAGTAAGCTTACCATGGCAATACATATCATTCGCAGGGAGAAGTTTTAGGTTGCCGTATATGAAAGTGTGGCCCCCTGTTCTTTCGGCTGGCGCCAGGGCCTTATTGTGCTTATTTTTTACTATGAAGTTAATCCATGGTTGTGGCTGATATCTCTGGAAGGATTAGAGGCCAATCTGTAACATTTTTTTTTTGAAAAACACCAATCTGTAACATCTATTGGTACCTATCTGTTGACATTAGCACGTGGTGTATATATAGGGAATGGCGTGGTTATTATCCTATATGCCGAAATGTCGCCTTGCTTTTACTAATGTACATTTAGCCGACAGTTTTGTTTGATTTTCATTGCATGCCAATACACTGTGATAAATCAGTGTCTCTTGCTTTGTTGTAATCGTTTGGGGAGCACCCAACCAAAACTGTAGTTACAATCACTCCGAGGGTAGCTCTGATCAAAATCCGACAACAGCAGGTTCTTTCAAGTGCAGGCAGGTACAATTGTTCCCGACGATTGAACATGCAGCTAGCTAGAATTTCAGAGCTACCCTCGGCTCTTACAAAAAGTGAAGATGGTTGGGTTTGAAAGCAACTTATTTTGAGGCAAACAAATATGATCATGTTCTCAAAGAGGTTTCCACAATCCTCGATTCCTTTTCTTGAATCTGCTCTTTGAATTTGGCAGTTACAATAAAATATGCTCGTATGTCCTACAGTCATGTACTAGCTACCTAGTTCTGAGGGGGTTCAGACATTGGTTTACATTCACTAACAGAATACCCGTATGTGTTGTAATAATGGGATAAAAATCTTGTTTAGTACACACAGTAAAGATAATACAACGTAGTACATGTTGTTTAGTGAAGTGTGTGCGGTCTCTTCAATGCGCTGCCGAGAGCGCTCCTCTTGGTGACACCCAACCACCCACCTTACGTGCCGCACGATCAAGGGGTTGAGAGGCACACGTACACAGCACCCATTTCGATTGGATCTGCGTCTCATCAAATCCATAATCAATTTACAGTCATCCCTCCCATCCGTGTGATATCGATCTGTTTACACCGTGAATGCGCTGCAGTAGTCCGCTGCCGACGAGAGCGCTTCAATTCTCATGCCGTCGCCACCCAACAACCATACGCGCGCGCGTGCCGTACTTCGGGTTCAGGCACGTACACAGCACCCATTTCTGCACTCCCTCAGCGATTGCCACCTGCGTCGAGCAAATTAAATGACAATACATCCATCAACTACTACTACTACTACTACTACTACTACTACTACTACTACTAATAACATATAAGATATGATGATACATTTTTTTTTATCAGCGCAACCATACATATATACTAGCATGCATCCCCTATATAAATGGATCCAAGCCAAGCTTTTAGCATCAGTCAAGCTTTTCGCTCCACTCATCATCATCAGTTCATCACATTCACATACGCCGGCCGGCCGGATCCATATCATCCATGGATAAGACTAAGAGCTTGGTTATCATGGTGCTTGTCCTGGGTCAAGTTCTGGAGCAGCGGAGCCAACTAGTGCATGCTAACAGCTGCTGCCCCTCCAGGACTGCAAGAAGAATCTACAATGCATGCCGCGTTCATCAGGGCGCTTCCAGGGAAACGTGTGCAAGGTTCGCACGCTGCAGAATTGTTCAGGGGAAATGTAAAGACCCTCATTACATTGACCTGCAGTCCCCCTACTCGGACTCTGGTAAATTAGAATCGATCGCCAAAATTCGATTCTTTTAACTTCTACATATATAGCTCTCTGTGTTCCATGCATAAATATATTTTCCGTTTTCATGCATGGATCGTTGTTGTTTTGTGTTGCAGAGGTAGCGAATGTTGTGCTTGAATTCTGCAAGTCGGGATGCACATCGTCTGTGTGCAACAACATCAAAACTGGTATGGCAAAGCCTTTCATTTCATTCAGCTATTCCTATTACACTTGCAACTCGGCAATTAAATTGGACGTAGCAGGTTTTGTCGTTCCCTACTCGTCCTAAAAAAATTAATGTAAAAGAATATTTATATGATTCCATGAAGAATTTAGTGATACTTATTTGGTATGTACACAAATATTATTGATACTTTTGATAAATTTCGTCAAGCATAAAATAGTTTGATTTGATATTATGTTAAATTATTTTTTCCCGGACAGAGAGAAGCAGAATTGATATCTTTATTTCTTTTATTATCAGATGTCCTCAAAGAAGATGCTAATGATGATGAAGTGGACCGCTGCGGCGAAGCATGCTACCGTTTCTGCACCAAGCACGTTGACACTGCCACGAATGTTTCTTAAGCAGCTTAGTTAGCAAGTGCATGCAAGGGAGTTTCACGTTGAAGTCGTGTTTCCCATGATCTCTAAAAAAAATCCTACTAGTACCATGTAACAGTTGTGAGTTTGTCTCCTTATATTCCAATAATAAAGGACGGTACGGTGATCATCTTGATGGCACGAACCATCTCAAAAGTGTGTTCGTTCATCTCTAGAATTATGTAGTATATCTGGATAATAAAACGACTTTGTTCACTGTCAATAATCTCTATATCTCTTTAAGTCACCGTCGAGTAATTTTTCTTGTGTTCACTACTACTCGATCAACTTAGTGTTGCTGCACAGCTGGTATTTGAGAGAAAAATAAGTGTTAAAGTTCATTGATAAATTTGGAGTCTTAGAATGAATTGTGGTATATATATATATGTATATATTAGTGTTCAATGCTCCCTCTATCCCAAAACAGATGACCTTAAATCTTAAGGCGGACATAATATGAGCTAGTTACTAGCTCTAGTACAACTTCTTCAATAATATTAACTTTAGCACATAGCTCATAACATCAATAGTCTCACATGACAGTGTCTCATATAATCTTGAAATATATGCATGAGACTGGCTCTAATCAAAAGATAATATAAAATAATAATATGCTTAAAGATAATATAAAATAATAATATGCTTAGAGCTAGCTCATAAGTCACTATTGAAGCTGCCCTCTCATAGGATTCAAATTTTGTTCATCAATACTTGACATTCTGGCTTTTCAATATATATTTCTTTTTTCCCAATACATCTCTACCTCTCTTTATCTCTCTCCTTTTCTGCGCATCACACTTTTTCACAACATCTTGATTCCCATGTCCAGACCTACTCCCTAAGTCCTATAAAAGGTGTCATTCTCACTTTCCGAGAAGTCAAATATTTTGGACTTTGATCACATATATAGAAAAAATTATAAAATTTATAGAACAAACATATAGAAAAAATATAATATTTATAGAACATTATTATTATTAGATAATCGCAAAATTTATTTTTATAATAAATTCATTTGGAGATACAAATGTTACTAATGTTTTATACAAACCTAGTGAAACTTAAAAAAATTTGACCAGGACAGAATCTCAAAGCTACACTCTATTTCAGTGCATCTCTACCTTTCTTTATCTCTCTTCATTTTGTTTTCTGCACGTCACACTTTTCCAGTCATCCTTAATTCTTGTGTCCAGGTCTACTCCCTCCGTTCTATTAAAAAAAATGTCATTCTTTCTTTCCGAGAAGTCAAACATTTTAAACTTTGACTAAATATATAAAAAATATTAGTATTTATGTAATAGTATAATTAATATCATTAGATGAATCATTGAATATATATTTTTAGTAAATTTATTTGGAGATACAAATATTGCTAATATTTCATATAAACCTAGTTAAATTTAATAAAGTTTTACCAACACGAATCTCGTAGCGACACTCTTCGAGTATGCATCTATTGGTTTAGTCCCTGTTGCTCTCATGTGACGCACCTACACGCTCGAAATCTACTCCCTCTCCCTAGAAGAATAGATTTCTAGATTGAAATTTTGTCGCATACTCCCTCTCTATCCCCGAATATAAGGCGCAATTGACTTGGTGCGGTCTTCAAGAATATATTTTGACTTATAATTTCTCTTATAATATATAATTTATAGGAACAAAAGTTTGATCATTAGAAAGTATTTCAAAATACAAATCTAATGTAACTATTTTTGTAATACAAACTTTTGATATAATTAAGCTAATCGTTAGTCAAAGATGAATTTTGAAATATGCGCATGCCTTATATTCAGGAACGGAGGCAGCCCCATCATCCATTAAACTCATTTATTTTCTCAGAGTTTCCAGTGGTCAGTGTACCCATTTATTGCCCCTAGACATTACTCCAATGGTTGATGTAGTGCGTGCACTAACTTTTAATATATTATTAGAAACAGTAAAATTCATTGCTCTAACTTCTCGGTAAGTGGCGAGTGCAGTTAAGTTGAAGCTTAATAAGGGGTAGTAAGGTCTTTTTTGTGGTTTGCTAATTTATCCTGAACTTGCTATAAATCTATTATTAATGCTTAGACACGGGCCTCCGGATGCCACACGCCCCACTCCACCTCGCTGCTCCCGCTCGCGCCCGCCGCAACGCTTGTTCCCTCCCGTCGCCTGCTCTGCTCGTCGCGTGCCACGCCACTCGGATTCGCACGCCTCCACCGCGCCTCGCGCTCAAAATCGCGCCGCTCGCCGTGGCCGCGCGCCCATCCACCTGCTACAGCCACTACCGAGGCGCCCCGTGCCACCAATGAGCTTCGCATCGACGACCTCCGCGTCACTCCGTGGCATCAAACTCCACATCGGCGTCGAGCTCCATGTCGACGAGCCTTTTGCAACTATATGTTTCACGCGTTTCAGATGTATGTTTTATGTGTTTCATCTATATGTTTCATGTGTTTCATCTAGATGTTGCGAAGGATCTGGTATTTCATATGTTGTAATGGCTACACATGCACGTTTCAAGTGTATGTTCAACATGTTTTAGTTGTTTTAGATGTATGTTGCAAATGTATATTCCAAATATTTCAGCTATTTTAAACGCATGTTTCATGTGTTTCATCTAGATATTGCAATGACTATATAGGTATGTTTCAAGAGTATGTTGCATATGTTGCAACGGTCGGACGGATGCTGCAGATATGAGACGTTAGGACGGGGAAGGGGCGCGGCCGAGACAGAGCGCGGCAGAGGACGGGGGTGCGGCGGGGGATGGCGCCGTGGCGAGGGGAGGAGCATGGCGTGGCGGGGGAAGGAGTAAGGCAGGCTTGACGCTGGGGCGTAGCCGGGATGGGATCGAGGCGCGGTGGGTCGTGGGCGGCCGAACACGATCGCTGGCACGGGATCTGATGCTAGTGTGGGAGCGTCCGATGCAACGTGGGTGCAGGTGTAGGAGCTGCGTCCAGACGGAGGCTAGCGTGTGGACGTCCAGACGCTAGCCACGCCCTAAATCTATTCTTCCAGGACAGAGAGAGTACATGAAAAACTGTCAGCCGGACGCATTATATTAGAATATCAGCCCTGATCGATTCCTATCAAAAATATCATACACACGTAACGCACCTACGATCAATTGGCCCTTTTTTATATTCAAATTATTTTATAACTGTTATTAAATATAAATATTTCTCTTTCAAAAAAAATCGATGGCTCATATTTATCTGAGTGATCGGAGTACTGTAGCAAGGCCTGAGAAACACATATAGGCATATAGCTAGTTTGCGTTCAGGTTGTGGGCAAGGTGAGTGATTCATCTCCAATGCGCAATCTCCGGTCATTAATTTTCCCTTGTAACGGCCTCCCATATTAACCACCATAATTACCCGTCTTCAGTTCCCTCTTACACGCCTCTCACATTAATTATAGGTGAATCAATCGATCACAAGCACTCGTGGACTCATGGTATTGCTCCTTAACAACTCATAGGATATATACGTACGCACTCGTGGAAGTTCATCAGATGCTTTCGATTTATGGCCTCCTCCTCCTGTCTATCTTTTCACCTCCATAGAATAGATAGAAATGCAACTATGAAGCTGCGATCCTGATGGAGGAATGTTTGTAAAGCTTGGTGATACTTAGGTATTGATCTGCAGCATTCACTTTACATTTCATTTCCTCAGGTTGTGGGGACATATAATCTGTTCCTCAAATGTTATTCGGTGCTCATCTGTTGTGTTGTATCTTGGGACGCCGGATAGAAAATCATGACATCTTCTGCAGATTCCTATCCGTCCTTCAGTGAAAAGCAGGGTAAAAAAAAAATCTCATATACATAGTAGTAGTGCTAGCTATACATGTTTATACTGAACATTCATTTTGTCATCAAGTTCTTTCAAAAAAGATGTATAATCTGCACTTTGTTTATGCACTTGAGTGTGTCTGCATCGCTTGGGGGGTGTATTTATTTGACAAAGGTTTGATTTCTTCATTTTTTTCCTAGGCTCCACCCTTGTTGTGTCGTAAAGCGTCTGTGCAAAATTAAGGTCAATCTTCTCTCCTATTCTAACTTCAAGAATATATATGGTGTCGCCAAGTCACTGAATATGAAGAGTATATTTGTTCATCTGTTGGCTGTAATTTCTATCTGACATGTATCATGCAAATTGCAGTGAACATGGATGGACAAGGCTCCCAGGTGAAGAAATCTTGTGCTTGTTGCAAAATGTACAAGGACCATTTGCTTGGAAAGATGACGTGTTTCCTCATGCCAATGTCCGCTAATTATAGACACAGCATGGTGAGCCTTTCATACGTTTAAATTTCTTTGTGCCCTGAACCCTAATACATTTTCATTATCTACCATGTTTCATTTGGAGACAGATTTCAATCTTCGAAGTAGTATATAGTTGCCTACCCTTTCCATAACTTCACTGAATCTGTGCGCTATACAAAACTGAAAGATTCTAGAACCATGCATCGTCTTGTTCAATTACATTCCTGAATTTCAAACTTAGTTTTCATCACTGAATTGCAAAACAATGCAACAGAAAACATACTTAGACAATGCTTGCTCTGTGATGCTTGAATTGCTCTGTATAAAGATATATAAACCATGCATTATATTTGTTTCACTGTTCTTGGTGCAGACAATGCCTGCCAGGTTCATGAACCAATTTGGAGGAGAGATCTCAGAGAGCATCGACATCGAATCCCCTGACGGTAGTGTTTATGCTGTCAAGGGCACGGAGTACATGAACAAGACGCTCCCCCAGTGTGGATGGAAAGCATTTGTCGATGCCCATCCCATAGAAGAGAATGACTCGTTGCTGTTCCAGCACATTGAGAAGGCCCGTTTTAAGGTTCTGATAATCGATCCTGATGGATGTGAGAAAGTCTTTCCCTGCGATGGGATCAGAATCAGTTCTAGTAACATCCAAGAACGAGACACGGATTGTGTTGATGTTTCAGATAGGTCCCATGACCATGCCGACAAATCATCAAGAGTTCGGAAAAGAGTCTCTAGCTGTCAGAGGGATTGTCCAAGTCAACGTAGAAAAGCTGCAAGGATTACCACAACATCAGCCTCTTCGTCTGAGGAATCAGGTTATTATGTTATAATAATTGTTGGCTGCCTTATACCTGCATGAAAATAATTTCTTTTTGTTAAATATGCCTGTGTGCAATGAGCTTTGGTTTGATTTATCTAGAAGACCTTTTATTTGTTTGTTTGTTTTTTCCTAGCGGCTTTTATACTACCAAAATGATGGAGTTCTCCTAGTACAATAAGTAGTTATAAGAACACTACCGCCAATCCGCACATGAGAATCCTCACTAGGAGGCATTTGTTAGGAAAAAAGCCATACTCCATACTAAATATTGAATGCTAAATACTAGGAGAACCCCACGTCACTAGAAGTTGCAAATTCTGGTTGTGTAGTAATTATATTAGTTATGTGCAGGACCAGATTCTGAGGGCACCGCTGAATATCAATGGTCTTCAGGTTTTGATGATGATCCTAAGACAAATGCGGCGCCTGATTATGTCTTATCATGTATGAGTATTCTATCTGATGAACAAGAGGAGCAAGTAGATGCACTTATCAAGCAAATCCAGCCTGAAACTACTGTATTTGTGGCACTAATGAAGCCCGGCAATGTGAAAACACGAGGCCCTAATCTCGTAAGCTGCTGTCTTCTCTTTTGTCAATTAAATTGGTCTAATCCAATCCTGCAAATGTTCAGCCTTTTTTAGTCAGCTCTCACTCTCAGCTGTATGAACCTCTTATATAGTCTATATTCGAGTCATATTTGCTGATCCGTCCCATTCCCATCTGGAATTAGGTAATTCCTCGCGCTTATGCAGCCGTGCACTTCCCACACAAAAATCAAGTCGTGACGCTTCAGCGGCCAGGCAAGAGCAAGAAGTGGCATCCCAGGCTTAACGTCAGAAAAGATAGAAATTGCCATATGTTAATGGGGCCTTGGTCACACTTTGTGCAAGACAACCATGTGCAGGAAGGTGACATCTGCATCTTTCAGCCATTGAAGACTGCTGGCGTAAGGTTCACTCTGATGGTTCATCTGATTCATCAGTCAAAGGTTGGTACATTATTACATGATGAAAAAAATGGAAACAGTCCTAGTCCAGGAGGAGGAACAAGCTCCAGTAGAGGCAAAACAATGAGGTCAAAGGCAAATGATCTTAAGGTTGTGCACTCAATTGATGGCAAAGCAAAGGCGGAGGTGACGCCGATAGCGCGTGTTAAGGAGGAACCGGCCGATCCTGGACCTTCTAATTCCAAAGGTCATTGGACTGATGATGAGTCAGACGATTCTGGTGGACCTTCTGAAGCAGGTCTTTACATTCTGTCAGCCCATGCTCATTTGGCTGATGAGCAGAGGAAGAAAGTTGAAGATATAGTTGGCAGCATTCAGTGTCAAGTTCCCATTTACGTGACGGCACCTGCGTCTTAGTAAGCAGCTCAAGAACCCTCCTCCCCCCCCCGTGGCTATTTATTAACAAATTGTATGTATGTATGTGTGCATGAATGAAACAGTACTTCGGCAAGCAATACACCAGCAAGTACCTTCCACACGGGGAGCACACCGTGACGCTCATGAGGAACGGGAAGAGCTCGGCATGGAAGGTGAAGATGCATGCGCAGAGGTTCAGTAAAGGCTGGCGTGGCTTTGTCCGCGACAACCGCCTCAAACTCGACGACATCTGCCTATTCCAGCTGACCAAGGACGACATCAAGATGCTTACAATGACGGTCTATATCATTCGCCATGTCTAACATTGTTAGTTTCTACCAGCTGGTTCGATCGTGGCATTAGGATAATAATAGAATGCTGCTTTCCAGAACTTCATGCTGCAATACTAAATGTTGCCTTTGCTGTGATATAAGAAAAGGACGAACCTTAATTTGTTGATGCACTGAATATCCTTTGTTACAATATATTGTTATATATTTGGATCTGTAGGTCTCTTCCGAGATTTCTGGTTGCTAATAGGTTTAACTGCTGCAACCGAAATTCGTGAAATTTTTAACCCTGGAATTTCGGATTTTGAACCCTGGAATTTTAGGTAATTTCAGCGGTGGATGAAAGAAAAATCCAAAATTTTATAAACACTAATTCATGTGCTATATAACCCTAGAATCATATTTTCTATTGTGGCCACACCAAGTTAATTGTGCTATGTGCAGTGGACTAATGGAGACCGGACCTCACTTGTCCTGCACTGCCCATACGTTCAAGAAGTGTGGAAGCTTGTTTCGGGCCAGGAGCAGTTCAATGTAGCTCAGCAAATTCAGCAATCAAAATTTGACAACATAGCTGAATGGTGCGAAGCTGCCCATATATTGTTATTATATTTGGATTTGTAGGTCTCTTCCGAGATTTCAGGTTTGTTACGGTATTTGGACTTGTAAACCATCTCGACATAAAAGTTGTTAACTACAAAGTTGTATATCTCTTTAAACTCTACAATGTTGATGCAAAGTTTATCTTCATCCAATCTAATATAACAATGTTATGATTTTTTTTGTGCAAAGCAGCCTATCACTATCGGTTCAAGCCACGAACTAGCAGTAATAGGTGGACCTATCACTGTTGTTTCGTGACTTCAATCTGCAGTGATAGGTTGTGTGCCTATCACTGCCTGTTGAAGCCATGAACTGGCAGTGATAGTTCACTTATCATTTTTTGTTTCGTGGTTTCATCTAACAGTGATTGTTCACTTGTCTCTATGGGATTAAACCATGAACTGACAGTGATACTATATCACTGATGGGTCCAAATAACCGGCAGTGATAGTCCGGTAGTGATTATGAGTTATGGCATAGTGGATGGTCTTTATCTGTCCCAAGAAAAATACATTCAGGACCTTCTTGATCATTCCTCTCTCACTGATCACCACACTGTCGAGACGTCCATGAAGCTTAATCTTCATCTTCACCCCAATGATGGTGAACCTCTTACTGATCCCACTCGGTATCATCATATTGTTGGGAGTCTTCTCTATTTGGGTGTGACTCGTCCTAACATTTCGTATGTTGTGCACATTCTGAGTTAGTTTGTCTCCGCTCCCACTCAGCTCCACTATAGTCATCTCATTCGTGTCTCGGATTATCTTCGTGGGACCATTTCTCGTCGTATGTTCTTTCCATGTTCCAACTCTTTTCGGTCCAAGCATATATATTCTGATGCTACTTAGGCTAGTAACGCCTACGATCGTCGCTCTCTTTCGCCTAGTGTGTAGTTCTTAGTGGTTCTCTTATTGCTTGGAAGACTAAGAAGCAAACAACTATTTCTCATTCTAGTGCAGAGGCTGAGGATCTTGGTATTTTGTGTTTCCATGCTGACACCTCTTTTGTCTGACAGCACTGGTGCTCTTAGCATTGCACTGACCCAGTCAAACTTGAGCTTACTACGCATATTGGTGTTGATGCCTCTTATACTCGAGCACATGTACGAGATGATGTTATTGAGCTTCGCTTTGTGTCTTTGTGCCCTTAGTGCTTTAGTTGGCAGATTTTTTCACGAAAGTTGTTTCTTTTTGTTCAAACTCAGTCTTTGCGACCCCTGAGTTTGAGGGGGAGGGGGTTGTTAGATATACGTGTGTTCTTATATTTTCATGTTTGTTATAAGGGTCATGTACATATTTGGGCTTTAGCCCTTCTTCTCAATACAACCACTATTCCAACATACGTATGCACGTAATGTTAGGAATTTAGACATTTTCATGTTTAATTTGATCCAAAATATAGTAGTAAATTTATGACAACAAACATGTGCATGAGTAAACTACCAATGACAACTATGATGAACATACTGATCAAGTTTAATAGCATATAAACAACCTTACTGAATATAGAAACAGTAAGAATAAAAATATACCAGCGGAGTATACCCAACGGAGGGACCCATGCTCAAGGCACCAGTGGCTCCATACGCACTAGTCGACATAGTGTTATCGACGTCGCAGACTACAGTGACGTAGGACGATGTTCACGATGTAGTGTCCCTCAAACATCCACCAGAAAGAAAACGAAGTCATGCTTGACGCTCCCCAAAAACCTGATCGTCCGGCACACCCGAGTAGGTGTCACAGACACGGGCATGGTTCCGAAGGCCTGCTCTTCCAATTCTTCGTGCGCGCAGAGAATCAGAATGGGGAAAACTCGAGAGCAGCTCAACAAAGAAGAGAGGGTGCGGTATATTCTGTTTCCTATAAGGAAAACACTCATTCTTATAACATGGAAGGTGGAAAGTTAAGTGTAGAAGATGGACCTAGACGTCATGAAATGCTCATCAACCACTAGTAACCGCTGCTGAACATGGGAGTTACTATTAACTAGAGCCATAATCATAGGAGTTACTAGTAACCGCAGCCATTGTTGAGAATTATTATTTAGTGCTCAATTAGGAATTAATCTAAGGGGTGTCTTTTCACCCTCTCTCTTTCACACTTATAACCGCCCACGTAGACTCTGTGTATATATGTACACACTATTAATACAACAGATAGTCATTTGCATCTATCGATCCCTCTCACTCTCTCTACTTTCTAACACGTCATCACGCACTTTGCTCTCCCTGAGAGCGCCGAGAACAAGAAGGGAAAACGAGGCATCTGACTCGATTGCTAGAACTGGAGGCCGTCGATGTCCATCCAGGAAGAAGAATTCGAGGCCCTTCGATGAAGAAAGAAAACAGCGGCCATACATCTGGCCTCACCAGTGACGACAACTGCTAGCGGCCGTCAGCGCTCGCTGCAACGCTGGCAGTATCGGCATCGGCATCCTGCATGAAGAAAGAAGGCACAAAGGCCTGTGGCAGGAACTGAAGCATCAGGTCTTGTACGAGAAATTGGAACGAGATGCTACTGGCTTCCATCATCAAACAAGAGTACAGAGCAATTCTTTCTTCCAACTACTCCTTCGCCGGCAAGCCTATTGCGGCTGTGCGACGGAATCAGGACCCGAGCCCCAGCAGATGCCTGGCCCGTGGATCCGACTGACAACAGCGGCCACGCGTCTGCACAACGGTGGTGACGCACACACGCGCCAGGGCGGCAGTAGTGTCTGCCGCCTGGACGGCTGCGTCTAGGACCGAGACGGCTGGTGGCCCCTTCCACGCCCACGGAGGTGGCCCCACCCCTACGCCTCACGCGCGGTCGGCCTGCCTCCCGCACGGCCTCGCGCCCGCGATTACGGCCTCGGCACAGCGGCCCCTCCCGCGCCCGCGGAGGCGATTCCACGACTGCGGCCTTGCCCCTGGCGACTGGGAGCCACGCCCGACAGCCAGGCTCTCGAGCGGCCCCCACGCCCACGGTCAGACCGGCGGCTGAGGGGCCGACCAGGGGCGGCAGTGGCCGGCTGACTGGCGATGGCGTGCACGCGGCCATCAAGCCGAGGGACGCCGGTTCCCAAGCGACGCCATCGAGGAACCGTCCGTAGGATGGGAAGGGATAAGATTGTGTGCCCTTTTGCACATAAACCCTTCCGTTGTTCTCTAAATTACATGCTAAGCCTATTGGTTTATTACTGTATTCTTATTTTATGTTTAGCCTCAATTCATCACTGCAATATGTTGCATTTATATATCCTATAAATGCTCGTATTAGACCTCGTATCTAAATAAATTGTGATGCAATTATTTACTTAGTGTAAATAGATAATTTTGAGCATACCAATTCTCAAAAATCGCATCATGATATATTATTGCAGATAAATCTACTATTGTCATGTTTAGATATATTTTATGTGTCTATGATTTTCTGTTTTAGGCATGGACTCTAACAATATTAGTATAGGTAGAGCTCTTACTCTTATACTTTGTTTGCTTTTAAAGACCAGAAAATTATTCATGTCTAAACATACGTAGTTCATCGATTTTGTTGTTTGGCAATTAATTTTAGTTGCAACAAATCAGATCCTCTTAATTAATTAACTGATAGTTAATTAAGGATGGATAAATTAAGGCTTATATGAGTCTAATACGAAAAAGCAAAATGGTAGCCAAACCATTTTTGCTAGTGAGGCTAACATAGGAAGTGGATTTTGCTTTGATCCTACGGGATTTTGCATAGTTTTGCCACTAGCTAACAAAGCACTATATGCTTAGTAATTTTAGTACAATAGAGTGTTTATTCCTGTACTTTGTTGACCTTGTTAATTTGCCATTTTTTCATAAATTGCATTTTAACATAGGTGAATTCTCTTAATTAAGTGATTATGCAAAATTTTTCAATGCATATCTTTGATACATTTGGGATCATAACATAAATGATGGAGTCCTAGGCATTGGCTGCACTTAATTTATCTTAAATTATTCAGCCCAGAGACCGTGCCTATGGCAGCGATTATTCGTCCATTACTGAGAGGTCTACATCATGTTTATTTTTAACTGATGATTACCTACATTGTGTTGTCCCAAATAAGTGTTTTGAAAATATGAGAATGGTACACTTTTATGGTGACTACCATCATTCATTATTAAAGGCTACACACATGTGGTAGAGTTTTAGGCATTGGCTATGAGATATTCATACGAATATATTAGCCCAGAGACCGTGCCTATAGCAGCAATTTATTTGCCTACTACTGAAAGATTTACTGTATGTTTCGGACATAGAGATTATCTACAATGTGTGTGCCGACATTAATAATGATCATTTGTGAGGTCTATACATTTTGTGATTACCTCTAGTTGTTGTGAGGTTTACAGTTTTGTTACTACCTACAATTATCTAAAACAAAGTGACAAGATATGAAACCCCCTAAATTTTGCATTGGAGACTACAACATCACCATAGTGATTTTTAATTTACCCTAGATGTAAATTAATTAAATCAATGGTTTATCACATGTTGTGGATACTGACTTCAGAATTGATGAACTCGCTCTAGATGACATCACTATCACACATGGACAATGAACATTAACATTGGTTTTATCCCATGGACTAATAGAGCAATTTAATGAACCTCAATTAGGAGTTGTTTGTTATAGATCAAAGGGAATTGCGCCTTACTGTAGTTAAGGTACTACATCCATAAAGGTTTTCGATAAGATTATCTTGTGGAAAGAAATGCACATTCTTCGTGGCTCACTCTTTAGGAGTTTTTATGAACAATAAATAAACTCATATAGTTTGAGGCTAATCATGAGTGGATCATGTCTCTAGTTTTTCAAACTATTGAAGACTATGATCATATTGTTCATACAATTTGCTTTCACTAGTAAAAGCAAAAGGCCTAATGTCCAATATGAGTGATGGTAATGTGAACCCAAGAATGATAGAGTAATGTCATATATGTGGTTGTGTTTAGCATCGCGCTAAACAATGCCATACCCTTAAGTTTGTAATTGATCTATATCAAAACATCTATATGGGACGACATAGGAGATACCTAGAAGGTTGGTTGTTATGCTGGATCTTATGGGATCACACAACAACACTTCTCCTTCTCTCATAAAGAGAACATCACATAGATAGACAACATGATCATCGAATATACTTCGAATGATTTGTTTTGAGATTTGGGATAATCTCATGGTCCGTTAATAATATGTGATAATATCCATCGAAGGTGTTGTAATACTTGTGTTGTCAACGCATAACTATTGTGGGTATCATATCAATGTATTTGGTATTCGACAATATTTATGGATTTCTATACATTAGACGAGAATCTCATTAAACTCTTATCATATATAGATTGTACGAGAATCATTCTAATGTGGAATGATATGTGCCTAGTGGACATTTGTACCACAAAATCTATAATTAGGGAAGCAAAATATTCCCGGTTCATATGACAACACGAGGGAATATTTTGGCCATCAATGATACGATGCAATGATAGTTTGGCCTATTTTGCCACCATCATTCTTCCTATGGATACTGAGTCAGTAATTAAGGATATTTAATTATGTCCTAATTCAACTCGTATCTTACTAAATTATAGAGATATCTAAATTTATTTTTATATGGAAACACAAAAAAGACAGCATTGGATATGGCATATAAAGTAATAAGGTAAGTCTTGTTTTGGTTGTATTATGCATACAACCATCCCCGTACAACATGTTGCATATAAGATAATTTTTCACACTGTTGATGCATTCCGGATTTGGAATGAACAACTTAGTCATCATATGGGATGAGGTGAAAAATTATTAGCGATTCTTTTGGTCAAGATTTTCCAAAAGTGTGGATATGATAAGTGCCACAAGAGAAATAGATTTTAAGACCCTCTTATCTTAAAATCAGATTAAATGTCTTAGATTCCTTGATCATATTCAAGAAAATATGTATGGGTCCGATACAAAGATTGTATGGACAGTTCAGGCATTTCATGGTTGTGAAGATATATCTATAAGATGATCTAGAGTGTGAAGTATCCACACTTGGCCATGCATTTGGTAAATAATGGCTCATGTCGTGAGCTCATTATCCTGAACACTACTGAATTTTTTGTACCTACAATGACGATTGTTTGGTATAACAAGAATTTAGTTACATAACCAAAAGGATAAATAGAATCTGTGAAGTATGACAAGATCATAGCAGGACCATTGTTAGTGAATTGCTATTTACCAACTAAGTGTTGGGGTCAGGTAGATTTACACACTCCTGACTTGAGATTAACTTCATATCCCCTCTATGCATTTAGTACGTGGGAATCCATGAAGATTTCCTATTTGCTTAAGATTGAGTACGTTGTATACGTACCAATCTCATCACCACAGCATACATTGATGGGTACACACAGGAAACTGGAAATCAATGCGAGATTTCAATCTCCGTCGATTGTTAAGTATTTAGATCTCTTATGGAGGATATATTTACGACCCATATGCTGGTTTCATTCTGATTATGAGCATTTCCAGGCATTAGGGGGAGATTTGATGTACCATACATAATGTCAGAAAATTATTTGAAATGTATAAGGCATTTTAAGCTCAGGATCACGTACTAAATATTGAGTTCAAAGGATTGTTGATTTGCATAATATATTGTAAATAAACTGCCAAATGCATTTACTGATTACTAAGGTGTCTTTTAAACTTATTAATCCGTTGCAAGTATGTGCTAGAAAGAGTAGAGTATAAGTAAAACCACTCAACTCCCAATTATAAATAAGAGGGGGAGAAGTATGGCCATAAAGCAAGATTATTCATGCTAGCAATAGAAGGTTTCCTTCTAAATAAGTAAATGCAGGTCAACCTATGGTTGGCGACACCTTGCGGGTAAATATTGGTTATTACCCAGTGGATGGATGTCATCCACAAACCTAGCTTAGAGGTGCACCTAAATGCTGATGCTAGGATATCGAAAAGCCCTAACTCTCGTTTTAGGAAGTCACAATGAGTCATTCAGGATATTTTGAGTTTTGATAACCGGAGAATTATATCATAGAAAGGCTACATGTGTCGACACATATTTCTCTGAATAAACTGTATACAACATTCCAAGTTCTCTAGTCAATAAGACCATGGCAGAGTGCTTTGCTCACTCTTACTGGAACTTATTGAGTGATGTAATACATGCAGAGACAGTCTTGCTCACCAGAAAAGAGGTGTTTTGTGCTATGATGCCAACACCTCATGGTACCTTTACTATGGGTACAAAAGTGTTTTCGTCCTAGAATGGATTGAGAACAATGTGATGGTGAGATCAAAGCAAGACAAGTAGCACAAGGGGTTTACGCAAAGCCCAAGCATTGATTTTCAATGTAAATTATTCTCCATAGTAAGTTATAAATTTCTGATACTATCTGTTGATTGGCAGTACAAAAGCATCTATCATTGCAGTTGATAATTGATAGATGTAGTGATTGTATATATTTATATGATCACTTGATTTAGTGTATTTGTGAAGCCTTCGAAAAGGAGTTCACATACCCAACCCTCATACATAAAATCGCAACACATATTGTGTATTACTTAAGTCAATATATGACTTAAAGTAGTTAAGTCGAATTTGGTACAATCGACTTTATGTATTCCCTAAACTGAAGGGATACAAGATTGATTACACGTGGTGTTCATTTTGAAGTCCTTGATTATATTTCATAGTGTTATATGATAGTCAATAATCTTGATATCATTAGTGATGAACACATATTAATAGCACGTTGCAATCTAAAGACGGAGTTTGAGATAGAAGATACGAAATAAATCAAAATTTTATTTTGTGTTTATGATCCAAGCATCTTCTCTTAGGATTTTGTACAAAAGCTATCTGTATCCAAATCATATTGAGTGATTCAATATGAAGGTATCCTATGGTTGCTCTACCTCATGATAGAGGAGGATTGTTTTATGCCATAGTGACTGAGATGAGATATTGGGACATGTGGTCCACTATCTCTGTGTTATTTATGAGCTAATAAATCTTGCAAAAGTTCCCGACCGGATATTATTTTTGCAATGATTTGTTATCTAGTAGCAGCGCTACTCCTACCAAATGTTGGTGGATTAAAGTTAAGAATGTCTTTTGATATCTCAAATAGCATATGTGGTCTTGGTGTAATCCCATAATCCGATTATGTGGATATAATGATTCTGGTTATCTATAAGATCCCAAATTCTAGATCATTGAAATAGGCTTTACATGAATATTAAAGACCATTTTGTAATAGTCTTTAAATAGACATTTAATGGTCAATTCCATTAGTCATTCTGATATTGTATTTTACAAGGCTTCACATAAATGTGTATAGCTTGATAGAATGATATATCACATACTGAAGTTATGTGGTGTTGATTTTATGAATCAATGGTCATTATCTATAAAGGCAATACAACTTGTGTGGTGTAGATGAAGACAAGTTATATTTAATGCAATTTTTTTACACTAAGATGGTTCCGTTCTATAAGTAATATGGGCATATGAACATTTACAAACTAAGTATTGTGATAATCTCGCAGAGATATTCACAAAGTCTATCATACTCCACATTTTGTATGTGTTGAGTGTATTGGTATGAATTTACTTTAAGATTTATAAGTATCAGGGGGAGTGTCTCTCTGATTAATAACTTGTTACAAACATCATATTGCACTCTTTTCTTTGTATGCGTTTTTCCTTTTAGGTTTCTCATATAAAGTTTTTAATAAGGCAATATCAACACAAGGTTATGTCATATCATCTATTTTTTCCCACAAGGATTTTTTGGTGAACGATATTGGGACATAAGATGCATTGTACTCTTTTCTTTGTGTGAGTTTTTGATTTATGGTTTCTCATATAAAGTTTTTTATGAGGCAATGTCAACACAAAGGTATATGCTATATCATCTATTATTTCCCACCGGGATTCTTGGAAGATGATATTTGAAGCATATTGACTCTATGGTCAAGGTGTTTTTACACTAAGGCTTTGGATTTATCTCAAAGGGTCTAATAACATTGGTGATTGTATATCATGGTGTTTCTTCTTATTTTTTCCCACTGAGTTTTAAGGAGTTTTGCCTGATATACGGGTATTACTTTGGTTTTTTCCCATAGGGTTTTCCACAGATTCATAAAGACCCATAATAGATGAACAGTAAAGACTACAAAGAGCTAATTGATCAAGGGAGAGTGGTAAGAATTATTATTTAGTGCTCAATTAAGGATTAATGCAAGGGGTGTCTTTTCACCCTCTCTCTCTTTCACACTTGTAACCGCCCACATAGGCTCTGTATATATATGTACATACTGTTCATTGGAATACAACAGATAATCATTTACATCTATCGATCCCTCTCGCTCTCTCTACTTTCTAACAGCCATAACCATGGCCGTTACAAGTTCAACCATAAACTATATTCAATCTATCATTTATTGCACCTAGCATTTAATATTGTCTTCAAATTTATTTAATTTAGTTGAATAATATATAGGTCAGGCCCACATTAAATCCAACGCGTAACGCACCTATGATCATTTTATAACCGCTGTTAAATATAAAATATTTCTCTTAAAAAACGATGGCTCAGATTTAATTATGCGATGCCTTAACTCCTAGAGTGTAACCGTGCAAGATCTAAGATACAAATATACTCCATCCATCCTAAATTACTTGATCTTATATAATTCAAATTTTATTCTAAAATACGACATTCTCACTTTCCAACATATTTTTCTTTCCTTTCTCAGTAGACATTTTTCTTTTCCCAATATCTTTCTCTCCTTACATGTCCTCCCATATTAAATTTCCCTTGCATTGCGGCCTCCCGTTTAACTACGTACATAATTTCTGTTCTTCAGTCTCCCCTTATCTCTTCTCCATCTTTATCTCTTGGCTATCTTCTATATCTATATATCTATATCTATATTATATATATATATATATATATATATATATATATATATATATATATATATATATATATATATATATATATATATATATATACACACAACTAAAACATACGGATTATTAACGTCTATCTGGAAGCACCAAAACTACCCTGCTATCCATGACAACCTGGCACAGAAAGGAAATTTCCCGCGACCCGTCCCCCGTAAAGAAAATAAAAACTGCGTGAAAAAAAAATGCTGACAGAAAAATCACACGGAAAAAATTATTCCCACCGGTGAATGGAAGGCAAGCGCCAATCTAGGAGTCAAAGGAAGTAACGGAGTCACTACGAATTAGGAAGTAAAGGAAATAATGACGGCCATTACGGAAGTGGAAGGAGAGGAAAAATAGGAAGAAAAGAAAAGAAAGGCCACCGATCAAGCGACGCTACGGGAGAAAAAAAAGGGTCGCGTTTGTTGAGGCCTGCTGGCGCGTCCGAATCTCCAACAAGAGCGGCGGCGCAGATCTGATTCGTCGTCATCCTGGAGGCCCGCATGGCGCTTGTTGTCTTCCAGTGACGAGCATTCCTCTTTCGCTCCATATCGCACGGCCAGACGGATTTCGATAGTGGCCGAACGACAACGTGGAAGCAGCAAGTGACGGTCAGTTTCTCCTCATACCGTCATGCGTGCTTTGTTTTATCTTGGCCGGTGCTTGGTTAGATCTTTGTTCGATTCATTTTTTAGCTTTTGATTTGACAAGATCAAGCACTTGGCCGCTGCATTACAACACAACTGATCACCGAACTCTCACCAGTCGACCACACATAGAACGCACGCGTGGGAGTTCATCAAACGCTTTCGACTTCTGGCCTCCTGTCTATCTTTTGTCTCCACAGAATAGATAGAAATGCAACTATGAAGTATGAAGCTGCGATCCTGGCCAGTGTGAGGAATGTTTGCAAAGCTTGGTTGATACTTAGGTATTGCTCTGCACCATTCATTTGACATTTCATTTCCTCAGGTTGTGGGGATATATAACAAATGTTAAAATTCGGTGCTCATCTGTTGTGTTGTATCTTGGGACTGCTAGTTGCCAGGAAAGCAAATCTTCTGCAGATTCCTATCCGTTCTTCAGTGAAAAGTACATTCAAGTGTTTGGGGGAGGGCAGAACACTCTGATTCGATTGTTCACCGTTCATCTTCCTCCTCGCCCCCGCCGTTGTTGTGCTAGGGTTTATCAGAGCTCCGGCGAAACCCTAGCGTAGCCGCGGTGGCCTCCTTCTTTCCATCCCCCTCCTCCTTCCGTGGCGAGCTCCGGTCATGAGCGCCCCCGCCTCCGCCGCCGCCAGGACCTAAAGGCCGCCCCCCACTGTCCCCACCGCCTGGCCGGCCTACCTCCCCCGAGCTCCTAAGGCCGCCTGACTTGGAGAAGAAGAGGGGGAAACGTCGGATTTGCAGAAGAAAACAAATCGAGTGAGTGCGAGATAGCATTACCGAAAAAATCTCATATACATAGTAGTAGTGCTAAACTGCAATATAAGTTTATGCTGAACATTCATTTTGTCATCTTTTATTTTTCTTTCTCGGCTCCGCTCTTGTTGTGTCGTAAATCATCTGTCCTAAGTTAAGGGCAATCTTCTCTCCTATTCTAACTTGAATGTGGTGTCGCCAAGTTATACTGAATATTTGTTCATTTGTTGACTCTAATTTCTGTCTGACATATCCTGCAAATTGCAGTGAACATGGCTGGACAAGGCTCCCAGGTGAAGAAATCTTGTGCTTGTTGCGAAAGGTACATGGATCATTGGCGTGGAAAGATGACGTCTTTCCTCATGCTCATGTCTGCTAATTATAGGCACAGCATGGTGAGTCTTCCTATAAGTTTAATATCTTTGCCCTGATACATTTTCATTATCTACCATGTTTCATTTGGAGATAGATTTCAATCTTCGTAGTAGTATATAGTTGCCTACCCTTTCCATAAATTTCACTGAATCTGTGTGCTACACAGAACTGAAAGATTCTAGAACCATACATCGTGATTAATTGAGCAAGTGAAATCAATTACATTCCTGAATTTCAAACCTACTTTTCATCAGTGAATTGCAAAACAATGCAACAGAAAACATAATTAGACAACGCTTGCTCTCTGATGCTTGGATTGCTCTGTATAAAGATATATGCATTATATTTGTTTCACTGTTCTTGGTGCAGACAATGCCTGCCAGGTTCATGAACCAATTTGGAGGAGAGATCTCGGAGAGCATCGACATCGAATCCCCTGACGGCAGTGTTTATGTTGTCAAGGGCACCAAGTTCATGAACAAGATGCTCCCCCAGTGTGGATGGAAAGCATTTGTCGATGCCCATCGCATAGAGGAGAATGACTCGTTGCTGTTCCAGCACATTGAGAAGGCCCGTTTTAAGGTTCTGATAATCGATCCTGATGGATGTGAGAAAGTCTTTCCCTGCGATGGGATCAGAATCAGTTCTAGTAACATCCAAGAACGAGACACGGATTGTGTTGATGTTTCAGATAGGTCCCATGACCATGCCGACAAATCATCAAGAGTTCGGAAAAGAGTCTCTAGCTGTCAGAGGGATTGTCCAAGTCAACGTAGAAAAGCTGCAAGGATTACCACAACATCAGCCTCTTCGTCTGAGGAATCAGGTTATTATGTTATAATAATTGTTGGCTGCCTTATACCTGCATAAAGATAATTTATTTTCTTAAATGTTCCTGTGTGCAATGAGCTTTGGTTTGATTTATCTAAAAGGTCTTTTATTTGTTTGTTTGTTTTTTCCTAGCGGCTTTTAGTAATTATTAGTTATGTACAGGACCAGATTCTGAGGGCACTGCTGAATACGAATGCTCTTCAGGTTTTGATGATGATCCTAAGACAAATGCGGCACCTGATTATGTCTTATCATGTATGACTATTCCATCTGAAGAACAAGAGGAGGAAGTAGATGGACTTATCAAGGAAATCCAGCCTGAAACTACTGTATTTGTGGCTATCATGAAACCAAGCAATGTCAAACGATACTCTAGTCTTGTAAGCTGCGCTCTTCTCTTTTGTCAATTTTTTTTAAAGAGAATAAACTCTGCTTTTAAGAAAGCAACATACGGTACAATACTGGGACTACCAGTTTGAAACGCAAAACACAAAGAAGCCTAGGAACACTGAATTCTTCTCTTTTGTCAATTAAAAACTGGTCTTCTCTTTTGTTGGTCAGAACTAACCGAGCTGTTCTAACTTTATGTACGAGCTTTTCTAATTTAGTCCTGCGCATTGCAGTCATATTTATTTGCTGATCCATCCCATTCCCATCTAGAATCAGGTAATTCCTCACGGCTATGCAGCCGCGCACTTCCCACACACAAGTCAAGTGGTGACGCTTCAGCGGCCAGGCAAGAACAAGAAGTGGCATACCAAGCTTCAGGTCAGGAAAGACAGAGTTTCCCACGTGTTCAGGGTCAGACTTCGTGCAAGACAACCATTTGCAGGAAGGCGACATCTGCATCTTTCAGCCATTGAAGACTGCTGGCATAAGGTTCACTCTGATGGTTCATCTGATTCGTCAGTCAAAGGTTGGTGCATTACCTGAACATGCTGGAAACAGTCCTAGTCCAGGACCAGGAGGAGGAACAAGCTCCAGTAAAGGCAGAACGACGAGGACGAAGGCAAACGAGCCTAAGATTGTGCACTCAGGTGAAGGCAGCAGAGCAAAGGCGAAGGTGACACCGGTAGCGCGTGTTAAGGAGGAACCTGCCGATCAGGCGCCTTCACCTTGTAATTGTCATTTGACTGATGATGAGTCAGGCGATTCTGGTGGACCTTCTAAAGCAGGTCTCTACATTATGGCATCCCATGCTCATTTGGGTGATGAGCAGAGGAAGAAAGTGGAAGACGTAGTTGGAAGCATCCAGTCTCAAGTTCCCCTTTACGTGGCAGTGATGAGCAAGACCAATGTTGCTGCCACCGGCTGCGTCTTAGTAAGCAGCTTAAAAACCCATTATTTCTCCGGTGCCAATTTCAGTAACTACAATACTAGTTATTAACATACTAACATTGTATATATATATGTATATCATGGAACAGTACTTTGGCAAGCAATATGCCAGCAAGTACCTTCCATACGGGGAGCACACCGTGACGCTCATGAGGAACGGGAAGAGCTCGGCATGGAAGGTGAAGATGCATGCGCAGAGGTTCAGTAAAGGCTGGCGTGGCTTTGTCCGCGACAACCGCCTCAAACTTGACGACATCTGCCTATTCCAGCTGACCAAGGACGACATCAAGATGCTTACAATGACGGTCTATATCATTCGCCATGTCTAACATTGTTAGTTTCTACCAGCTCTGGTTCGATCGTGGCATTAGGATAATAATAGAATGCTGCTTTCCAGAACTTCATGCTGCAATACTAAATGTTGCCTTTGCTGTGATATAAGAAAAGGACGAACCTTAATTTGTTGATGCACTGAATATCCTTTGTTACAATATATTGTTATATATTTGGATCTGTAGGTCTCTTCCGAGATTTCTGGTTGCTAATAGGTTTAACTGCTGCAACCGAAATTCGTGAAATTTTTAACCCTGGAATTTCGGATTTTGAACCCTGGAATTTTAGGTAATTTCAGCGGTGGATGAAAGAAAAATCCGAAATTTTATAAACACTAATTCATGTGCTATATAACCCTAGAATCATATTGTCTATTGTGGCCACACCAAGTTAATTGTGCTATGTGCAGTGGACTAATGGAGACCGGACCTCACTTGTCCTGCACTGCCCATACGTTCAAGAAGTGTGGAAGCTTGTTTCGGGCCAGGAGCAGTTCAATGTAGCTCAGCAAATTCAGCAATCAAATTTTGACAACATAGCTGAATGGTGCGAAGCTGCCCATATATTGTTATTATATTTGGATTTGTAGGTCTCTTCCGAGATTTCAGGTTTGTTACGGTATTTGGACTTGTAAACCATCTCGACATAAAAGTTGTTAACTACAAAGTTGTATATCTCTTTAAACTCTACAATGTTGATGCAAAGTTTATCTTCATCCAATCTAATATAATAATGTTATAATTTTTTTTGTGCAAAGCAGCCTATCACTAGCGGTTCAAGCCACGAACTAGCAGTAATAGGTGGACCTATCACTGTTGTTTCGTGACTTCAACCGACAGTGATAGGTTGTGTGCCTATCACTGCCTGTTGAAGCCATGAACTGACAGTGATAGTTCACTTATCATTTTTTGTTTCGTGGTTTCATCTAACAGTGATTGTTCACTTGTCTCTATCGGATTAAACCATGAACTGACAGTGATACTATATCACTGCTGGGTCCAAATAACCGGCAGTGATAGTCCGGTAGTGATTATGAGTTCTGGCATAGTGGATGGTCTTTATCTGTCCCAAGAAAAATACATTCATGACCTTCTTGATCATTCCTCTCTCACTGATCACCACACTGTCGAGACGTCCATGAAGCTTAATCTTCATCTTCACCCCACTGATGGTGAACCTCTTACTGATCCCACTCGGTATCATCATATTGTTGGGAGTCTTCTCTATTTGGGTGTGACTCGTCCTAATATTTCGTATGTTGTGCACATTCTGAGTTAGTTTGTCTCCGCTCCCACTCAGCTCCACTATAGTCATCTCATTCGTGTCTCGGATTATCTTCGTGGGACCATTTCTCGTCGTATGTTCTTTCCATGTTCCAACTCTTTTCGGTCCAAGCATATATATTCTGATGCTACTTAGGCTAGTAACTCCTCCGATCGTCGCTCTCTTTCGCCTAGTGTGTAGTTCTTAGTGGTTCTCCTATTGCTTGAAAGACTAAGAAGCAAACAACTAATTCTCATTCTAGTGCAGAGGCTGAGGATCTTGGTATTTTGTGTTTCCATGCTGACACCTCTTTTGTCTGACAGCACTGGTGCTCTTAGCATTGCACTGACCCAGTCAAACTTGAGCTTACTACACATATTGGTGTTGATGCCTCTTATACTCGGACACATGTACGAGATGATGTTATTGAGCTTCGCTTTGTGTCTTTGTGCCCTTAGTGCTTTAGTTGGCAGATTTTTTCACGAAAGTTGTTTCTTTTTGTTCAAACTCAGTCTTTGCGACCCCCTAAGTTTGAGGGGGAGGGGGTTGTTAGATATACGTGTGTTCTTATATTTTCATGTTTGTTATAAGGGTCATGTACATATTTGGGCTTTAGCCCTTCTTCTCAATACAACCACTATTCCAACATACGTATGCACGTAATGTTAGGAATTTAGACATTTTCATGTTTAATTTGATCCAAAATATAGTAGTAAATTTATGACAACAAACATGTGCATGAGTAAACTACCAATGACAACTATGATGAACATACTGATCATGTTTAATAGCATATAAACAACCTTACTGAATATAGAAACAGTAAGAATAGAAATATACCAGCGGAGTATACCCAACGGAGGGACCCATGCTCGAGGCACCAGTGGCTCCATACGCACTAGTCGACATAGTGTTCTCGACGTCGTAGACTACAGTGACGCAGGACAATGTTCACGATGTAGTGTCCCTTGAACGTCCACCAGAAAGAAAACGAAGTCATGCTTGACGCTCCCCAAAAACCTGATCGTCCGGCACACCCGAGCAGGTGTCACAGACACGGGCATGGTTCTGAAGGCCTGCTCTTCCAATTCTTCATTCGCGCAGAGAATCAGAACGGGGAAAACTCGAGAGCAGCTCAACAAATAAGAGAGGGTGCGGTATATTCTGTTTCCTATAAGGAAAACACTCATTCTTATAACATGGAAGGTGGAAAGTTAAGTGTAGAAGATGGACCTAGAAGTCATGAAATGCCCATCAATCACTAGTAACCGCTGCTGAACATGGGAGTTACTATTAACTAGAGCCATAATCATAGGAGTTACTAGTAACCGCAACCATTGTTGAGAATTATTATTTAGTGCTAAATTAGGAATTAATCTAAGGGGTGTCTTTTCACCCTCTATCTTTCACACTTATAACCGCCCAGGTAAACTCTGTGTATATATGTACACACTGTTAATACAACAGATAGTCATTTGCATCTATCGATCCCTCTCACTCTCTCTACTTTCTAACACGTCATCACGCACTTTGCTCTCCCTGAGAGCGCCGAGAACAAGAAGGGAAAACGAGGCATCTGACTCGATTGCTAGAACTGGAGGCCGTCGATGTCCACCCAGGAAGAAGAATTCGAGGCCCTTCGATGAAGAAAGAAAACAACGGCCATACATCTGGCCTCACCGGTGACGACAACTACCAGCGGCCGTCAGCGCTCGCTGCAACGCTGGCAGTATCAGCATCGACATCCTGCATGAAGAAAGAAGGCACAAAGGCCTGTGGCAGGAACTGAAGCATCAGGTGTTGTACGAGAAATTGGAACGCGATGCTACTGGCTTCCATCATCGAACAAGAGTACAGAGCAATTCTTTCTTCCAACTACTCCTTCGCCGGCAAGCCTATTGCGGCTGTGCGATGGAATTAGGACCCGAGCCCCGGCAGATGCCTAGCCCGTGGATCCGACTGACGGCAGCGGACGCGCGTCTGCACAACGGCGGTGACGCACACACGCGCCAGGGCGGCAGCAGTGTCTGCCGCCTGGACGGCTGTGGCTAGGACCGAGACGGCTGGTGGCCCCTTCCGCACCCACAGAGGCGGCCCCGCCCCTGCGCCTCCCGCGCTCACGGCATCGCGTTGTGGCCGGCGCCCCGCACGGTCGGCCTGCCTCCCGCATGGCCTCGTGCCCGCGACTACGGCCTCGGCACGGTGGCCCCTCCCGCGCCCGCGGAGGCGATTCCACGACTGCGGCCTTGCCCCTGGCGACTGGGAGCCACGCCCGACGGCCAGGCTCTCGAGCGGCCCCCACGCCCGTGGTCAGACCGGCGGCTGAGGGCCCGACCAGGGGCGGCGGTGGCCGGCTGACTGGCGATGGCGTACACGCGGCCATCAGGCCGAGGGACGCCGGTTCCCAAGCGACGCCATCAAGGAACCGTCCGTAGGACGGGAAGGGATAAGATTGTGTGCCCTTTTGCACATAAACCCTTCCATTGTTCTCTGAATTACATGCTAAGCCTATTGGTTTATTACTGTATTCTTATTCTTATTTTATGTTGAGCCTCAATACATCACTGCAATATGTTGCATTTATATATCCTATAAATGCTCGTATTAGACCTCGTATCTAAATAAAGTGTGATGCAATTATTTACTTAGTGTAAATAGATAATTTTGAGCATACCAATTCTCAAAAATCGCATCATGATATATTATTGTAGATAAATCTACTATTGTCATGTTTAGATATGTTTTATGTGTCTATGATTTTCTGTTTTAGGCATGGACTCTAACAATATTAGTATAGGTAGAGCTTTTACTCCTATACTTTGTTTGCTTTTAAAGACCAGAAAATTATTCATGTCTAAACATACGTAGTTCGTCGATTTTGTTGTTTGGCAATTAATTTTAGTTGCAACAAATCAGATCCTCTTAATTAATTAACTGATAGTTAATTAAGGATGGATAAATTAAGGCTTATATGAGTCTAATATGAAAAAGCAAAATGGTAGCCAAACCATTTTTGCTAGTGAGGCTAACATAGGAAGTGGATTTTGCTTTGATCCTACGAGATTTTGCATAGTTTTGCCACTAGCTAACAAAGCACTATATGCTTAGTAATTTTAGTACAATAGAGTGTTTATTCATGTACTTTGTTGACCTTGTTAATTTACCATTTTTTCATAAATTGCATTTTAACATAGGTGAATTCTCTTAATTAAGTGATTATGCAAAATTTTCCAATGCATATCTTTAATACATTTGGGATCATAACACAAATGATGGAGTCCTAGGCATTGGCTGCACTTAATTCATCTTGAATTATTCAGCCTAGAGACCGTGCCTATGGCAGCGATTATTCGCCCATTACTGAGAGGTCTACATCATGTTTATTTTAAACTGATGATTACCTACATTATGTTGTCCCAAATAAGTGTTTTGGAAATATGAGAATGATACACTTTTATGGTGACTACCATCATTCATTATTAAAGGCTACACACATGTGGTAGAGTTTTAGGCATTGGCTACGAGATATTCATACGAATATATCAGCCCAGAGACCGTGCCTATAGCAGCAATTTATTTGCCTACTGCTGAGAGATTTACTGTATGTTTTGGACATAGAGATTATCTACAATGTGTGTGCCGACATTAATAATGATCATTTGTGAGGTCTATACATTTTGTGATTACCTCTAGTTGTTGTGAGGTTTACAGTTTTGTTACTACCTACAATTATCTAAAACAAAGTGACAAGATATAGAACCCCCTAAATTTTGCATTGAAGACTACAACATCACTATAGTGATTTTTAATTTACCCTAGGTGTAAATTAATTAAATCAATGGTTTATCACATGTTGTGGATACTGACTTCAGAATTGATGAACTCGCTCTAGATGACATCACTATCCCACATGGACAATGGACATTAACATTGGTTTTATCCCATGGACTAATAGAGCAATTTAATAAACCTCAATTAGGAGTTGTTTGTTATAGATCAAAGGAAATTGTGTCTTACTGTAGTTAAGGTACTACATCCATAAAGGTTTTCGATAAGATTATCCTGTGGAATGAAATGCACATTCTTCGTGGCTCACTCTTTAGGAGTTTTTATGAACAATAAATAAACTTATATAGTTTGAGGCTAATCATGAGTGGATCATGTCACTAGTTTTTCAAACTATTGAAGACTATGATCATATTGTTCATACAATTTGCTTTCACTAGTAAAAGCAAAAGGCCTAATGTGCAATATGAGTGATGGTAATGTGAACCCTAGAATGATAGAGTAATGTCATATATGTGGTTGTATTTAGCATCACGCTAAACAATGCCATACCCTTAAGTTTGTAATTGATCTATATCAAAACATCTATATGGGACGACATAGGAGATACCTAGAAGATTGGTTGTTATGCTGGATCTTATGGGATCACACAACAACACTTCTCCTTCTCTCATAAAGAGAACATCACATAGATGGACAACATGATCATCGAATATACTTCGAATGATTTGTTTTGAGATTTGGGATAATCTCATGGTTCATTAATAATATGTGATAATATCCATCGAAGGTGTTGTAATACTTGTGTTGTCAACGCATAACTATTGTGGGTATCATATCAATGTATTTGATATTCGACAATATTTATGGATTTCTATATATTAGACGAGAATCTCATTAAACTCTTATCATATATAGATTGTACGAGAATCATTCTAATGTGGAATGATATGTGCCTAGTGGACATTTGTACCACAAATTTTATAATTAGGGAAGCAAAATATTCCTGGTTCTTATGACAACAAGAGGGAATATTTTGGCCATCAATGATACGATGCAATGATAGTTTGGCCTATTTTGCCACCATCATTCTTCCTATGGATACTGAGTTAGTAATTAAGGATATTTAATTATGTCCTAATTCAACGCGTATCTTATTAAATTATAGAGATATCCAAATGTATTTTTATATGGAAACACAAAAAAGAGCATTGGATATGGCATATAGAATAATAAGGTAAGTCTTGTTTTGGTTGTATTATGCATACAACCATCCCCGTACAACATGTTGCATATAAGATAATTTTTCACACTGTTGATGCATTCCGGATTTGGAATGAACAACTTAGTCATCATATGGGATGAGGTGAAAAATTATTAGCGATTCTTTTGGTCAAGATTTTTCAAAAGTGTGGATATGATAAGTGCCACAAGGAAAATAGATTTTAAGACCCTCTTATCTTAAAATCAGATTAAATGTCTTAGATTCCTTGATCATATTCAAGAGAATATGTATGGGTCCGATACAAAGATTGTATGGACAGTTTAGGCATTTCATGGTTGTGAAGATATATCTATAAGATGATCTAGAGTGTGTGAAGTATCCATACTTGGCCATGCATTTGGTAAATAATGGCTCATGTCGTGAGCTCATTATCCTGAACATTACTGAATTTTTTGTACCTACAATGACGATTGTTTGGTATAACAAGAATTTAGTTACATATCCAAAAGGATAAACGGAATCTGTGAAGTATGACAAGATCATAGCAAGACCATTGTTAGTGAATTGCTATTTACCAACTAAGTGTTGGGGTCAGGTAGATTTACACACTCCTGACTTGAGATTAACTTCATATCCCCTCTATACATTTAGTACGTGGGAATCCATGAAGATTTCCTATTTGCTTAAGATTGAGTACGTTATATATGTACCAATCTCATCACCACAACATATATTGATGGGTACACACAGGAAACTAGGAATCAATATGAGATTTCAATCTCCGTCGATTGTTAAGTATTTAGATCTCTTATGGAGGATATATTTACGACCCATATGCTGGTTTCATTTTGATTATGAGCATTTCCAGGCATTAGGGGGAGATTTGATGTACCATACATAATGTCAGAAAATTATTTGGAATGTATAAGGCATTTTAAGCTCAGTATCACGAACTAAATATTGAGTTCAAAGGATTGTTGATTTGCATAATATATTGCAAATAAACTGCCAAATGCATTTACTGATTACTAAGGTGTCTTTTAAACTTATTAATGCCAGAAAGAGTAGAGTATAAGTAAAACCACTCAACTCCCAATTATAAATAAGAGGAGGAGAAGTATGACCATAAAGCAGGATTATTCATGCTAGCAATAGAAGGTTTCCTTCTAAAGAAGTAAATGCAGGTCAACCTATGGTTGGCGACACCTTGCAAATAAATATTGGTTATTACCCAGTGGATGGATGTCATCCACAAACCTAGCTCAGAGGTGCACCTAAATGCTGATGCTAGGATATCGGAAAGCCCTAACTCTCGTTTCGGGAAGTCACAATGAGTCATTCAGGATATTTTGAGTTTTGATAACCGAAGAATTATATCATAGAAAGGCTACATGTGTCAACACGTATTTCTCTGAATAAATTGTATACAACATTCCAAGTTCTCCAGTCAATAAGACCATGGCAGAGTGCTTTGCTCACTCTTACTGGAACTTATTGAGTGATGTAACACATGCAGAGATAGTCTTGCTCACCAGAAAAGAGGTGTTTTGTGCTATGATGCCAACACCTCATGTTACCTTTACTGTGGGTACAAAAGTGTTTTCATCCTAGAATGGATTGAGAACAATGTGGTGGTGAGATCAAAGCAAGACAAGTAGCACAAGGGGTTTACGTAAAGCTCAGGCATTGATTTTCAATGCAAATTATTCTCCATAGTAAGTTATAAATTTCCGATACTATCTGTTGATTGGAAGTACAAAAGCATCTATCATTGCAGTTGATAATTGATAGATGTAGTGATTGTATATATTTATATGATCACTTGATTTGGTGTATTTGTGAAGCCTTCGGGAAGGAGTTCACATACCCAACCCTCATACATAAAATCGCAACACATATTGTGTATTGCTTAAGTCAATATATGGCTTAAAGTAGTTAAGTCGAATTTGGTACAATCGACTTTGTGTATTCCCTAAACTGAAGGGATACAAGATTGATTACACGTGGTGTTCATTTTGAAGTTCTTGATTAGATTTCATAGTGTTATATGATAGTCAATAATCTTGATATCATTAGTGATGAACACATGTTAATAGCACGTTGTAATCTAAAGACGGAGTTTGAGATGGAAGATACGGAATAAACCAAAATTTTATTTTGTGTTTATGATCCAAGCATCTTCTCTCAGGATTTTGTACAAAAGCTATATGTATCCAGATCATATTGAGTGATTCAATATGAAGGTATCCTATGGTTGCTCTACCTCATGATAGAGGAGGATTGTTTTATGCCATAGTGACTGAGATGAGATATTGGGACATGTGGTCCACTATCTCTGTGCTATTTATGCGCTAATAAATCTTGTAAAAGTTCTCGATCGGATATTATTTTTGCAATAATTTGCTATCTAGTAGCAGCGCTACTCCTACCAAATGTTGGCGGATTAAAGTTAAGAATGTCTTTTGATATCTCAAATAGCATATGTGGTCTTGGTGTAATCTCATAATCCGATTATATGGATATAATGATTCTGGTTATCTATAAGATTCCAAATTCTACATCATTGAAATAGGCTTTACATGAATATTAAAGACCATTTTGTAATAGTCTTTAAATAGACATTTAATGGTCAATTCCATTAGTCATTCTGATATTGTATTTTACAAGGCTTCACATGAATGTGTATAGCTTGACAGAATGATATATCACATACTGAAGTTATGTGGTGTTGATTTATGAATCAATGGTCATTATCTATAAAGGTAATGCAACTTGTGTGGTGTAGATGAAGACAAGTTATATTTAATGCAATATTTTTACACTAAGATGGTTCCGTTTCATAAGTAATATGGGCATATGAATATTTGCAAACTAAGTATTGTGATAATCTCGCAGAGATATTCACAAAGTCTATCATACTCCACATTTCGTACGTGTTGAGTGCATTGGTATGAATTTACTTTAAGATTTATAAGTATCAGGGGGAGTATCTCTCTGATTAATAACTTGTTACAAATATCATATTGCACTCTTTTCTTTGTATGCGTTTTTCCTTTTGGGTTTCTCATATAAAGTTTTTAATGAGGCAATATCAACACAAGGTTATGCCATATCATCCATTTTTTCCCACAAGGGTTTTTTGGTGGACGATATTGGGACATAAGATGAATTGTACTCTTTTCTTTGTATGAGTTTTTGATTTATGGTTTCTCATATAAAGTTTTTTATGAGGCAATGTCAACACAAAGGTATATGCTATATCATCTATTTTTTCCCACCGAGGTTCTTGGAAGATGATATTTGAAGCATATTGACTCTATGGTCAAGGGGTTTTTAGACTAAGGCTTTGGATTTATCTCAAAGGGTCTAATAACATTGGTGATTGTATATCATGGTATTTCTTCTTATTTTTTCCCACTGAGTTTTAAGGAGTTTTGCCTGATATACCGGTATTACTTTGGTTTTTTCCCACAGGGTTTTCCAAAGATTCATAAAGACACATAATAGATGAACAATAAAGACTACAAGAAGCTAATTGATCAAGGGAGAGTGGTGAGAATTATTATTTAGTGCTCAATTAAGGATTAATCCAATGGGTGTCTTTTCACCCTCTCTCTTTCACACTTATAACCGCCCATAGGTTCTGTATATATATGTACATACTGTTCATTGGAATACAACAGATAATCATTTGCATCTATCGATCCCTCTCGCTCTCTCTACTTTCTAACAGCCATAACCATGGCCGTTACAAGTTCAGCCATAAACTATATCCAATCTATCATTTATTGCACCTAGCATTTAATATTGTGTTCAAATTTATTTGATTTAGTTGAATAATATATAGGTCAGGCCCACATTAAATCCAACGCGTAACGCACCTATGATCATTTTATAACCGCTGTTAAATATAAAATATTTCTCTTAAAAAAACGATGGCTCAGATTTAATTATGCGATGCCTTAACTCCTAGAGTGTAACCGTGCAAGATCTAAGATACAAATATACTCCATCCATCCTAAATTACTTGATCTTATATAATTCAAATTTTATTCTAAAATACGACATTCTCACTTTCCAACATATTTTTCTTTCCTTTCTCGTAGACATTTTTCTTTTCTCAATATCTTTCTCTACTTACACGTCCTCCCATATTAAATTTCCCTTGCATTGCGGCCTCCCGTTTAACTACGTACATAATTTCTGTTCTTCAGTCTCCCCTTATCTCTTCTCCATCTTTATCTCTTCGCTATCCTCTATATCTATATATATATATATATATATATATATATATATATATACACACACATAACTAAAACATACGGATTATTAACGTCTATCTGGAAGCACCAAAACCACCCTGCTATCCATGAAAACCTGGCACAGAAAGGCTGGCGTGGCTTTGTCCGCGACAACCGCCTCAAACTCGACGACATCTGCCTATTCCAGCTGACCAAAGACGACATCAAGATGCTTACAATGACGGTCTACATCATTCGCCATGGATAACATAATTGTTAGTTATTAATTTTAATTTCTACCTGGTGTGATCGTGCATTAATTAGGATGATATAATAGGATGGCTGGGCTTTGCAGAACTTCCTGCTGCCTTTGCTGTCAAATAAGAAAAGGACGAACCTTAATTTGAATATGCACTGAACAACCTTAGTATTTGGATCTGTAGGTCTCTTCCGAGATTTCAGCTTAAACTTCAACCTCCAGGGTCCCACGTTGCATGCTGTATTATGTCACCCTGTTTTGCTGGCAACTTCCAACAAAAAAAGATATCTGTTTAAGAACAAATACAGACCAATTTGTGTCATGTTTGTTTGGGTTTGTTTAGCTTATAAGCTGTATTTTTTCAGCCAACAAACAGTACTTTTCTCTCACACCAAATCAGCCAACATTACTTTCAGCCATGGCTTATCAGCCAAACAAACCCAAACGAACAGGACGTTGATGGAACACGTGCAATTTGGGGAAAACTCTAGAATCACTTTGGACCTGTTTGGCACAGCTCACAACAGCTTCTTCATGAGCCGTTCTGTTTTTTTGCCAAACACTTTGGTCCCGTTTGACACAGCTCAACTTCACTAGTGAAGCTGTTTTTTTTTTGTGTTTTAGCTTCACAAGCAGCTCTTTTGATGAAGCTGAGTTGTTTTTTTACTTTGTTTGGCAAAACAGCTTCACATGAGAACCAAAGTGGCCGCCGACGCAGGGTGGAGGCACGGCCGCCAAGAGATGGGAAGAAATAGAAAAAAAAGAAAAAGGAAAGTGCATCGTAGTCATTTTGCCATTTTGGTCCTCATGTGAAGCTGTTTTGTCAAACGGAGTAAAAAACAGTCCAACTTCATTAAAAAAAACTGCTTGTGAAGCTAAAACAAAAAAAACAGCTGTGCCAAACGGGGCCTTTATTTCTTGTCTTGATATATATATACATATATATTGTATTGGGCCAAACGGGGCCTTTATTTCTTGTCTTGATATATATACATATATATATTGTTTTGGGCTGGGATTATTACACAAACATGGCCCAACACCCCTCTCAAAATGGGTGATAGATATATGTATCATTCCCTTCTTGTTTTATACTAAATTATATTCTTTTACTCGTAAGTCCTAAGCCTTTTCTCAAACAGTCAGCTATTTGACCACTCAAATTTACATGACTTAGCTCTAGCATGCCATCATCTAATTTCTCTTTGATGAAGAAAGGATCTATCTCCACACTGATTCTGTCATGTTGAACGTGATTATTTGAAATATTAATAGCTGACTGTTAGAAACATGCAAGACATCATGTTAGTTTTCACTGTGCAGGAAAAAAATAACAGAAACATGTAGATTTCAGAGTTGTACCATGACATGCCTAGTTAAGATGGCTATTGTATTTCCAAACCTACTACAGCGTCCGTGCTCAGCTTTGGCGACCGCTGATGCGGTTGGGATTGAGATTTTTTTTATTTTTAACATATTTTTTTAATTAATTTTAAAACTAACACAGTTTAAATTTTTTCTCAAATCTAACACTTTTGGCCGTGCCTATTCGCACGGTGCGGCGAATTAACGCTGCCGCGCCATGCATAGGGGCGCGGCGAGGCTACCTACGTGGCAGCGACAGGGCCACTGACCGGTGACGTGGCTAGCCCTGCCGCGCCACCGATCAAGGCGTGGCTGTGACGCGCCACACATCAAGGCGCGGCAATGACGCGCCCGCAGCAGAGGCAAATATAGGCCCGCGCGCCTAGTCCAGCCGCGCCATGCCACCACCCTCCGCCTAGCACGCCGTCGACTGCCGCTGCCAGCCCGTCGCGCCCGCACGCACCGGCCACGCCCGCACGCCACCCGCCACGCCGGCCAAGCGCCAAGACGCCGCTGCCAACCGCCGCCAACGCCATTTAACGCCGGCACGCCACGGCCTTCGGCCGCCCGCCACGCCCTCCGGCCACGCACGGCGGCTGCCCGCCACGCCATGGACGCCCGCCGCGCCCGCCACCACCCTCACTACCACGCCGCCGCCCTCATTGCCGCGCCCGCCACTGCCGCGCCGCCGTTGTACACCGCTCCCAACTTTCGCCCGCCCCTCTCTCTATCCCGTGTCCACCCGCCGCCACCGCCGAGGCCCGGTCTAGCGCACCGCCGCCACGAGGACGAGCGCCGCCACCGCCGCGAGGACGAGCGCCGCTGCCGCGAGGTACTCCCCTAGTGTATTTGTTGATTGAATCGACATTGTTAGTATAGTAAGTTAGTACAATAAGTAAAGTTAGTATAGTTAGTAAAGTATAGTTAGTATAGTTAGTAAAGTTAGTTAGTTTAGTTTGTATAGGCAGTATAGTAAGTTAGTATAGTTAGTTAGTTTAGTTAGTACAGTTAGTGAGTCTAGTTAGTTATTGTATTTAGTATAATTAGTTGTTGTAGTTAGTCTTGTATAGATATTAATATTAGATTAGTTAGTATAGTTATAGTTAGAATATGTATTAATATTACTATGGACAATACGTACGATGATTTCGACGACTTGATGAAGTTTCTTGAAATGCTTTTGTAGATGGATTATTGTGTTAGAGTTTTTTTTACGGAGGAAGTGTTAGGAGAGAAGATGGTATGTTTGAGGATATGGAAGAAGAATTGGAATGGTTTGATGAACCTCCTAGCTTCAACGACCTTTGTGTCCATTTAAATGCAAAATTTGGCGGTGATTTCACACTAAAGGGGAGGTTTGATACTGGAAAGACTAGGGCACACTATGTCCTAATGCCCTTGCGCGACCCTGCTCACTGGTCCCGCTACACTAGGATGCTCCAAGGTTCCAATGTGCCGTTGGCTGAGGTGGTTGTGGAGAATGGGTACAGGATGCAAGGTGTCCTGGACAGGCTGCTCATTGACGATGTTGGAGGCAATGAGTAGGAATTGGGGGTCGAAGGGGAAGCAACTCAGGGTAACATGGATTTGGACGGTCAGTTGATGCAGGAGCAGTTTCATTCAAGACAAGTAGGCTGTATAAGCAATGACTTCGATGTAAACGAGTTTGAACTAGAAGAGGAGGAGCAGGAGGAGGAGGACAGGATCGGTGATGTAGTTAGCAGTGATTCGGATGATTCAGATGATGACTAGGGAGATAGACATGCTATGCTCACACCGGTTGATGATATGCTAGTACCTGTTCATGGTATGCCATTACTAGTACCAACTGAGGTTTTGCATGCTATTCAGGCTCAGGGTAGACTAGTCAAAGATTTGCCAGCAAATGATACCCCCTATGATTCATGGGGCAGAATTAGCGAAGCACAACAGTATGTTCCACCACCACCTTACACAGCGACTGAGCTTGAGCAACTAAGGTCGATGAACGTACCTTTTAGGGGTGTTCCAAACTATAGGGATGTCAGCATGACGGATATGACAGTTTGTGACATCGGTCTCTAGATGTGTAGGAAATCATTATATGACCATGAGAAAGAAATCCTTAGGAAGGGGATGATATTCATATAATGTCAGATATGAAGCTCTTCCTTCAGGACTATGCTGTGTATCACCATAGGTCGTACTGCGTCACTCATTTGGACCAGGAGTTGAGGTACCACGTGATATGCAAAAACGATTGTATGTGGAGGTTAAATGCACGAAAGAGACAGAGTGATGGCAAGTAGAGGATAAGTAAAGTTGTCGAACTCCACACTTGCCTAACAAATAGGGGGAAGGAAAATCATCAGCAGCTCACTACACGTTACCTTACCCGTCGTATATTGGGGCTCATTGATGACAATAACAATATTTCGATGTCTTCTTTACAACAGTCCATATCTGAATTCATTAAGTATGATGTGAAGTACGGAAAGGCTTGGCGTGCTAAGCAAATTGCCCTGGCGATTCGTTGAGGTAGTTGGGAGGAAGGCGTACAACAGGGTGCCCCGCATCTTATGTACAATGCATTACTACAACCCTGGCTTGAAATGGTTTGTGGACACCGGAGGGATGTATTTTCAGGACCCATTGAGGCATGTCCTCTATCGTGTGTTCTGGTCGTTCACGTAAACGGAACATGCATTCTAGTTTTGTCGGCCAGTCATACTCGTTGATGGCACTTTCCTAACAGGAAAGTACAGGGGCACCTTGATGATGGTTGCTGCTGTTGATCCTGAGGACCAGATAGTACCCATGGCTTTTGCTTTGGCAAAGGGAGAGAACAATGAATCGTGGTCATGATTCATGTGGCTTCTACGTGTACAAGTGCTTGGCCCATCTCACACTATATGTTTGATCTCGGACCATCACCCAGGGCTTCTTAATGCTGCAGTTGAGCATATAGATGGGTTCCTGCCTCTAGTGCATAGATGGTGCATGAGACACTTTGCCGCTAATTTCTGGCGGCGTCAGAGAAAGAAGGAGGTATGTGACAAGGTAAAGGCTCTATGTTGTGTACGTACAGAGCACCAGTTCAAGGAGACAAAGAGAGAACTAGACTTAATGAAACGGAAAAGGCCTGGTTAGAGGCGTAGATGGAACAGAAGGCTCAGCGAGCGTTAGCATATGACGAGGGGGGTTTCATGTATGGCATCATGACCACTAACTCCTTGGACTCTTTCAACCGTGTATTCACCGGAGTTTGATCGTTGCCTGTGTCTAGAATTGTTGAGTTCTCCTTTCATAAGTGCAACGAATATTTTGTCAAAAGGTGGGAACTTGTGCAGAGGAATATAGTTGAGTAGGGGCATTTTGGAAAGGCCAGAGCAGAACATTTGAAGTAGGCCGAGGAATTGGTCAAACAGCACACCGCCAAGCCGTATGGACCCCGCCGCCATATCTTTAGTGTACAGGGCAAGGGTGGCACAAGCTTGGGCAGCAAACATTATGGTCGACGAAACTACCGAGTTGATCTTGAAAAAACAGAGTGCAGTTGCAACGTCCCTCAGATCATGCTTGCCCCTTTCTCTCATATGATCATGGCCTGCAGGGTTCGCGGGTATAACTATGAAGATCTACCATATATGTCACCCTTGTATCTCCTTTCGAACACCGTTAGTATTTGGGAGAGGAGCATCGAGCCATACCTTGACCCAACACAGTGGCCATCTTATCATGGTTATGACTATGTGCCGCATCTGAATCTAATGAAGGTAGGCAAGGGTAGGAGGAAGAAGAAGCGACTCAAGGGGGACATGGACACTATGAGAGGGTATGGCAAAGACATGTACAGAGGGGAGACTTCAACGAGACCCATAGCAGGAATCTTTGCTCCATTTGCAAAGAACCTGGTCACACGGCTAGCAGGCATAGAAGGCAAGGGCAGCAGGTGCATATAACATACATTTTATTATATTAATGTTAATTGTTTGCTATGCTATTTAGGAATACTATGTTAGTACATTGGAACTTTGGAGCTATGTTTATTATGATATATGTTTATTCTATAATTTTGCATAATAATTTATTCCTTTTACATTTACTTTGTTTTTATGCACTAATGTTCCATCAAATTATAGTACTCTTAATGTTTGTTCTAACATATACATTTGAAATTTGAACCAAGATGGGGGATCATCATCCGCAGTACCCCATTCTTGAGGTGCAATACAACAAGGACCATCGAGCCAAGCGCGGAGCTTCAGGAGGACTTGGTACCTCTTAGACTACGCACACACCAGCCGCACCGCTGGGACAAGCGATACCGGCCGTACATACAGCGTGCTGGCTTCCTTGAGATTGTCCGCGTCTTCAACATTGGGCTACATATCCTCGACCCTGCACTTCTCTCTACTGCCGTCGATAGGTATGATTTGATACACGTCTGCGACAGTACAAAGCATTGATTTGTCTCATTGTTTGAATTAAAAAACTTCTTGTATTGAATTAAAAACCCACAGGTGGAGGCCAGAGACCCACACCTTTCACCTTCCTTGCGGCGAGATGACTATCACGATGCAGGACGTGAAGAAGATTCTATGTCTGCGGTTGGGGGTCTTCCAGTGACTGGGATCCTTGATAACAATCACTAGATGGACTTGGTGAAGCAGTTCTGTGGCAGAAGACCACCCGAGGACGAGGATGCTAAGAGAGCAAAGTAAGAATTTCTACGTTCTAAACATTTACCATTTTGACACCAGCACATGCAAGTCTTTGGTTGGTCTCTTATATCACAAATATATGTTATGGTCTAAGTCGGTCATTAATCTACATATTCTGCAAATTATTTTGCTATTTAAATGGAGGGTTTAGTACATAACTTTTATGATGCGTATTGTCTTTGCCTAATTTAATGTTTATTTTTGTTCCCTCAGCTCTCATGTAATTGTCCTTCCAAAATTGCAAGAAAACATTCGGTGTCAGTTCGGTCTGGATAATAGAAAACTTTGGGGCGTCGCTGCACCCAGACACTCAAGAGTAGGAGATTGAGAGGTATGCTAGGGTGTGGCTGTGGCACTTCTTAGGCGCCTTCCTATTCCCCGATGCATCGGGTAACACCATTAGCTGGGCCTTCCTCAACATACTGAGCCAGCCATAGGAGAATATAGGAGCGTACAGCTGGGGTAGCGCAGTCCTAGCAAGGATCTATTGTCAGCTCTGCATTGCCTGTCGACACAGTACGGGAGGTGCCAACCTAGGAGGTTGTTCCCACCTACTACAGGTTTGGTGTTGGGAGCGATGGCCAGTCGGGAGGTCCGTTGTTCACGGTTTACCTGGAAGTGCATCGATTTTTTATTTTCCTCAAACTTGATGCCGCACTTGTGACTGACTATCCTATTCAATGCAGGCATGGAATCACGTGGACGTAGGACCGAGTGCTCTATACGTCTAGCAAGAAGCGGAGGTAGTTAGAGGGAACCCGAAGCATCGGTACAGGCAGTACTCGGACATGCTAGACGTCCTGACACAACACCAAGTAACGACCACTTTGATACTGCTAGTCGGTGTTGTTGCTTTTTTGTTATTCCAAAAAACTAACTGTAGTTACCTAACTTTCAGGTGAATTGGTGTCCGTGGTCCAGATTCGAGCTAGAGGGGTACCTGAGTACTCGCACTGAGGAAGAGTCGGATGAGTGGCTTTTTAACGGGCCACTAATTTTCTTTCACGTGGTCGAGATGCACTACCCTATAAGGGTGTATAGGCAGTTCGGAAGATTGCAGCCATGCCCACCGCCGCTGTACACAATCAACAGAAAGTTGCACGGGTGCGGCAACTAAAACATAATAATTTAGCAGTCATGTTCATACATACAACCACTAACTTACGTTAAACTTGTAGGTACGATCGAAGGAACAGGTACAAGGAGAAGAATTGGGTCATGACGCATGCCCTGTTCATCCATGAATGGGACAGTCGGCAAAGGGTCCTGATCACCGAGATACCGTCGCACGACCAACACAACTTCGACCGCTACCTCCAATGGTTGCATAGGAGTACCCGCACACATATGCAGGGCCCCTACACTAACAAGCCAATTGATGAGGATGAAGACGAGGATGACATCGCTGATGCGTATGACAAGGCGACAAGGATGGAGACACAGCTTCAGAGAGCCCCGCTATAGAGATACGTGGTAAGAAATTTGAATTTCAATACAACTACACATCGATGTTCCTATGAAATGAAGTGATACGAACTTAGCTCGCTTGTGTATGCAGGCATCACAGTTGACAAGTCTGTCCAACGAAGCAGCCGTGCGACTTCATGAGTCCAGAGGAGAGCCGCACGACATTCTACATATCTTCATCGATGTACATTCTATTCTCAGAAACATGACAGTGGTTAAATGGTTCCCATGACTCATTCATCCGTGTTTTCTTTTTTTGCAGAAAGTGAGGAGGAGCTGCAAGAAGCTGGCACAGAAGCTTAGCTGCGTGGATACTTCATGGGGGATACCCTATGACCTAGACCTGTCTAGTTCCTTATGCTCAAGCACTATGCCGACATGAGCAGGTTCCTCTGACACGACGGCTGGTGAGACCTCTTATGTTCGTACTCCCAGCAATCGCGGCAAGGGACCTGCGGAGCACGACGTTGAGGAGGACAAGAATGAGGAGGACGAGGACGAGGATGAGGACGAGGATGAGGACGAGGAGGAGAACTATGATGAGATTGGGATGTCTCAGCTTGGTGATGCACCATTTCCTACACAGTTTGACTCATAGGTACTTCAAACAACCCTTCGTCATATATGTCATAATTACTTAAACATTGTAAGTAACGATGCCTATATTATAATTGCAGGGTCCTAGTTACACTCAGCAATACCGCTGGGTGTACCACCAGTGAGACCATACTGACGTTGGGTTCACCCCTAACATGCTGCCTTCACGCCCAAAGAGGCAGCGACGTCCGCGGTCACCATATACTCTTGGGTCATAGGAGTTCTTTAGGATGCACTTGTACTCGAACACCCATATACTGATGGAACATGTAGTATGTCGAGTAATGTCGAACTTATGTATTGATGAACTTGTGTCGTAGTTATGACTTGCTGAACTTATGTCGAACAGTGGTATTGTCGAACTTGCGATGAACTTGGGACGCATACAAGTTAGTATTGCTGAACTTGTGTATTGATTGTCTCGTGCACTTATCCTTCCTGTTGACCTATTCGTTAAATCGACATGACAACATAACAGAAGTGCCTTGTTTCTTTTGCTGCCGCTTTGACTGCCGCGCCATGCTAGGCGCGCCATGCTCAGCAGTAGCATTGTAATACCATTTTTTGTGGCGAAAGTTTAATGAGATAACACAATGTCCGTTACAAAAATGAAACCGTGTTTGTTACATAGAAACACAATGCAGCACCGAGAAAGTTCTACTACGATACAAATACCAAATCTAAAACATTGAACTAACACACGTGTACCAATCCTCAGTCTGAAACATACTGAGTAAGCAACTCGTCATCCGACTATTAGTCCTCTAACACAACCTCATTGTTGTGGCTAGGCTCATCGGCATTGCCCTGATCTACATGTCGCCTGTAGTAAGCTGCCTCTGCTTCACCTGCGGCCTCTGTGGCCTGAGTCAAGAACGCGTCCTCCTCCTTCTAGCTCATGTGGCTAGGCTCACCTGCATTGCCTTGATCTATCTGTCGCCTATAGTAAGCGGCCTCCGCTTGATCTATGGCCTCTGCAGCCTGAGTGAAGAACGCGTCATCATTCTCCTCCGCCTGCAAGCCCGCCCCTGCTAGAGCGATGAGCTCGCTCAGTCTGCCAGTGTCGTCCTAAGCCTCCTCTGCCTGCAAGCCCGCCTCTGCTAGAGCGATGAGCTCGCTCAGTCTGCCAGTGTTGTCTTCAGCCTCCTCGGCCTACAAGCCCACCTCAGCAAGAGCGATGAGATCGCTCAACCTAGCATTGTCATCCTCATCCCCCTCACCAGACAACACAATCGGAGATTGAATGGTGCCATAATCCAAGAGCTGAAGGTTTGTCGGAACACCTCCCGACTGGACGCCATAATCCAAGAGCTGAAGGTTTGTTACAACATGTGGTGCACGGCTAGTGCTCAAGCCAAGTAGTCTGGTTTGGCAGCGTCTCAGCTAGAAGAAGAAGTAAACAATATTTGGGAATCTGCTCTTTGCTGATCAAGCTTTTGACCTCTGGTTTATTCCCGCCTAGAGGTCAATGCAAGAATATCGAGCATCTGCAAGGGGAGAAGATAGTCTTGGAGCAACAAGTCACTTCCAAAGACAAGTCAGACCCACGGCCAATGGGCCGACGCCCACGTGAATCCGAGGCTGACGCCTCTGCGTTGTGCTGCTGTTGTGAGTTAGGTTTAGTCGTTGAACTCAGGAGCCATGGGCCGACGCCCCTGTTGTCCTAGGTCTGACGCCCCTATAGCATCTCCTTTCTTCTCTTTTCTTCCACCCTTGCTTCCATATACCAACATCAAAGTGTCCCAACAGTTGCACATGTGTTAGCGTATGTGTTTTCAAAGCATTTTCAAGGGTCAGGTTAGTCACGCACTAGGTTCTAATGCATATGCATGAATCACTTCACCTAGTGGCACTTGGTAACCTCTTTTACCATGATTTTTTCCTCTTCATAGTACGGCTATATATCCTAAACCTGGTCATACTCTCTGTAGTGTCTTGACCGGCAAAACAAAATGGCCCTATGGTTTACCTTTGCCTTGAGCCCATTATTTTTTCTCTTTCTTCTTTTCCATGTTGGAGTACAAGATCACCTTCTTTTGGCCACTTCCATCACTTGAGTGCCATCTAGCTCCATTTCTTGGACTTGGACCAACCTATCTCTACTATGCATCTAGAGCATAGGGTTAGTCCAATAGGTTTGATCAATTAACCAAAACCAAACTAGGACTTTCAGTAGCAGGGTTTCAAGTCAGGGTCTAGGAGAAGTTGGTTGGGTTCTCAAGTTTCCAAGGGCGTTTTGAAAAGTCTAAGTTGGAATGACCTTTGGGTCTTGACATTATTTGTAAACAACACAATGAAACTATCCATTGAGAATGACCTTAGGTGCTCCGATGCTCCCATTCAAGAAACCCATCATAAAGTGCTTGAAAAGTTCAACCAAAAACAACGGATAGATGATGAAAGCATCCATCTCCATGCAAAGTTTGAGGATGAACAAAAAATTCTACAAGGAGAAACAAAAAAGAGATGCCATGTATGTGTAAAGTCACAACTCCTATGGGGAGTTGTAAATTTTAGGTTACATCGTGTCGAGGTCATGATCCCCGGATGTCTCAAGACATCGATTAGTTGGCAGGACGAGCAGCCCATGACACAAAAGCTAGCCCGAGCCCAAACAACCAAGGCCCAGCCAAGCTAGGCGGACCGAGCCAAGCGCTGAGGCCGGGGTCTACCATGATCCCTTTCCTTTGTCTTAGCCGCCCGTCGAACAAGGGCACACGACCTCTCCACTGTCTCGACCCTCACGGGGAACTAGGAGAGATCGAATCTGCCACAGCGCGCCTACACTGAAAGGAGCAGGCACGCCACACTGACCTTGGAAGGACCGGTCACCTCGGTCCGGTCAGATGCCACCCTTGCGCCACGCAGCGCAGACAAGACAACACCGCCAAGCGGTGGCGGCCAATACGGAGACCCGCCATCCAAATACGACCCGACAAGACGTATGTATGATCTCACCCACCATGGGATGGGATCTACGACGATGGCCTTGACTTAGGAGGCCACCCAAGCCAGCAAGGGCCATGACCCCTCAGCTCAGGATCATGGCCACCAACTCCGTAGATGACAAGACGATTGGTGACCCAGGGGCAGCTGTCTACCCTCATACGACGCCCCCGGACAACCAGGATACGATGACGAAGACCACGTTGTGTAGGACGGCTGGTGAACTACCACCGTGTCTACAGTGTCGCCACGGCCGGCACAGTAGCACCACGCCACACCATACCGCGACGTGGGCACAAGACCATGACAACAACCACGTCCAGACGTGCACCACAAGATGACGTAACTTGCAAGCCAAGTTAGCTAGGCCCCCTCCCTCAGGCTCAAGACCTCTCGGTCGGGAGAACCTCCTTCTTGTAACTTGGCCCTGGACTCTATATAAGGGCAGCCAGGGCCTCCTTTCAGGGCATCTAGATCCTCATCTGGATCTCATCTTATCATTCTCATTCTCACCGGGCTCTCAAAGCTTTCCTCCGGGTAGCCCTTCTCCTAGCTCTAGCTCTCCTACATCTTCCACCAATCTTGCACTCCCCATTGTAAGAACTTCAAAGCATTCAAGCGAGGAACACACACTTGATCATCTCTGAGACTGGACGTAGGGCTTTAGCCTGGACCAGTATAAATCCTCGTGTCTTTTGGATGCTACCATTGTCTTCCTAGAACAACGCGGCATTCGTATAAATTTACTAGTCCGGTTTACAAACACAGACACATCGCATAATCTAATATTCTTAAGTATAGATGTGTGAAGTCACACAACAATATATACGTATGGAGATAGATCTAATATTCACTTGCATGTTATGTAGTATGTTAACACGCTAACAATCATAATTAATAATTAGTCAGTGTATTAACATCACACAAGAACATGTAGTTGTCATGTATATTGGTATATATTGAAACTTCGGCCCTGTTCGCCCCTCCCCCAGGGGCGACTCCACCGCCACCGCCTTGACCCCCGTTCCCCTTGCCTCTGGTCTCCCTGCCGGTGGTGAGGAGCGGGGGGTCCATCCTTTTAGCAGATCTACTGTTTTCTTAGATTTTTTATTCTTTTATTTTCCTTTCCTCCATAATAATTTGGGCTAGGTTTTGGTTGGCCGTTTTGATGTTTTCGATCCGGCTTTCTGTTTCATACCGGATCGCTGGTGGATGCGTCATTGTCCTCGGTGATGGCCTGCTCTTCCTGGAGAGATCAAGGTATGTTGGCATAGTCCTTCTCGAGGAGGGATTGGATCTATTTTTCCCCTTCTATGGGATTATCTTTCCAGCCGTCGGTGATGCTACTGGTGGTAGTGGATCTGCCCTTCCGGTTGTTGATGGTGATGCAAGTGGTGTCGGATCTTATGTTCGGTTCAACCTTCAGAAGATATGGACGATGTGCTCTCAACGCCCTTTACTCCCTATAGTGGTTGAGCTTACCGTGCCTCTTTATGTGTTCGTGGAGTCTTCTGTTGGTAGGGACTGTGGTTCTCGGGTCTAGATCTGGTATACTTCCATGGTCGCGATGGAGCTTCCTGAAGGGGTGTACGCCGCCGGACACCGGGAAGATAAAGTATAGGGACCTAGTTGTGCGCTTCAATGTAATTTTATTTTATGTTGTGGTCTCCGTTGTAAAAGGGGTTTTAATTTAATAAAATCCAGTCCCTTTCTCAAAAAAATTAGATTCATTATGAATGAAAATAGGACCCTGTAAACATACACGGAAACCCCTCTCTTATGGAAACAGATCAAACAAAACTAGAAAAGGAAACTGACGAAACAAAAGTAGAAAACCTGATGGATTTTTTGTCCCTTCATTTTCATCCAAAGTTGAGGCCATGTGGGCTGTAGCAGACGTCGTGTTTTAAGTTTTTCAGACGTATGTTTTCAAGTGTTTCATCTGAATGTTGTGTATGTTGCAATGGCTATATACGCATGTTTCAAGCGTATCTTTAATGTTACAAGCATATGTTTCAAGTGTTTTTAAATATACGTTTCAAGTGTTTAATCTTGATGCTGCAGAAGTAGATCTAAATGTTGCATTGCAAACGTATATTTTCAAGTGTTTCAAGAGTTTCATACGTTGCAAGTGTTTTATCTGGATGTTGCATATACTTGCAATTGTTTTTTAGGTGTTTTGTAAGTATTTCATACGTATGTTTTAGGTGTTTTCAGCTGTTTCGAACGTACGTTGTAATTGTTTTATCTAGATGTTGCAAAAGTAGATTTGGTGTTGCACATGTTGTAGTGGGACCCACCTACGTTGGGGCACCGTCGTCGTGTGTTACCGATGCCTCTGTGGCGTGGACCCACATGCGGGCGCGTGGATTCCTGCGTGCGCGAAACAGAGCAGGCATGGGAGGGCCCTGCGTACATGCAGGAAGCGGAGCGGTCGTGGCACGGGAAATAGAGCAGCTTTAGTGGTGCGGGAAACGGAGCTGCACGGGGCGGTCAGCGCCTGTGCGAGCTAATCCGCATATGCGCAGGCGGGGACTGGGAGCAGCGTCCGGGCGCGTCCTGTGGCCGGACGTCCGGAATCTTGGTGCCCCGTTTCTATATAAATTTAGTTAAAGTTTAAACCGTTTGACACTTTGGAAACGAGAATGGCATTGTTTGGTATTAAATGCAGACGTGGTGCTTTGTTAACCGGTAAGTCTCATCTATACTATGGCCTGGTTTAGTTCCAAAAAATGTTCACTCTAAATTATCACATCGAATCTTGCGGCATATGCATGGAGTATTAAATATAGACGAAAAAAAACTAATTCCACAGTTTGGTTGAAAATCGTGAGACAAATGTTTTAAGACTAATTATTTCATGATTAGCTATAAGTGCTACAGTAACTAACATGCGCTAATGATGGATTAATTAGGCTTAATAAATTCATCTCGCAGTTTTCAGGCGAGCTATGTAATTAGTTTTTTTATTAATATCCGAAAACCCCTTCCGACCTTCCCGAGACATCCGATGTGACATCCAAAAATTTTTATTTCGCAAACTAAGGCCTGGTTTAGTTACTAACAATTTTTACCCCAAACTATCACATCGAATCTTGCGGCACATGCATGAAGTATTAAATATAGACGAAAAAAAACTAATTACACAGTTTAGGTTGGAAATCTCGAGACGAATGTTTTAAGACTAATTAGTCCATGATTAGCCATAAGTGATACAGTACTAACATGCGCTAATAATGGATTAATTAGGCTTAATAAATTCGTCTCGCAGTTTCCAGACGAGCTATATAATTAGTTTTTTTATTAGTATCCGAAAACCCCTTCCGATATCCCTAAAACATCCGATGTAACATCCAAAAATTTTCATTTCGCGAACTAAACACACCCTTAACACAGCCTATGATCCAATAAAAGCTCAAGGTGTTTCCCAGTCTTCCGTCTTGGTGATATACTGCTATTAAATGCAGACGTGGGGGCCTAGGCGGCGCCGGCATCGTGGTCGTGATAAGGCCAGTCTCAATGCTTAGTTTCACTACACGATTTTCAAAAGCGCCACATCAATTTGAGTGGGATAAAACAATGAATGAAACTAGCCTTCACAATAAAGCGCTTCATTTCACCAATTCCAAAACTAAGTAAAGTATTTAATTGCTGTACAATGATTGGATCATGTGCATCGATTGATTATGTGGGTTGAAACTCTCCTCTCTCAATGCGGGTGTCGTGGGGTTACCGAGAACTTGGAAACAGGGCTGGCAAGTGTCGTGGCCATAAACAAACTTGTCCTCTCTCCTCACCATTTCATACAAAAAGTGTTCTATTGCTGATGTGTTACACTAATTAATGTGCATGACACTCCCATAACATCTCCATTGAGACTGGCCTAATAATTTCCGATGAACGTAACTGCAGCGAGCAGTAATAAATGGCAATGCGTGCAGGTGCAGTGGATCGGATGATCGCCGGCAAGTTCCTTTCTTCTTCCACGGGAGCTCAAGCGCCTGCGCCGAGTTCACACCATCACCTGCCTGCTGACTCTACTGTAGAGTATTATATTAATCCCACCGGACACCGGGCACCACACGGCCCCTGCTCTGCTCTCTTCGCCTGCCAGTGCCAGCCACAGCACAGCACCAAACAGACAGAGTCCCTGAAACATCGAGGGTCGATCAGGCCATGGCGCAGGGCTAGCTGTCTCTGAAGAGGAACGGGCGCACAAGGTTATCCTGTTCTTCTCCCCCGGTAGAAAAACGTTTCTGCGCTTGGAGTCTTGGACTTAGCAAAAAACACTGTAGGTCCTCTTCTAGCGATTTACTTTGGTGATTTCTAGCGATTTCCTTTAGATAGTTTCGTCTTTTCTGTTTCTTCAGTAGCCTGTTCCCCTTGTTAATTCCATTTTTCCTAATCTCTCTCAGATTGATTGTTCGTCTAGTTTGTTTCTCACTATTGATTTATTTGGCTACACTCATATTCACCTCAATCCACGTGGATTTGAGTGGATTAGGTATAAATAAATTAGTTAGTTTTTCACCTTAATTCACGCCAATACACATGAATTGAGATGGATACGAATGTAATAAAATCCTTAAATAATGGAACGTCATATTGTTAGACCCTTTTGAATGCGAGAATTTTTTTTTTGTTTTCTATTTCCCATAAAAATGAAATGATTCCCATGAAATTTTGGTATGGTTTCTATGTAATTCTTACGTTCTAAAAGGGCCCTTAATAGGCCATACAGAATTACCTTGAACTGGGGTAGAAAAAACTTTGTTTTTTTACCCTTTCTTTGTTAGCTATGACCTGTCCAATTTCCTCTCTTTTTTTCCTCTCAAAAAGTTACTTCTCCATCTCTAGTGGATACTATTGTAAACTTTTATGCAGGTATGCTACAAAGATGAGAAATCCTTCAAAGGATGCAAATTACCACCGGGACGATCACACATGTGACCATGGCAAGCATTTCTTCAAGGTTTTGATTGGTGATTTCCATAAAAGATTGGTGAGCAATTTTCTTTCACACTGCGTTTCCGGGTATTCAGCTTGTGGAATACCGGAATGTGTTAATTACCTTCTTAGAAATCGAGTAACTTTTGTTACTAACTCAATACTGTGGTAGCGTTTCCAATTTATTAGCATGTTGTCCCAAGGACTACTGATCAAAGATCTATTTTAGTAGCCATAAATGTAATAACATCACTAAGGCTAGTCTTAGTGGATAGTTTCATAGCGTTGTTTTCAACACTGCCATGTCATACAGAATGCAATGAAACTTGGATGAAACACCCACTCTTAATGGAAAGTTTCATTCTATAGTTTCATACACATTTAATTTCATGACTCATAGAGAGTTAGTAATCGTGTCAAGAGTGTTTCAACCCCATGAAACTCATTTCTTCTCTCTCTTCTTAATTACAATGTCATGTCATCATAAGCGTATGTGGCAAACTATTTAATGTAGATGTAGATGAAACTCTCGTGAAACTCTCACTGAGACTGGCCGTCTCAGTGGGAGGTTTCATCCCACTATTTCCAAGACATCACAGCGTTGGTAGCTGTGAATGAAACAGGTTCTCTCAGTGCACACTTTCATTTCACTATTTCATAGGGTAATTGTAACATTTAATTCCTATAAGATGTTGCGATCAGTTGTGTCATGTGAACTATGTAGCTATTTTATTTAAAAAAAACTAACACATTAGAATACTACAGTTTCTGCATCATATTATATTATATATATTATTGTCATATTCATCAACATGCCAAATATTACACTTCGCACAACATATTATATTATATGGTGCATTTTTTCCGGGTATTCGTCGACATGCATGCAGTCTGTAGAGACAAAATAAACAAATGAAAAAAAAAAATCAGAGAAACGGAGAAACGTGAAGAGGAGCAGGTGGGCCATGGAGATTTGACTGAACGGAGAAACATGAAGGGAGCAGGTGGGCCATAGAGTGATAGAGATTTAACGCAAGGGGAAAGAGAGCGCCAGGGTTGCCGCACAGTGGATCCGACGAAACGAATGAAACCGGCTCAGTGCAAGTTTCATACGTTTTCCAACGTGTGAGAAACAGCGTTGGCTAGTTTCATGCCCATGAAACTCTAATCCTCTTCTCTCAATACATGCAAAATAATAGTTTTTGTTGATATATCATTTTATTTAATGTGCATGAAACTTCTATGACATCTCCATTAAAACTGACCTTACAAGACTATTTTGGCAATGTTGTTTTAAGGCAATGCTTCTGCTCCATGGGACAGGGACAAAATATTTACTGATTTTACAACATATTAACAGCATTAATATCAAATAGCTTCAAGTAATGAAATTGAATTAATCAAGCTATAGCAACTCTTTGATTCTTTAATTGCTAGCTGTTTGCATCTGGAATCAATTTATTGTTTCATTATATGATGGTGTGCATCACTTGTTTAAAGATATAGTTGTGATATATCAACCAAACTTGCAATACAGCGATGTAGATATTATACAGTTTCCTTACCTCATCTGAACCTTGTTATGCGTTAAACTTGTTGCCGCAGGTCATACCGGGTAAATTTGCTAAACATTTGGGAGACAAAATAGAAGGAAGTATTATGCTTGAAACACTTGGTGGTTATACTTTTAATGTTCAAGTTGCAAAGAATTTGAGCAGAATAGTGCTTCAATCTGGGTGGGAATCATTTGTTAGTGCCCATGACTTGAAAAAGATGGACTTCTTGGTATTCAAGTACGATGGGATGTCTCGGATGAAGGTTCTGATATTTGATCCTAGTGGTTGCGAGAAAGTACCACCATGTGTTGTCGCGAAAAATGCTATTAGTGGTGGACGAAAGAGTAAAGAACCCATTTACATTTCAAGCAACTGTGCTCATCTTCTCAAGAAAACAACAGAAACTAAAAAGAAAGCATGGAAGCAAAGGGACAGGTGTAGGATCAGTATCAGTTCATCAAGATCCCTATCCAACTCATCAGGTTGAGTCACAATGTCATCAAACCTAGTAGCATCTATGTATATCTACAAGATCATGACATCATTGTTTTGTTTGGTCATAGGAGGAATGACATCTTCTGAGGGCGATGAAGCACATTCTGTTCCGAGTTACATGCTCCCACAAGGCATCAGCCTTGATAGTATGCAAAAGAAGAAACTGAAAGAGAGACTCCGAGCTATTTGTTCTGAAATCCCCATCTATGTGTGTGTCATGAAGAAGTCAAACATTTCTGGAAGATCTCGAGCTATGGTGAGTTAGTTTTTTCTCTCTTTTTTTTGGTTCTAGGATTGATATTAATATTGTATTTCAATTGCACGTCCTTCAACAAGCAGGTTGTTTAGCTTCCTAGACTCATTGAAGAAATTTACAAGCTAAGTTCGATGGAAAACTTCAACTGTTTTGACTTTCGAACATTGAAAACCCTTTCCATCTATAACCAGGTCTTCTCCAAAAAATATTCTGATGTATGGCTTCCATTCAAGAGCAGCAGAAGGTTGATTCTTCAGTGTCATGGCATGAGCTGGGAAGTGATGTACCGCATTAAGGTTTGGAAAGATCGCGGCGAATGCAAAAGGCTTCGCGGTGGGTGGGCACGGTTTGCAGGTGACAACAATTTGCAGCTGGGCGATATCTGCCTCTTTGAGCAACTGAAGACCAAGAAGCACAAGATGAATGTGCATATCATTCGCAAAGAGTGAGATTTGGAATGCTTTCTGCTTTTGTTTTCGACTTTCAGCAGCGGTGGCAGTAGTGTTTTTGGGTTTGATAAGAGTCACTTATGATCATGTCAGCCATTGGTGCCAACTTTTGTAGTACTGATATTAATGCTTTTATGCTTGCCTTGGAAATGCTTACTCTGTTTAAGTGCTGAACAATATAATCTATGATCTATCCATCCCCTGTTTGAGTGCTATAGTCGAGGATGCTTTCGCTTGTAATCCATCTGTGTTTTTGCTTCTGCTATAATGGAATTAACAACAGCAACTGTGATACATTGGTTGGATGCCTATACTCCGTGATGTCGACTGGTGCAGCCATGAACTGATGAACTTGCTTGCGTAAATGTTCTACAGCAAATAATCCCTGTAAGGTTCACTTGAGCCATCAGGCGTTCCCATAGTCCCATATTCCCATGATATTTTCTCGATAGGCGCAAGAGGCTGTTCCTTAAAAGCTTATAACTTACTACCTCAGTCTCGCAAGGGTGTCATTTGACACTTGTTTTGAATCAAATAATCCTAAGTTTAACTAAATTTGTAAAAAATATCGATATTTATGATACGAAATAAATATCATTAGATTTATCATAAAATACATTTTATAGTAAATCTATTTAGTGTCATAAATGTGGATGATATTTCCTATAACTAAACTTCAAGAAATATAAGATATTTTGATTTAAGATAAAGCCAAAATCGTTTAGGACAGATCCACAGAAGTACTGGTTTCGTTGAAAGGTTTGTTACGTGATATGTGAGAAAGGACTTACAAGATGCAGAGTTAACCAGATGTGTGGCCAGCCCATCGGCTCAACAAGTCGGCCTACACCACCTGTAGCCGCTATCGTTTGGTACATCCACACATGAGCTAGTAAGAGCAACTCCACTAGATTGACAAAAAAATGACCTCGTTTCTCATTAGGAATGAAGCAGATTGAAGGCAAAAGTCAAGCTCCAGCAGATCTCCTTTTCCTAATTTTTTTCTCAATTAAGAAACTATCGCCAGAAACTAAAAATAAATCATGGAAGAAAATGGACAGGAGTAGGATCAGTATGAATGCATCATGCTCCCTATCCAACTCATTAGGTTGAGTCACAATGTCAAACCTAGTGGCATCTATGTACATCTACAAGATCATGACATCATTATTTTGTTTGGTTATAGGCAGTATGACATCTTCAGAAGATGATGAAGCATATTCTGTCCCAAGTTACATGCTTCCAGAACGCACCAGCCTTGATAGTATGCAAAAGAAAGTGAAAGATAGAGTCTGAGCTATTTGTTCTAAAATCCCGATCTATGTGTGTGTCGTGAAGAAGACAAATATTTCTAGAAGATCTCAATCTATGGTGAGTCAGGTTTTTTCTCTTTTTTTTTTGATACTGGATTTTCAATTGCACATCCTTCAACGAGCAGGTTGTTTAGCTTCCTAGACTCCTTGAAGAAATTTATAAGCTAAGTTGGATGAAAAACTTCAACTGTTTTGACTTTCCAACTCTGAGAAGCCTTTCCTTTCCTCTATAACCAGGACTTCTCTAGAAAAATACTCTGGTGTATGTCTTCCATCCAAGAGTAGAAGGTGGACTCTTCAGTGTCATGGCAAGAGCTGGGAAGTGACATGCCGCGTTCAGGCTCCGAAAGATCGAGGCGAATTCAAAAAGCTTTACAAAGGGTGGGCACGGTTTGCAGGTGACAACAATTTACAGTTGGGGATATATCTGCCTCTTTGAGCCACTGAAGACCAAAAAATACACCATGAATGTGCATATCATTCGCAAAGAGTGGGATCGGGAAATGCTTTCCACTGTTGTTTTCGACTTTTGCAGCGTGGCCGGTGGCAGTAGTGCTTTTGGGTTTGATAAAAGATGCTTATGGTCATGTCAGCCATTATTAGTGCTAACTTTTGTAGTAGTGATACGAACGCTTTTTTATGCTTTGGCAAGGGTCCAGCTTACTCTGCTCAGAGCTGAGTGTATATATACACCATATATGCGCTCTCTTTAGTGACGGAACAATCTATGATCTATCCATCCCATGATCCAGTTCTAGTGCTAAAGTTGAGAGCTGAGACTGTTTCGTTTGTGTCGTCCATGTGTGTTTTTGGCTTTTTGCGTTTGCTTAATGGAATTAGCAATAGCAACTTGAGATGTGTTGTTTGGATGGCTATGCTCCGTGATGTCAACTGTTGGTGATGATCTAGACTAGAGCTGGGACTTGGGCCATGCCATGCCGGCCTGTTTGTGCTTCGGGCCATGTCGGGCCCAGCATGTTAGGCATGCTTGGCACGTCGGGCCGTGCCGGACGGCACAACAAGATTTTCTCTGGTGATATGCCATGTCAGCCCAAGCACTTCCCTCACTATATTTTTACTTATTTTCTTCAATAATTGGTAATATAAAACATGATATATTTTTTTGAAATGCAAAAAAGACATCAAATTGGGGAATATCGACGTGTTTTATTAATTTGGATGGTGATTTGGTGATGATCTAGACTCGAGATACGAGAGCAAGATAAATTGGTTATATAGGCACGTTGCCAGGATGGTAGATTTCATAATTGATCATTTCCGTGGGTCATGCATGGAAGGTAGATTTCATAATTCTTGAGTGCAACATTGCCGTGTGTCATGCATGGAAGATAGATTCCATAATTGATTATTTCCTAAGAATCTCCTTATACAACTAAAAAAAGTAAAACATGAATATTTTTTTTTATGTGATATTTGTTTTGGTTCCGCCTCTCGCCGTGCCGTGCGATACCGCGAGCGCTCCCTCTCTCCCCCGCTCGCGCGGTGCCCTGGTCTCGCGCGGTCTCCCCTCCCCCGCACGAGACACGACGATCCTGGTGAAAGATGGCGTCGCACGATCGCTCGCTTCCCCGGGCGTCGATCCCGCATCCATCACGCACTCGGCGTCGATCCCGCATCCAATCACGCACCCAGCGTCGATCCCTCTCCCCCGCGCCTCGCTTGACGATCCCGTCTGGCCGCCCCGGCCAGATCCTTCACTGTCGTGCTATACTGCAGCCTCTCCACGTCCATGTCGGTTGCTCGGTCCGCTTCTCCTCCAGATGTGCGCCGCGTCCGCAATGTTCCTCACTGCCCTCCTTGTCCATGTCGGTTGCTCGCTCCTTGGGGAACTTGATCCGGTCGTCCTAGGGTTCCTGCCATCGGCGACGGCGGCGGTGCCGGTGATTCACCCGCCGGTCTGATCCGCCGCCGTCCCGCGGCCTACGTCCGGCAATGACGCCTAGGCAGCAGCCGCCTCCCCTCGTGAATCGATTGCTCCATCCGCGCTTTCCCACGGTACCCGGCCCATCCCCATCCCCTTCCCATCCACGCCTCCTCTACTCCCGCCGTCTTCCTCACGACTTTGCTCCTGCCGCTGTAGTGCTCTCGCTCGCCTGTTGATCGGACGGCGCCGCCAGGGATTGCGGTGAGGTTCGGCGATGGGGGCACTGATGTCCAAAGTCCCAGGCAAACTTCCAACCGTGTTCGGAAGAGAGATGACTCACAGCGGATCCTTCACCCCCAGCGCCAACTCTACACCCAACCCCAACGCCGCCGACGCCCCCGGGTGCGATGAAGAACAACCGGCGCGGAAATCAAAAGCAAAGGCGAAGCTGCAAGTTCGTTGAACATCCGTCTCCGTCAATCTTTTTTCTTCTTCTAAAAGAGTAGTGAACCTCAATGAAGATGAACAGAAAAACTTTGAATCAGTATGCTTGGTGTTCGCAGATCTATCGTCACCCTTGCTGCTACTACTGGTATTTTTTGTTATCTGTGCTCTTGCATTCAGTTGTTATTACTAATCATAGTATTGCTATATGTTGACCATAAAAAAGCTGATTGCATTTACACAAATATGGTATAGAGTGAAGGGGGGACTTTAGAGTTTTACTCTGACTTTGTTTTAAATTTTAGTAAATTTATGTGATGATTATAAATTGAATACTCTTGCACAGATGGATGGCGTATGTGTTGCTCAGGGACAGTGGTTGATCATGTGAGCAAAAAAACGTGGATACTAACCTCAGCTACTCTGGTTAGAAAACCTGACACTCAGTTTGAGGTCTATGGGCATGACGACATTAAGGTCAAATAGCACATCAGTTCCTTGTTTTTTCATGCCGACTTTCTCCTATCCTGCTATGGTTAAGTATTTACAAATTTGTCGATTACAGATCGAAGTGGTTCTTCACAATAAACAAACTGTTCAAAAGCTTTTCTGGTGAGATGTGGCAGGCTGGTCCGTGAAAGTAGCAAGTGACTGCAAAGAGCTCTTGGTCTGTTTGTGTGATGTCAGTCAGGTTAACGGGCTTTGGAGTTACAGTACCCTTTTTTCTGTACTGATGGTTGTTGGTTGATGGTTTCCTTAATGGTTTCGCAGGGTGGCGGCAATGTGCGGCTGAGTGTGCTGTTTGTCCAGTGCGATGCTCGCCGGTCAGGAGTGCAGAAGGTATGCAGATCTTTTTCCCTGATTCAAATACATTCTTATGGCAACAAGTCAAGCGGATCTCAGGTTTCAATTAAAGTTGTTTAAATTTTGGTGGTTGGTTTTCTTCTGCCATTCTCATCATTTATTACATAATAATAAATAGTTACAATAAACTGCTATATTCCGTGGTTGCTGCAGCAAGTAATTAGCCTTACTACATCATCACATGTAGCTTCTATCGCTGGTGTAATTCTGAATCTGGCTTTAATGCACTTTGCAAGGTCAAGAGCAACGCTACTGCATCTACCGTTCAACAAGATAAAACTATGGGAACCGCCAGAGGCGATGTCGACCATCGTCCCATATATGACCTGGACCCCCAAGCTGAACAAATTCAAGGACCATTTCAGCTACCGGATAAAAAGATTCCTGGACCAGAAAGGCTCCATTGAGGAAAATGAGGGAAGTCTTGAAGAATTTTCTAAAGGTTAGGCTTATAATACATTCAAATGCTAATATTTATAGCTCCTGCCTATGCTGCAAAATATCACCTTATCTGCACCATCAATCTTTCTGGATTTTATATGTTTTTCTGGCCATTTCAAATTTGGGATCAATGAAAATGAGGATGGACTGTATATCATGAATGGTCACCTGCTGTGCAGTAAGTTCTAATGTTGTCTTGTAAACATGATGTACCGACAGAGATAGTAACTAGATTTTTTTTTTAAAAAAAGAAAAGCTAAAGCACATGAGAGTAATCAATGTTTAAAAGTACAAAACTGTCTTGGCTGAGGAGGCTAAAGAACTTTACAATGGACATGATTTGTATTTCTGAAAATAAGAAGATCCTATCGCTTTCTGGAAACTAAGATTAGGTGACTTAATCGCATTTGTCATATACATTGTTACAACTTTTCGCTTTATCTCCTACATTGGAGCTTTGTTTAACAAGATGATGGTCATGTCATCGTAATTGCCCACAAATTCTCCATCTGACGCTTCATGATTGACTCATGCGATTCAAATTCTTGACCCGTGGCCCAAACACATACTTGAATGGCGATGGGAAGCCAAATTGTGGCCTAACAGTGTCATGGCAAGCGTAAGCGGCAGTTGCATATCTCTTGCAATTCTTTGGATTTGGTGCTAATGGTTCATCCATCCATCTTGAGCAACACGCTAACACGTGAGTTGTGTAATTTTTCTTTTCTTCATTTCTCTTATTCCTCTTATAATTTTCTCATTTTGTATCCTAAATATTTCTGAATCAATTTTCAAAGCACGTGAAACCACTGAAACAACAGAGCCAGAGAAAATGCAATCATTAGCCAGTGTCTTGCATAAGTACTAATACTGAATGTGCAACTTCTCCCAAGAGTGCAACTTCTTATTTTAGTTCAGATAGGATGGGCATGCTGAGATAGAAAGCTGTGCACTAATTTTGACAGTGCAGTGTCATGGTGATGGCAGCAGTAGTTATCTCTTGCAATTCTTTGGATTTGGTGCTAATGGTTTAGCCATCCATCCTGAGCAATACATGAGTTGTTTATTTCTCAATTCGCACTCTAAATATTTCAGAAATATTTAATTTTCAAACTTCAAACTATGTGAAACCACTGAAACAACACAGCCAGAGAAAATGCTATCATTAGCCAGTGTCTTGCATAAGTACTAATACTCTACATGTGCAACTTCTCCCAAGAGTGCAACTTCTGGTTTTAGTTTCAGATAGAATGGGTGTGCTGATATAGAAAGGTGTGCTCTAATTTTGACAGTTGGTTTGTGAAGCAGTACATTCTTTTTTTTGTTTCTCTTTTCTTGTACTGAAGAGCTACAATTGTTTCCTCTCAGTTGCTCCCAATTTTCAGTGCACAGTTTAATTTTCTATTATGTACAGTCTGTTGGAACACCCAAAGAGCTTGGTGTGACTGGAAATAATTTCAACCCCATCTTACAAAATGATGGTTTAGTACTTTCACTTTTGGTCTGTACATATCTACATTACAGAGATTAACTTCGTGAAATTTATCACGCTGACATCAGAGTTTGAGCACTTCTTGATTTCTCTCTCTTTTTGCCTCTTATTTTTTGATTGATTGATGTTGTATTAGTAGTCTTTTTTTCCCGGTTTGACGTGTAATTTGAACTGCATTAAGATTTTTTTTCTCTTTTGCAGCACAACATGTTTGCTAGATGTATCTGTTGCATTGCCAAGCAAAGGGACTCATTTTTTTATTCCTGTCTTGCTACCACAGAACCATATCAATATCATATACTTTGTTTTTTTAGGGAGCAACTGAAGATTACATCTACATTCTTGTTCATGAACAGTATAGTATTGTGCTAATTTATGTTAGAAAAATGCAAATAAACCTATTAGCCCTTATCTATTTTGTAGATTGTGCAACAACTAATAGTCAATGATGGGAAGGCCAACTACTATCGTCGTGATTCGGAGCAAGAATCAGAACAACTGGCAGAGAAGAATATACATTTTGGTGCTAGACTGGAGGAAGCAACACAGCGATGGAGATTATGATCAAATCCTGTCTATGAGCCCATGATTATTTTCATATGAACGATGAGCTTCATCATTTTACAGTAAACGAGTAAAGGCTCTGGTGATGCTGCCAAGAGCATGGAGGGCGCCGGTGCCGGCGCCGCAATGGCGCCACGACTGGCACACAGGTGGAGCGCTGGACAAATTGGCCTTGCCGGCATGGCCATTCAGGATCTTAATCACCGGAGTAAAAGGAAGCGATTTGGAATCAGAACATTTGGTGTTTGAGAATTTTGACACATTTAAATAAGAATTGTAATTGGAGAAAGATGTTGTGAATTCTCTAGAATGTGCATTATTATTTTTCGAAATTTTCACTCTAATTACTCCTTTACGAATGAACATTTATATGGACACTTCCTTTAATTTGAACTCTGTGCTTGTATTATGTGTTTAGTGTCCTTTCTTCAAGCAAGCTTGCGTTGATACTTTCATGTAAAATTGGTGCTTATACATCTAAAATGTGGCTCAACAACATGTTGCTAAGATCAAGTATATTAGTGTTTTATGAGAATATGTAATTCTCTCGGCACCACCTAGAATATGCACATTGCAGTATTGAACATCTTGATCATTTGGTTTGTATGAATCTTTCCCCTTGGAGCTTGAGCTGTGACTTCGTCGACAGTTCTGTTTTGGTGGTGCCCAGTAGATATAACATCAAAGATCAAATATTTTGATGAAGTCTAGAAATTTAGCATATCTTATCGTGCGATCCATGTATTTTTAGTATAAAAGTTTAGTTGTCCCGTAGCAACGTACGGGCACGCTACCTAGTATATTATGAAAGACAAAAAGCAGAAACTTGGAGATGAGCCGAAGTCATGCTTACATGCTACGTGCCGTGCAGGCCCAAGCACGGCCCAAAATGCGGGCCAGGCCGTATAGCCCGTCGTGCCGAGATCCTAGGCACGGCCCAAAATATTTCGTGTCGTGCTCGCACGGCCCATAATATTTCGTGCCGTACCGTGCTCGGGTCGTATCAAAAGACCATGCCACGACCCGTCCTCAAATGGCACGCCAGCCCATGTCCCAGCTCTAATCAGCCTCACGCAGGTGGCACCGTGTTGGCTCCACCGCTTGCCGGCGCAACGCACGGCGCCGTAGCTTTTTTGCGGAAGTGCTAGCACCCGGACGTCCGGACGGACGCCCACGTCTGGATGCCCGCACACTACACTCCGTTTCGCTCCACGCAGGGTCCGTCCACCCGAGCGACAAGAGGGGAAGGGCACGCGGCGTCTCCGATCCGGAAGTACCCAACCACGGCATCGTATGGATGCCCTACCAGCGCCGGTAGAGACGATGGAGCAGAAGGTTGGGAGGAGAGGTGTAATACCCGATCTACTTTTAAAACATCCAAATACAACAGTTGCAACATATGTCTGAAGGCAGTTGAAACACTTGAAACATGCTTATGAAACAATTGAAAACCATTGAAACCATACGCAAACATCCAAATAAAACACATGCAACATATGTTTGAAACATATGCAACATCCAGATAAACACTCTTGCGACATGCGTCCGGAAAACACAGATGAAACATACCTCCGAAACAACTAGAGCACTCGAAACATACACTTGTAACATGCCTCTAAAACAATTGCAACATGTGCAACATCCCCCGATCTACTTTTGCAACATCCATATGAAACAAATGCAACATACATCTGAAACGTCTGAAACATTTAAAACATACATATGCAATATAGGGGAGGGGAGCTCGGTCGACCGGGTGTGAGAGGGCGCCACCAGGGGAGGGAGGGCGCCGGGCCAGGGTGGGGCAAAGCCGCCCACTCCCCTGCAACAACGCCGCACCACCTCCATGGATCTTGCTCGTGCTCCATGGATCTCGCCAGGGTCGTGGAGAGGGCCACCAGATCCGCGGGCATTGGGCGCTCCCGGTGGGTGAGGATGTCGAGGTGGGGGAGGGGCGCCACCGTGGTGGGGGAAGTGGCCGCCGGAATGGGGGAGGACGACGCCGGGGTGGGGGAGCACGCCGCCGCCGGCTAGGGAGGCAGCCATGGCCACGCGTCAGGGTAGGCGTGGGGCGCGAGCGCGGAAGGAAGGAGGAAGCGAGGAAGTGAGTGCAGGAGCGAGCGGAGTGAAGTGTCCGTCGTCTTAATTGGAGCATTACTGTTTTTTTTCGCTAGCTCCGTTGCGCTCCCTGCCTGGCCCCACGCCGGCGCTGTAGTGTGTTATCTGGAGTCCCTCCCACCTCACCATTTGTATTTGTATATATAAACAATAAGACCAAAGCTGAATTCAAAATTAGCCTAATTCTCTTGACACCTAAATCTATCAAACCGATCTATTATACGTTGTGAGGGGTTTACAAGCTCGACTCGCTGAGAGGGGTTTGGAAGCACGACTACTTCATCTGCATCAACCCCGCTACATCAGATGGCATCTACGTGCTCTGGTCAGTATCTAAAATCTAATTTCCACACTAAGTTGAGTTAGTGATCATGTTTATACTAGGTTAAGATCCTGCGACGATAAGATTAATTTCAACACGGTGCCCGCTAAGTCGCTGCCGTAACTAGCGGCAAGCTCAGGGGTGCCAAGATCAGCCTCTGCAAGGCGCATTCGCCGGTGGGAGAGTGAGTCGGGGCATCGGGCCAGTCGCGAATTGAGTTGAGTTGGGTCGCGAGGGTTAGATCTGAGAGAACGGAGAAGGTTGAATTGGGGAACCGGGGGAAGAGAGAGTTGCGGGGGACAGCGGAGGCACGCAGCTCAGAGTGCTCGGAGTCGGAGTCATACGACCGGCCCGCCGACGGGTACGGGCGGCGGCGGCTTCCTCTGTAAGATACTCCCATGTTTAGAGTTCCTACTCCAAATTCGTGTTAAAGATATGTTAATGACATAGCCTAGTGCTATCATTACATTTACTCGTGTGTCGTGTCAATGATAGAGCCTAATGCTAGAAGATGGAACGTGTAGTATCACCACTACTCATGCTTTATTAATAATACTATAATAATATACATAATGAGAAGAAAGGGCAGAGATTTAGACACGGCAAATATATTTACTGAGTTTAACTGTCCCTGCCTCTTGGCGTCTCCATTCTTCCATCAGGTGAGGTGATTCAAGGCTTGGTCAGTCTCTGACGCCTGACAGGCTCGTCGTGTTATCGATCATCAAGCTTGGGCTTGTCATCATCATCAACAACCTGCAGGTACACCGTGCTCCATATTTCTTCCCAAGATTATCATTCATTCATGAACTTTATCTCTAGTTTTTCTTTTATCATTGCGATTATTAAGTACCGTTCTATATCTAGTACTTCTCCAACTTCCTACGTTCTGTTCTGACATGTCCTGTCTTTGATATAGGTGTGGTGAAGATGAGAAAGCCTGGTAAGAGTAGCAGGGAGAGGAATGCAGATTTCTGTTCGAATCACAATGATGACGAGGACAAGTATCTCTTCAAGGTTTTGGTTGGTGATTTTCGTGAACGATTGGTAAGTTTACAAGTCCACTTTGTTCTTGGGAGGCGGTGTTCTTTTTTAACTTCTGCCTTCTCAGAGGTGGAGGTATTCTGTTAGCAATTCCATCATCTCCCGTCTCTGTTCATTATATTTGCTCCAAAACCAAGTCCCAGAAGAAACCTGAATACAAGGATTTGAGCTCTTATAGATGCAGATTTAGCCAGACCTGGACACTTGGTGATAGAACTTGAAACCCAAGATACATGTGCCATATAATTGTTCTGAAGCTATATATGCTGAATATTTTTCATTTGTGATGAATGCTTGTGCAACCTGAGTATGTTTATTGATTCTTTAATATGTTAACGTATTAATATAGTTTAAGAGTTCCTAGAGATAAACTTGGTCCTTAGATGGACAAACTAAGTACTAAAACTACTCCTTATTTGTTATGACGTCTGAAATGGAAATCGTTGCACTATCAGCCAACTTCTTGAGGATATTGCTGCAGGTCATACCTGATAAATTCGAGCAGCATTTCAGAGGGCTAATAGCAAACAGTGTTAAGCTAGAATCGCGCTGTGGATACACTTTTGATGTTGAAGTAGCCAAGAATTTGGGCAAAGTAGTCCTTCAAACGGGATGGAAGGAGTTTGTTACTGCCCATGACTTGAACATGGGGGACTTATTGGTATTAAGTACGATGGGACTTCTCAATTCAAGGTTTTGATATTTGATCTTAGTTGTTGCGAGAAAATGCCGCCATGCCGTGTCAAGAGAAATCATATCCGTGGGAGAGAAAGAAGGGAAGAGCTTCCCGTGAAATCCCCTGTAAGTAAAAGGGAAGCATGGAAGCAAAGGGAGGGAAATATGAATGTCAACCCAGTTCATCAACCTCCCCATCCGACACATCAGGTTATGAGTCACCATGTTGAACCAACTTGAGTAGGATTTTACATTACTGATCATGACTTATTGACTTCACATTTCTTTCACTTTTTCTGTGTAGGAAACTCTATATATCCAGAAGATCAGAAATTACATTGTCAAGGTTACATCCTCCCACGAAAAACCCGTCTCACCTGTGTGCAGATGAAGAAACTGAAAGAGAGAGTCCGAGCTAATAGTTCTACAATTCCCATCTATGGATGCATCATAACGAAGAGCAATATTCATGGAAAAATGGCTATGGTGAGCTTGGAAACTTTGTTCTTGGATTGGTCTTCTATTGCAATTATGTTTGATTTTGAAAGTATGTTGTTGAAGAACAGGCATTTCCCAGCTTTATGAGGGAGCGAGCTACAACTTCAGAAACAGGGATAGGGGAACTGAAACAGTGGGATGAGAACTGAGACCTTTTAGCAATCACTATCTTTTTTCCACTTAGCCACAGCCCAGCAAATCCCTTACAAGCAAAATTAAACCACATAATCTGTCTCCCATTTTTTTCTTGGCCAGGTCAATATCACATTGAATAAAGTCAGAAAACCAAGTAGAATTAAATATTTTTTAAGATTGAATTTTTTAATCTTTGAAGTACTACTGGCTCTAAACAAATTGCCTTGAAGAAATTTACAATCTTGATGCAAGTACTTGCAGCTTGAGCTATTTTCAGTGGACTTTGACACTTTCCTACTGCAATCAGGACATACCAAGAGTATATGCTGATGTATATCTACCATTTGAGGACCAAACACTGATGCTTCAATGCTGTGGCAAGAGTTGGGAAGTGCGGTGTGTAGTTCGGAATAAACGTAGAACCAAAAGGCTTGTGAAAGGGTGGAATCAGTTTGCTCGTGACAACAAGTTGCAGCTGGGAGATCTCTGCCTCTTTGAGCTACTTGAAAATATGAAGCACACGATGAATGTGCATATCATTCGTGCACTTTTGTAATATGGTGGTAACAGTGATTTTAGGTTTGAGTGTCTAGCTTACCCCGCTGATATCCATGACTTGTCCATCCCCTGATCATGTTCTTCTTAAGTTCAGACTGTTTCACTTGTAATCCATCTATGTTTTTCTTTCTGCTTTGATGCAATTAGCTACTGCAACGTCAAGACATGACCTTGCTTGTGAAAGATATGAAATTTCTCCAAATCACTAAAAGTTAACTTGAGCGCATTCATCTCCGGTCCCATAATCTTTTCTCTGCAAGCACAAGAGATTTGCGGATTAAATTATGTTTTGCAGAGAGATTGAACGTGCACAGATATTACACCATTTTGTGTGAGAAAGAACTCGTCTCATGCACACATTACACATTACAGATTTGTGGTCATAAGATTCAATGAGAACGGAAGAAGAGAAAAAGTGAAAAAAGAGAGAAAAAATAGTGAAAAAGAAAAAAATGGTGCACAACATTATATTATGTGTACAACTAGTATATGAATCATATACAATCATGTAAAATAATTAATGTAAAAAAGGCAAGGAAAAATAGTAGAAATAAAAAATAAAAGGAAAAAATATTTCCATAACTTTTCATTGCTGGAAAGTTACAAGTTATACAAATAAATTATGTGCATAACATTTTATACATAGAACGACTTATCATCACAACTTGTACTCACAACTTATGTACATAACTTTTACGTGACAAATTATCATCACAAATTTCTCATTATAACTTTTGTAGATTTGTGATCATAAAATTCAATTAGATTGGAAGAAGAGAAAAGTGAAAGAGAGAAAAAATAGTGAAAAAGAAAAAAAAAGGTAAAGGAAAAAAGTAGAAAATAAAAAAGAAGAAAGATGGACGCACCTGCAGTTAGCGTGCGAGGCAAGGAGCAACATGTGACACAAAAAGGCAAGGTGCAACATGTGCGCATGGGACCGTGGTGGACTCGTTCGGTCGGATCGCCTGATTGAAAACGGGTGAACGACCGTCGAAATGGAATTGGATCGTTTACTCCAACATGTTTGGTCTCCGTACTGTAAAAAAAGAGATCATGGTACTCTAAAAATTAGAGAATACTCCCTCCGTACTCAAAAATAAAGTCGTTTTGAACAAGACTTGGGTCAAACATTGGAAATATAAATCATGAATACCTTTTAAGTTGTTGAGTTTGGAAATGTGAAAGTCATATAAATAGATTTGTCTTGAAAAATACTTTCATAAAAATATACATATATCACTTTTTGATAAATATTTTTATAAAATAAGGAGTCAAAGTAATACTTTGGAGACCGTGTCGCTGTCCAAAACGACTTTATTTTTTAGTATGGAGGGAGTACACTAAAACATTGTGAATATGGGCTTGGAAAATGCCCTGGTTGGATGCATGGTTCCTCCAGAATCCTCGGATGGATGAAAGGGAAAAAAGAATACTCCCTCCATACTAAAAAATGAAGTCGTTTTAGACAAGGCTCATGTTAAACATTGATAATATAAATCATGAATAACTTTTAAGTTGTTGAGTTTGAAAATGTGAAAACCATATGTATAGATTTGTCTTGAAAAATACTTTCACAAAAATTTACATCTATCACTTTTTGATAAATATCTTTATAAAAATAAGTAGTTAGAGTTATGCTTTGGAGACCATGTCGCTGTTCAAAATGACTTTATTTTTTTAGTACGGAGAAAGTACTTGCAAAAATACCGGTGATCAATACATCCTCATGCAAAAGATGCAGTACCATCCTCATGCAAAAGATGCAGTACCGTCGATCAATGTGCTTCAATGCTAGCTCCATGTATGCTGTTAGAATGGCGACGCTTGAATTGCGAATGGTCCCGATGATTAGGGGAGTACTAGTACGTATCTCTAATAATGGCGACGCATGAATTGCTTGCCACTAGCTCATGCGCCAAGACTCAAGGCTGTACCTAATGCATCCCTTGAGAGTTGAGACGATGTGAACGCAGAGCATTACCCCTTTGCGAGTTAAAACAACCGGGAGTTGGGACTTGGGAGTTCATACACGAGAGCAGTAGCAGCCATTATTTCGGGGCTCGCTCGGTTCCACAACTTCTAAAAGAGACATAAACTCCCCTTGGCGTCTCCATTCTTCCATCAGGTACATGATTCAAGGCTGGTCAGTTTTTACTAACTACTACGGTTGACAGACGCGTGCTATCATCAAGCTTGGGCTTGCATCAACAATTAACCAGCAGGTATGTGTCTCCATATTTCTTACGTTGCTTGGGCTTCCCAAAATGAATCAAAGATCACTCATGAACTTTTATCTCTCGTTTTTTTTTTTGAGGTGTGGTAAAGATGAGAAAGCCGGGTAAGAGAAGCAGGGATAGGCATGCATATTTCTGTTCGAATCACAAGGATGAGGAGGACAAGTATTTCTTCAAGGTTCTGGTTGGTGATTTTGGTGAAGGATTGGTAAGTTTACAGGTCCACTATGTTCTTGGAAAGTGTTCTTTTTTTTTACTTTTGCTGTCACCACCATCTCTGCCTGCTCAGAGGTGGAGAAATTGTGCTAGCAATTATATGTGCTACCCAAACTAATTCCCAGAAGAAACCTGAATGGAAAGATTTGGCCTCATATAGTTGTAGATGCAGATTGAAACCCAAGATATATGTGCCGCATTATTGTTCTGAACTTCTGAAGCTATATGCTAGAATATTGTTCAGTTGTAACCAATGCTAGATTTTGACAGGAATGCTTGTGCAACCTGAGAATGTTTATAGGTTCTTTAATTTAACATGTTGGACATATTAATATAGTTATAATCAGTTCATAAAACTTAGTCAGATGTGGGCAACTATGTACTACTCTGTATCTGTCGTCTGGAATGATATCGTTGCACTATCAGCCAACTTCTTGAATTGGAGATATGTATAAGAGCTTGCTGCGTGTTATTGCTGCAGGCCATACCTGGTAAATTCGTGCAACGTTTCAGAGGGCTAATAGCAAACAGTGTTAAGCTAGAATCACGCTGTGGACACACTTTTAATGTTGAAGTGGCTAATAATTTGGGCAAACTAGTCCTCCTAACGGGATGGAAGGCCTTTGTTACTGCCCATGACTTGAAGATGGGGGACTTCTTGGTATTCAAGTACGACGGGACTTTTCGATTGAAGGGTGGGCTTGGTGCAAGGGTACTTCTTACCGATTGAAAGGTCCCGGTTCGGGCCTCCTCGCATTAGCGGTAGAGTCTTACCCATGACACTTCCCGTGACCGGAAGGTGCTGCTCTCTGGACCGGTTCACCCTTTAGTCTCCTCGAAAAAGTGCCGCCATGCCTTGTGAAGAGAAACCATATCCGTGGCAGAGAAAGAAAGGAAGAGCACATTGAAATTTCAAGCAGTTCTGAAGATCATCCCATGAAATCCCCTGGAAGTAAAAGGAAAGCTTGGAAGCGAAGGAAGGGAAGTATGAATGTCAATATTAGTCCATCAACCTTCCCTCCATGCCTTGTGAAGATGTTAACCATATCCGTCTCAGAGAAATGAAAGGAAGAGCACATTGAAATTTCAAGCAGTTCTGAAGATCTTCCCATGAAATCCCCTGGAAGTAAAAGGAAAGCTTGGAAGCGAAGGAAGGGAAGTATGAATGTCAATATTAGTCCATCAACCTTCCCGTCCGATACATCAGGTTATGACGCGCCGCCCGACGCCGCCCTTGGCGCCCGCCTTTCATGGTCATGGTTATGAGTCACCATGTTGAACTAACTTGAGTAATGATTTACTGCTTTCCATCACCTCAATGACTTCTTAATGTTTGACTTTCTCAAATTTTCTAAACCACATATGTGTAGACAGGTCATTATCAGAATTCATGTTATGACAACAGGTTACATCCTCCCACGGAATTTTTAAGGGATATGGAAGCATGTTTGTGCTTAACTGTGTGCAGAAAGGAAGAAACTGAACTAGAGAAAGAGAAGCGTCCGAGCTAGTACTTGGAGGTGAATCTGCACAATCCTCGTTGCACTCAGTATCTCCATGACTTGCTAGTTCTATTGGTTGCATCACCATGAAGAACTAACTTGAGTAATTTTTTACACCTCATGACAAGGAAGAGCTATCTTAACTGTGTGCAGATGAAGAAACTGATGGATGCATCATGTGAATGTTCAAGGAAGAGCTTGGAACTTTGTTCTTGGATTGATATTCTATTGCATTATGCTTCCATTTGAAAGTATGTTGTTGAGAACAGGCATTTCTCTGTTTTATGAGGGAGCGAACTACAACTTCAGAAACAGGATAGGGGAACTGAAGTACCAGTGGGAATAGAACTGGACTTCTTAGCAATCAGCCAATCACCATCTTTTTTTCTACTAAGCCACAGCCAGCAAATCCCTTACTAGCAAAATTAAACCACATAATCCTTCTCGCCTTTTTTTCTTGGCCAGGTCAATAGAATAAAATCAGAAAACCTAGAAGAATTTTAGATTTTTTCTGAAAGATGAAATTTTGAATCCTTGAAGTACTACTAGTTCTAAACAAAGTGCCTTGAAGAAATTTACAATCTACAAGCATCTTTAGCTATTTTCAGTTAACTTTTAACACTTCCCTACTGCAATCAGGACATGCCAAGAGTATATGCTGAGGTATATCTACCATTTGAGGACCAAACACTGATGCTTCAATGCTGTGGCAAGAGTTGGGAAGTGCGGTGTCTAATTCAGAAGGGAAACCCCGGATCAAAAAGGTTTTTGCAAGGGTGGAAACAGTTTGCTTGTGACAACAAGTTGCAGCTGGGAGATCTCTTCCTCTTTGAGCTACTTGAAAACACAAAGTACACGATGAAAGTGCATGTCATTCGCGCAAAATGAAATTTGGCAAGCAGTTGATGCTGTTGGTGCCAGCTTAGCTTTTGCAATATGGTGGTAGAAGTAATTTTAGATTAGAGCGACTAGCTTACCCTGCTGGTATCAATGAATTGTCCATCCCCTGTTCTGGCAATTGGTTAACTCATGTTCTACCTAAGTCCAGACTGTTTCACTTGTAATCCATCTATGCTTATTTTTCTGCCGTGATGCAATTAGCTACTGCAACGTCAAGCCATGAATTTTCTTGTGAAAGGTATGAAATTTACAAAATCGCTCAAAAGAACTTGGGCGCATTCATTTAGGGTCCTATAATCTTTTCTCTGCTAGCGAAAAGAGATTTGCGGCATCAAATTATGTTTTGCAGAAAGATTGAATGTTCACAGATATTGAGCCATTTGTATGAGAAAAGGCTCATATGATGCACACCTTACACACAGAGATGCGAATGTCTTAATAGATTTTTATCAAAAAAATGTCTTAATATATGGTCATTTTACTGAGCTACATTAGTACTTCAGTACGTTACAACTCGACAAGAAAGACCATCCCCAAAAAATAGGGAACAAAAGATAGGAGAGCCATTGTTCTATGATGGTTACTAGTTTTCATTGGAATTTTGCTCTAATGTAATCCCTAAACAAGAGCATATGGCATACTTCAGAAAGAATATCCAAACTAGCAATTAGTTTCAAGTACTTCGTAGTATTCATCAGAAAGGACAACATAGATCTTCATAAAGATGCATGAGAGCGTCAGCGCAACTTCTCATGATCAAAATGCAAGTAACAGTACCCTAGAGCTGCTGATCTGCTAGTTTTGTTTGGAGGAAACGAACAAAGGCAATAATCTCTTCAACTACATGAAACCATGAGAATCACTTGCCTTCTGTGAGATGCTGGGCTCCACAGGAACGAACGGCTTCTTGACCTTGTTCGCAGGCTTCCAGAGTCCATTGATGAACTATCGGAGGAATCGGCATCTACCAGAAGAACATGGTAAGAATAAAACTGAGTGCAAGATAAAGCTGTTGCATCTCTCTCACATGCGCCGGCCCGCCGGCGCTGCGCCGCTCCCCCGTCGTCACCCACGCTACGCCTGGCGTGAGTGGTGGGTGCTTCCAAGTTCCAGCGATGCGCGGCGCCTGTTCGACGACATTACCCTACGCACCAAGTCTGGCCACCTCACTGACACCCGCGTCTTGTTCGCCCAAATCCCCGAGTGGATCCGACCGTCGTCTCCTGGACCCTCTTGGTCGTCGGGTTCAACCGTGCCGACTGATTTTGGGAGGCTTCGAAGACGTTCCTAGACATGGACCTGCACGCCATGCCAATATGCCATGCCACGCCGCGCTGCCGCCAACGACGTGCCTCACGCGGTCACGCCTGCCCGCGCAGCGCTCGCCCTGCCACGACACACCGCATCGCGCTCTGCTCGTGTGCACGCAGCACAGCCCTCGCCTGTACTGCGTCTCGAGCCGCCTCGCTGCGCGCCACACCATGACACCAGCAGAGAGAGAAGATGATGTTGGGAGATGAAGTAGATGTTGAGAGACAGAGGACAGGAGAGAAGAGGCTGTTGACTACCATTGACCAAGGACAAAATAGTATTTTCATCCATTATTAGTTTATTAGTTAGCTACACTAGACGGTAGTGCATAGATGTTATAAAATTTAGGTCCTATTTAAAATACATGATTATAAAACAGAGGAATGGAAATAAATGTAGGAATAGAATAAGAAAATACATGAAAAATATAAGAAGATATGTTTGGAACAAAGAAAGAGGTAACATGGGAAAACTTAAAACATTGTATTAGACTAGTAAATATGCCCGTGCGTTGCAACGGGAGGAAGCTATCAAACGTTTGACTTGTTAGTTTAGCTTGCAGCATAGCTGCAACGGTCGCGACAGCTTAATTTGTACATGTACTACTTTTGATATTGTGAGTGGTTGCTGCACCAATCACAGACGAACGGGCTCGTTAATGGAAACAAAGATGAACAATGTTAGATATGTATTTTTTTATCGTCTCCATAAATTTAAAAGCTATACTTTATTTTATAATGATCGTATTCATAATATAAGTTAATATTGGCAATGTCCTATTAATTATGTATTGAATTAAAATACAACCTTGGTAGTTTTTTCTTTCGTTGTAAAGAGCACAAAAATATTTACTTGCAAATGTATTGTAACTTTAATTTTCATACTATCCATTTGTTGAAAAGGTTAAATATCAAGTGTCAAGGCTTCTTTTGAGAATCCATAAAAATATGTGACTTTAATACCTCATTAAAGTCGGCAATTTTTTTAAAAGAAAAAAATCGGCAAGGAGTTAGTCGTCATTGTGTCTCAATTTTCACATATCAACCATGTCAAGAGTTGCACTGGTATATGCGGACAACTTAGAGATTTGCACTGGCATACGGATAGCTTGGAGAAACATTTATTTGATTAGATTGGATGACAAATTGCTCAAGATTTCAGTTTACCATTTGATTAGTTAAGCCATCGGCTTATTCATGTTATAATAATAACTTTTTTCTAATTAAAACCAACAACTTAGTAATATAAATATTTATTTATTAACTAAGGGTAAAAAAGATCCATAATACTATATTTATTATTTATCTTTATCTTTATAAGGAAAACATAGTACTTTATATCTCAAAAGGAAAAACAAAAAAAAAATGAAAACACAGCAAGGCACAAAAAAAAAGTCACGGACACCATCCACGAGCGCAGAGAAGGAAAAAAACAACATGGCGGGAGAAGAAATCGAGATGAAAGCGGTAAAAAAGAGACTCAGACCAAACATTGGTAATCAGATTGGACACAGACTGGTGATAGGTTGGACGAAAATTTATATGTGGTTAAAATTTTGTCTTTTTATTATTAGGTATAGATATAGATTAGAAACTAATGGCACTTAATTATAGGCTAGATAACATAATATGTGTCCAAAAGTTTATAATATTTTGTTTTGACTAATGTCCATGCGTTGCCACGGTGCAGTAATTTAATCGTTTGGAAAAATGATCCTTGCCCAACATTCCTAGAGTAACAACTGATGTTACCGCGTATTAAAAGGCGGCATAATAACTTTTTGGTGTATCAAAGAATCTTTTTTTAAGAAAACCAACACCAGATGGAATGCATAGAACTATTGGATTGATCCAATAGAGGCAAACTTGATTAAGAGCTAAAACAAAATACAAAACCCATGCACAACCTGACCCTGCCCGCACATAGGTCCAACATGTATGTGCCTTAGAAAACCGAGATATAATACAACAAAGAATAACAATGACATGACAATATATAAACTAATGTTCTAGTGTGGAAGTACAGCGATATACAAAGCATATATTCATAAGTGACAAAGGGATGGCTTAGCCTTACATGATATGAAAAAAATTCTAACTCCAAGTAATTAACGAAGAACAATTCTCAGGTACACGAAATAAATATGACTAAGAAACAAAGTTGTACAGGCCGCCACGCTAGTTCCCTTCATCAGATGGATATATTCACCGAAACAACTCGATCGATAAAAAGTGAACCTATATTTGCAGCCCTGACCTCCGCCCCTCGTCCCCCACCCCACGCCCGCCGAAGGGGTCACCTGCCCGATCAGCCCATGCGAAGGATTTGCTGCCTTCGTGCCCTCGCAGCGGCTGCCGCCCTGCCCTCGCCCTCTTCCTCACACACCCACCACCGCCACCCTGTCCTCGCCCCCAGCCGTCGGCGCCCTGCCCTCGCCATCGCCCGCCGCGGCGGCCGCCCGGCCCTCGTCCCGCCGCCAATGCTGTCACCCTGCCGGCCAGCACTGGTGTCGAAGGCGCATCCCATCTTCGGCACCTACCCATCCACCGCCACTGCCATCGAGAACGACGGTGAGGAGTCCAAGATCCAGAAAGCGCGCCCCATAGTCCTCGTCCATCACCCGTATTCTCCTCCTGCACCACATTATTCGTCTTCATCAGGATCCCCGGACAGGCTCCATCACTACCATGGAAGTCCTCTTCAACCGGACCCTCGACCTCCGCTACGATGCACTCTTCACCCGCATCACCAGCAATCTAGCATCAACCACCGCTGCCTCCACCTTCCATCTCAGCACTCACTGCCTTCTGTCCTCCTTCAGATGCGGTCCAAGGCCAATCAAAATCGATAAAATTGGATTGTTTGCACCCCAAAAAAGGGAGCCAGAGGAGCAAGGACCTGGGCAACGGCCGCATATTTGGAGGCACAAGATTGGCGTGGAAAGATGGGGAGGGGAGGTTGGTTAGGTGCTGCGTCGTGTGGCCGCCATCCTTATTCGCTGGTTCGTTCAACGACGATGGAGAGCAAAACCCCTCACCGGATCTACATGGTCCCGCCGTTCGCTGGGGACTGGTGAGGAGAGGTCTGCGTGCCCTCGCTGCCACCACCCTGCCCTCGCCCTCGCACGCCGCCGCAGCCGCAGGCTCATTGGAGCTTTCGCCATGAGCAGGAAAACTCTAGGGTGGGTGTGGGCGGAGCTGTCGCCATGAGCGGGGAAAACTCCGGGGTGGGTGTGGGCGGAGCTGTCGCCATGACGTCTAACTGTCGAGTGCTGGAGCTGGAATGACTACAAGTCTTCTTATTAATCAATACGTGAATCATCCACCCCAACTATACTACTCAAAACAATATCCTTCTATTATAAATTTATCATTTTACCCTTAATTACATAATAAAATCAGAAAAAATAATAATTTTTTTTTATGCTGATCTCACCAATTTAATATACACTTGGTGCCTATAGTCCCACCATTACACTTGGTTCCTTCCGGTGCTTCCTCCTCGGTGCCTCTTGGTGCCTATGCTTTTCTAGGATAGCTCCTCACCCGCTGTTCAATTTTCCCAGCCATAGTAAAAATTCTCTTTTTAATATACATATTTTCCCCGGCCATAGTAAAAATTCTCTTTTTAATATACATTAATCTTTCAAAAAAAATTAGACGAAGCCTGAATTGCTTGCCACTGGCCCATGCTCCGAGAGACCAAGAGTCAAAGAAACAACAGTTGGGCCGATGACGTATCCATGCCTCTTTGCGTGTGTACTGCACGTCTGTACCCCCGCTTTGAGAGTGTGGTGGTGTTATACAGGTGTAAAGTTTCGAGACATTACATCGGATGTTATACGAGGATATCGTATGAGGTATTCGGATATTAATAAAAAAATAAATTACAGAATCCGTTAATAAACCGTGAGACGAATTTATTAAGCCTAATTAATCCATCATTAGCACATGTGTTACTGTAGTACTTTATTGTCAAATCATGGATTAATTATGCTTAAAAGATTCGTCTTATAAAGTAGTCGTCATCTGTGTAATTAATTATTTTTTTAGTCTCTATTTAATACTATATGTATGTATCAAACATTTAATGTGACATGATATAAAGTTTTGAGGGAAAGGTCAAGTAGAGCAGGAGCATAAATGCACACACTAGAGTAGAGGCTTAGAGCAGGAGCAGCCGATCAGGAAGCTCCACAAGTTCAGAGGGCTAAAAGAGACATAAACCCCACCTCGGCGTCTCCGTTCTCGGTTCTTCAATCAGGTGATTCAGGCTGGTCTCTTTTACGGTTCAAAGGCGCGTGTTAGTGATCATCAAAGCTTGGGCTTGGCACCAGAGCAAGCTGCAGGTACTCCATATTTCTTCCTTCCGTAGCTTGGGTTTCCCAAGATGATCAAAGATTATCATTCATCAGTTTTATCTTCCGTAGCTTGCGATTAAGTAGTACTTCTCCAACTTCTTTCGTTCTGTTCTCTGGCATGTCCTCGGCATGCTTCAGTGTGGTAAAGATGAGAAAGCCTGGTAAGAGCAGGGAGAGCAATGCATATTTCTATCCGGATCACAAGGATGAGAAGGACAAGTATTTCTTCAAGGTTCTGGTTGGTGATTTTCGTGAACGATTGGTAAGTTTTCTAGTCCGTCCACTGTGTTCAGTGTGACTTTTGCTGTGGCCAGTGGCTCAGAAGTGGAGATATTGTGTTAGCAATTATATCAACCCCCGTCTCTGTTCATTTGCCCCAAAAGTTTTGGCTCCAAAACCAACCCAGAAACCTGAATGGAAAGATCTGGCCTCTTGTAGATGCAAATTGAAACCCAAGATATATGTGCCGTGTTATTGTTCTGAAGATATGCTAAAATATTGTTCATTTGTAATCAATGCTAGATTTTGACAGAAATGCTTGTGCAACCTGAGAATATTTATTGGCTCTTTAACATGTTGGACGTATTAATATAGTTAAAACAGTTTTCTTGGGATAAACTTAGACCTTATCTGTTTTGATGTCTGGAATGAAATCGTTGCACTATCAGCCAACTTCTTGAATTGAAGATATATATAAGAGCTTGTTCCGTGTTATTGCTGCAGGCCATACCTGACAAATTCGAGCAACATTTGAGAGGGCTAATAGCAAACAGTGTTAAGCTAGAATCACGCTGTGGACACACTTTTGATGTTGAAGTAGCTAAGAATCTGGGCAAAGTAGTCCTTCAAACGGGATGGAAGGAGTTTGTTACTGCCCATGACTTGAACATGGGGGACTTCTTGGTTTTCAAGTATGACGGGACTTCTCGATTGAAGGTTTTCATATTTGATCTTAGTTGTTGCGAGAAAGTGCCGCCATGCCTTGTCAAGATAAATCATATCTGCGGCAGAGAAACAAGGGAAATGCACACTGAAATTTCAAGCAGTTGTGGAGATCTTCCCATGAATGGCACCGCTAGTTCATCAACCTCCCTATCTGACTCATCAGGTTATGAGTCACCAAGTTGAACCAACTTGACTAGGATTTACTTTACAGATCATGACCTCACATTTCTTTCTCTTTGTTTCTGTGTAGGAGAGTCTATATGTCCAGAAGATCAGAAATCACATTATGTTCCAGGTTACATCCTCCCACAGGGAACCTGTCTCACCTGTGTGCAGATGAAGAAACTGAAAGAGAGAGTCGGAGCTAGTAGTTCTACTATCCCCATCTATGGATGCATCATGAAGAAGAGTAATGTTCATGGAAAATCTCAGGTTATGGTGAGCTTGGAAACTTTATTCTTGGATTGATATTCTAGTGCAATTATGCTTCATTTTGAAAGCATGTTGTTGTAGAACAGGCGTTCCCCAGCTTTATGAGGGAGCGAGCTTCTACGATTTCAGAAACAGGGATAGGGGAACTGAAGTATCAGTGGGAGGAGTGGACTTCTTAGCATCTTAGCAATCACCATCTTTTTCCTACAAAGCCATAGCCCAGCAAATCCCTTGCAAGCAAAATTAAACCACATAATCCTTCTCCCCTTTTTCTTGGCCAGGTCAATATGGCATTGAATAAAATCAGAAGATCAAGTAGAAAAAATATATAATTTTTAAGATTCAATTTTTTAATCTTTGAAGTACTACTAGCTCTACACAAATGCCTTGAAGAAATAATTTAAAATCTTGATGCAAGTACTTCCAGCTTGATCTATTTTTCAGTTGACTTTTACACTTTCCTACTGCAATCAGGACATACCAAGAGTATATGCTGATGTATATCTACCATTGGAGGACCAAACACTGATGCTTCAATGCCGTGGCAAGAGTTGGGAAGTGCGGTGTGTGATTAAGAAGGACAGAGTCAAAAGGCTTATGAAAGGGTGGAAACAGTTTGCTTGTGACAACAAGTTGCGGCTGGGAGATCTCTGCCTCTTTGAGCTACTTGAAAATACGAAGCACACGATGAATGTGCATGTCATTCGTGCAAAATGAAATTTGGCAAACAGTTAACACTGTTGGTTCCAGCTTTTGCAATATATTGGTAGCAGTGATATTAGGTTTGAGCGCCTAGCTTACCCTGCTGATATCATATGGCTTGTCCATCCCCTGACTGGGCAATTGGTTAGCTCATGTTCTGCCTATGTTCAGACTGTTTCCCTTGTAATCCATCTATGTTTGTGTTTCGGCTGTGATGTAATTAGCTACTGCAACGTCAAGCCATGACGTTTCACTTGTAATCCATCTATGTTTTTCTTTCTGCTTTGATGCAATTAGCTACTGCAACGTCAAGATATGAGCTTGCTTGTGAAAGATACAAAATTTCTCCATATCACTCAAAGTTAACTTGGGCGCATTTATTTCCAGTCTCATAATCTTTTCTCCGCAAACACAAGAGATGTGCCGCTTAAAATCATGGTATGCAGAAAGATTGAGTGTTCACAGATATTACACCATTTTATGTTACAAAGAGCTCATATGGTGCACACATTACACACACGGACCCTGCTCCTTTCGTTCCTCACGGATTGCAGCACGAGGAGATCGCCAACAAGGAGTTCATGATCCATGTCGTTGCTCCGGTGAGGCCGCCGGCAAGAAACAAGGACCTCGCCATCGCCACCTTCGACCCCTTGCCCGGTAATGCTCTCAATTTCGGGGCGGTGAGGGCAATTCTTAGAGACTTTCGGCAGCTTGAGAGGGTCTTGCTGTCCTTGACATCCAGTTATCTCATTTGGGGACAACCTCATCCTTGAAAGCCCACATGTCTTTGGCAATATCAACATCTCCTTGAAAGCCCCCATATCTTTTTCTTTTTATGAAAACCATCGCACTCCTAATGAAAATGGCGCGGACATGGCGCTCGGGCGCCCAACAATACAAAGTTACAAACTTGACACGGATGGTAATGGCATCGCTCTGTTTCATTGCAGGTGCATGGCTCTTAAGAACTCGTGCAGCGCCGTCGTAGACGATCCCTCCTCCTGCCGCCAGGCACTCGTCAACACCACCTGGACCTCCTTGACTCGCCGCCGCATGGCCGCCGACTCCACGGTGTCCCCCATCACCGTCTCCACGGCCTCGGCCACCTTGGACCTCTCCACGGCCGAGCTCTCCAGGTTCCCGCGCGCCACCTCCGCGCACACCCCCCACTCCTCCGCCAGCATCCGCGCGTTGTAGAACTGCTCCGCAGCTATGGGCCACCCGAGGATGGGCACGCCGTGCGTCAGGCTCTCCAGCACCGAGTTCCACCCGCAGTGGCTGAGGAACGCGCCCGTGGCGGCGTGCGCCAGGATCCGCACCTGCGGCGCCCACCCACGCCTCGAACCCCTCGGGCAGCCACTCGTCGCTGAACGCGCCGGCGACGTCGAACCCCACTGGCGGCCGGATCGCCCAGATGAACTGCCGGCCGGTGCTTTCCAGGGCTGCGGCGAGCTCCGTCATCTGCTTGGCTTGTATGGTGTTCTGTGACCCGAAAGAGATGTACAAGACGGACGACTGAGGATGCGTGTCCAGCCACCGTAGAACGCCGTCGTCGGTCTCGTCTATGCTCGAGTCGTTGCCGCAGCGGACGAGAGGGCCGATGGGCCAGACCGGAGCCTTGCCGGCAGCACGGCGCATCATTGTCAGCCCCGTGCTCTCGAACTCCTCGACGGTGTTGGCGAGCACCGCGTCCGTGCGATACCCGTGCCGTATGGCCCGCTGGTAGAACGCCGTCCACCGGTCGCTCAACTCGGCGTGGAGGAGGAAGACGGGCGACAGCTGCGACCGGTGGAGCGCCACGTCCGGGTACTCTGGCAGGCGTAGCAAGTCGTCGGAGCCGAAGGGCAGCGCCGGCATGTGGTTCCACAGGGCGCGAAAGATGGCCGTGCCGAACGCGCCGCAGGAGACGAAGACCGCGTGCGCGCACCCGTGCCGCTGCGCGACGTCCACCGTCCACGCGACGAACACGTCGGCGACGATGCAGATGTCCGCCTCGTCACCGCTCTGTCCGCTGAGGCCCGAGACGTAGTCGTCGAAGGCGGGCTCCAGGGACTCGAAGGCCTCGAAGAGCGTGACGAACGATGGCACCGGGAGGCAGCTGGTTGACTCGCAGCCGATGGGCAGGCCGTGGTCGGCCGGGACGAACGACGAGGAGGAGCGCAGGGCAGCGACGTTGCCTGGAGTGGAAACGAGCGTGATGGCGGCGTCCGGGAGCTCACGGGCGAGGAGGCGGGCGATGGTGAGGAAGCTGGCGTGGTGGCCCTGACCAGGGAAGGGAAAGAGCACGACGTGTTTGATTCTCGAGGTGGCCATGGATGGGAGATGCGGCTGAGGCCGTCCTTCCACGCCAGCGATCCCGATTGGACAGGACGAACGCCATCGAGTAGCGAGGACCGAGGAAGTTCCTCATCCAGAGGACGACTCTCCCGCTTTGGAGGGGTACGAAGGATTACCATTCATTCATTTCTTTTTAATCGGCTTCTTTCAATGAAAAAGTCATTTAACCTCGTGGGCTCGGATCTGTAGGCTCGTCCTTCTATTGGCATTTCTACTGACTTGCTGGACCAGACTCGCTGAAAGGCCTTTGGAACTCCAACTCCAACCACTGAATTTCCAGGCCCATACCAGAGTGCGGACGAGCTGCGTTCGCGGGGTCTGGCATGGCTCAGCCGGTGACCGGCTCCAGAGTCAATCCATATATAGTTATTGGGTTGGTCTCAAGGGCTCGTTGCCTTTCTTTGAGAAAAAACCATGGATCGGAAACCGACCAAGACTCGAACGTGGGTCGAGATGCCCGCGGCGCTCGTGCGCCCGGATACTGCCCACTAGTGGCCCTATCCCTTTCCACCCCTCGCTCTAAGGGTGCCCCGGAGCGGCTGTGAACTCGTCGGCGGGCTAGCCTTCGAACTCCTGGTCCTAAATGGGCCGTAGGAGCGTTTTCAGCTCTGTATCCCTCATTACCTGCGATGGTTTTTGTCCCATCGACCGGCGAACCGTCATCCGGCGTGTCCTTCGAGGGCGCGGCCAGAGATAGCGTGCGCACGATCTCCGGAGGGAGGTGACGTGATGCGGCGTAGCGGGCGCGTGAACCTTGGCGGACGGTTCGCCTTCTCGCCCGCTCCGTCCTATAAATAGCGGCCTCCCCTTTCACGTTTCTGCACACCAAAACCATAACCTTACCTTCTTCGTTTCTCCACCGCCGCCGTTCGGATCTGCCGTGCTCGCTAATCCGCCGCGGAGCCCTAGATCTGTAGTTTCCGCTTCTCCGCCACCGCCTTTGCTACTCCGCAGCTGCCTCCATCCTCCATGGATTCGTGGTACCGCTCCGATGTTACTCATGCGCACATGGAGGGCCTCATCAAGCGTGGTCTTCTCCGCGAGGATGCGCCGGCGCCGCCCGACGGCTATGTCGTCTCCTTCACGTCCTTCCACGAGCGTGGACTCACGGTTCCTCCCCACCTGTTCTCCCAGGGTCTGCTGCACCACTATCAGATCGAGCTGCAGCACTTGAACCCCAACGGGATCCAGCACATCGCGGCCTTCATCGCGATGTGCGAGGGGTACCTGGGGATCGAGCCCCACTTCGAGCTGTGGAGATATTTCTTCTCCATCTCCTTGATCAAGAAGAAGGAGAGAGGCCGAGAGACCCCGTGCCGATGGGATGTGTGGGCATCCACCTCCGGGGGCAACGGGCGGCCGAGTATATGCCCTGCCAGCTCTCCAGATCTAACATGGGGTGGCACTCGCATTGGTTCTACATGAAGAACAACCCTGCCGCTCCCTTGCCGGTCTTCTCCGGCGCCTGGTCGAAGAGGTACCGCTGTCATGGCCATGGGGGCCACCCGTCAAGGAGAAGAAGAGGATGCACGACCTCCTCGATGCCATCGTGTTCCTAAAGACCCACAGCCTCCACGGGGCCGGCGTCATCGGGGGGGTATCACGCGAGGAGGGTGGTGCCGCTGATGGCGCGCGTCCTCCTGATGTACGGGATGACGCCCGGCGCGCAGCTCATCGGGACGACGCTCGCCTAGGGGCTGCTCCGCGACAGCTGAAAGGTCCTAATGGCTAGAGGGGGGTGAATAGCCTAATAAAAATTTCTATAACAACACTTAACAAATCGGTTAGACAATTATGAGGTGAAGCAAGTGTTACGCCAGCCTACTAAAAATGCAAGCCACCTACCACAATTCTAGTTTAGATAGTATATATTCACACAATAGCTATGACACTACCCTATGTTAATGTGCTCTCAAAGACTAACTAAAGAGCCACACCAACCAACCAAGCAAGCTCTCACAACTAGCTACACTAAAGAGCTTGATAACTAGTTTGCGGTAATATAAAGAGAGTGATCAAGAAAGTTATACCACCGTGTAGATGAAGGAGCCAATCAATCACAAGAATGAATAACAATGAAGACCAATCACCTCGGAATCAAATGATGAACACAATGATTTTTTTACCGAGGTTCACTTGCTTGCCGGCAAACTACTCCTCGTTGTGGCGATTCACTCACTTGGAGGTTCACACGCTAATTGGCATCACACGCCTAACCCTCAATAGGGTGCCGCACAACCAACACAAGATGAGGATCACACAAGCCACGAGCAATCCACTATAGTACCTTTTGGCGCTCCACCGGAAAAAGGTCAAGAACCCCTCATAATCACCACGATCGGAGCCAGAGACAATCACCATCCTCCGCTCGACGATCCTCGCTGCTCCAAGCCGTCTAGGTGGCGGCAACCACCAAGAGTAACAAGCGAAATCTGCAGCAAAACATGAACATCAAGTGCCTCTAGATGCAATCACTCAAGCAATGCACTTGGATCACTCCCAATCTCACTATGATGATGAATCAATGATGGAGATGAGTGGGAGGGCTTTGGCTAAGCTCACAAGGTTGCTATGTCAATGAAAATGGTCAAGAGAGTGAGCTTGAGCCGGCCATGGGGCTAAAATAGAAGTCCCCACGAAATAGAGTCGTTGTACCCCTTCACTGGGTACAGTGCGGGGTGACCGGACGCTCCGGTCCGATCGACCGAACTCTAAACCCAGCGTCCGGTCTCCCGATGTCAGCCACGTGTCCCGGCTTCAAATACAGTTCATCAGATTTCAACGGTCATCAGTTGATCGGACGCGTCAGTTAGAAAGTGACCGGACGCTGGACTTCAGCGTCCGGTCGTTTCAGTAAGGTTCCAAACATGATTTTTCCCGACCGGACGCGTCCAGTCATGCTTGACCGGACACAGCCAGTGTCCGGTCACATAGTGTCTCCTCTGTACACCCTACGTCAGCACTGACCGGACGCACCCTGCCAGCGTCCGGTCGCTGAGCGACCCAGTGTCCGGTCATGAGACCGCAATGCACGCCCTCTGCTGCCACTGACCGGACGCGCCGGTCCAACCAAGACCAGCGTCCGGTCACTTATAGAGACCTCCGTCTTTTCTGTCTAGGGCGCCGGTGGCACCGTCGGACTATCCGCACTCTACGGGCGACACTCCGCCGGTGGAGTTTCTTACCCTTGCACCTAAACTTCACCACCCTTGATCAAATGTGCCAACCACCAAGTGTATCACCTTGTGCACATGTGTTAGCGTATTTTCACAAACATTTTCAATGGTGTTAGCACTCCACTACATCCTAAATGCATATGCAATGAGTTAGAGCATCTAGTGGCACTTTGATAACCGCATTCCGATACGAGTTTCACCCCTCTTAATAGTATGGCTATCAAACCTAAATGTGATCACACTCTCTAAGTGTCTTGATCACCAAAACAAAATAGCTCCTACAAATTATACTTTTGCCTTGAGCTTTTTGTTTTTCTCTTTCTTCTTTCCAAGTCGAAGCACTTGATCATCACCATGCCATCATCTTTATCATGCTATGATCTTCATTTGCTTCATCACTTGGAGTGTGCTACCTATCTCATGATCACTTGATAAACTAGGTTAGCACTTAGGGTTTCATCAATTCACCAAAACCAACTAGAGCTTTCAACAGCGAGGTCGCGCAGCGCATCAAGGAGGCCATGGGGGAGGTCAACACCATGTTCCCAATCCTGGGGCATCCCGTGATGCGGCCGGACATGGGCTTCATCGAACTGCCGGTGGGGTTAGTCTTCCGGGACTCTATCGCGTCGCTACCGGAGCATGCAGCCGTGAGGGCGGCGAACCGTGCCACGGATGAACAAAGGAAGAAGAAGAAGACGACGAGGAGAAGAAACGATAGTCAAGGCAGTGAGCGAAGCTGCAGCGAGGAAAGCGGTGTCAAGGTTCATCGAAAGAAGAGGAGGAGGAAGAAGAAGAAGAGCAAGAGGAGGAGGAAGATGACGGCTCTGGGTCACCCATCCCGTGGGATGATCTGGCCACCGAGGAAGAGGACCCACGAAGAGTTTTCCCGTACTTCTGTCAGCAATTTTTGGGATCCCATGGGTTCCTAGGACACGCGTATGTGCCCTGGAAGTTTCCACGAAGATCTCTTTTAGGTCCGCCCAACTTTAGATTTGGTTGGGCGGAAGGTGTTCCAACCACGTTCATGCCGAATCGGCCAGGAACAATGTAAGGTTGCGGATAATGAAATTATCACTATCCGCTCCACCGGCTTGGCAGGCAAGCCAATAATTCTCGAGCTATAGTCCAAGGTTTGTTTCTCCGGAGTATTTTGGGATGTTGGTCGGTGGTCGGTACCACGGTGGGAAGACAACGTTGAGGATGTGTCAGCCAAAGGCCTGAGGTCCCGGCAAGTCGGGGCTCGGGCTTCGGTCCTCGCCGCTGTCGTAGCATCCGCCACAACGAGGGTGGTAGCCGCGGCTAGCCTCCTCCCTCTCATCGCCGCGGGCATGCCTGCGAGCATTAAGGGTGTTGCGTGTGTCACGGTAAAGGCCGAGACGCTCATACACCGGGGCTGCGGTGTGTGGCCTACCGCCTCGCTGCGCCTGGTGGACCGACATGTCCCTGTCGGGTCGTTCTGAGGGCGTGCACTAGCTGGCGTCGAAGCTCGTGTCGTTGGGACAACGAGCTCTTGGCCTGCTGCGTCGCCACACGCTCGAGTAGCGTGCGAATCTCGCGATGGGCAGTGATGTTCTGGCTTGCCCGGGTGAAGTGTGGGAGGGCCTCGTCATCCTCGATGATCCTCCGGTTCACGTCGTGGGCCACGGTGCACACACACCACCGTCTCCACGGAGCTTGATCTCTTGCTCGAGCTCCGCGCATTCCTGCTCTAGCTGGAGTCATGCCTCTTCGAGCTCTTGGTGCCACGCCCTCAGCTGCTCTACCCACAGGCGAGGTGGGGCCCCTGCATCCCCTTGACCTCATCGTCGAGGTCATCTATTGGGGTAGCCCTCCCTCATGGATGCTTTTGATGTATCCCTCGGGGATACCTGCCATGAAACATTCTCGCGAGGGGTGATGGCTTCTCCTGCTGGAGTCAGAGTCAGAGGGCGACTCTAATTTTCCCACGAGAAGGTCGTGGAAAGATTCTACAACGTATTCGGTCATCCCCATGAACTCATCATTCGTAGGGGTGGGGGCGTGCGCTGCGCCATAAGGTGGCCAATGGTCTCTATGGCGTTACACAGACCGAACGGGAGCGCTGTCGGGACACTCCGGATGAGGTATTCTAGGGAGAGCGGCTCTCCTCCGGCAAGCTGCATCATGACGTTGGCGAACAAGAAGGTGAGGCGGCGTGGGTCCTCCCGGGACGGTCGGGGTCCTAGGAAGGCGCTGAGATGGCGCTCTAGCCTCCATGTCGAAGCCGAGGAGCTAGTCGCTCCGGGGCGCGGGCCTCCGATTCGTGTAGCTATAGCTCCTCAAGCGCCTTGGCAATCACGTCGAGGCCGGCAAAGTGGAGAGGTTGGACAGCGATGAGAACCTATGCCAACTCTCCCTCCGTCGTAACGATGAAGTCTAGGTTCCTAGCCATCCGACGCTTAATGTGGACGTCGAGACACGCAAAAAGCCCTACCTGGCATGCCAACTGTCAGTGTTTTCGGACCACCAACGAGTAAATTTGTATTTGCACGTCTGGCTTGAATGGTGTGCTTGGAGGACACAAGGGTTTATACTGGTTCAGGCAAAATGTCCCTATGTGTAGTTCACTGCTACTAGTGTTACCGACACTTGGTTTGCAGTAGAGGTTACAAATAGGCGAGAGAGGGAGAGGATCCCAAGTCTCTAGTGGAAGGAGTGAATGGTGCTGACAGCTCGCTTGCCGCTCAGCCGTGTGCTCGTGTCGTGCTCTTGTGTTCATATCCCCCCTCCTTGGGGCGCCCTGCTTCTCCTTTTATAGATGAAGGAAAAGCGTGGGTTATAGAGGAGAAAAAGTAGAACGAGAGAGAGACAGAAGGCTTCCAGGGTTGCTGGGTCCTTCTTCTCCTTCATGCGGGTCCCGCTGATCCTGTAGATGTCAACAAGGATGGCTCCATGTCGTGGCCCTGGTCGTCACTGGTGCCATGCACAGGCGTCATTTGCCGGTCATGGCATTCCACTCTGTCCCGACGAACGTCGTGGTGAACTGACGCGCCTGTCAGCATCCGTACGAGGATTAGGCAGAATAGCACCGGCACGCGCCGACACTGTTCTTGATGTGAATCCCTAGGTATGGCCTGTCATGGCCATGGGTTACATTGAGGCGTGCCAGCCTCTTCCCTGGCGTCAGAGTTTTAACCTAGGGCCCATACGCTTGGACCTGGAGTGGTTGGCGGCGGTATGGGTCCCCATCGGACAAGATGAAACCCGCGTTCTCGAGGTCGGGCGGGGCAGAGCCCACGACCTTGGGCGAGATGGAAACCACGTCCTTGGAGTCGGGCGAGACGGAGCCCACACCCAAGGGTTTGGGTGAGACAAAGCCTGCGACCTCGAGGTTGGGCAAGACGGAGCCCGTGGCCTTGGGCGAGACGGAACCCGTGGCCTTGGGGTCGGGCGAGACGAAGCCCGTACCCAAGGGGTCGGGCGAGACGGAGCCCGCGGCCTTGGGGTCGGGCGAGACCTTTTAATACGTCTTGAGACATCCAGGGAAGTCAGCGTGGGTGCTAACTTCCTTGCTTTGTGTATCCCTAATATCAATACCCGATAGGTTATTCACGGTGTTTTATCCGCACAAACCAAGCTCCAACAGACTAGGCAAACGAGTGACCCATTTTGGGTGGGAGCCGACGCGGGACGCAAATAAGCGCCCTCTCTATGTCCTTCAGCGTCTCCACGCAGGCGCCAGGCCCACCACCATGAGGGAAGGGGACGACTAGAGCCCGGTCTGGCAAGAGCAGGGCCATGCCACCAGTGCCGCTATGCCAGTGAGGGGAGGAGAGGATGGGCGGATCTCGTGTTGAGGAAGGTGGTCACGCCACCGCTTCGCTCGCCAGTGAGGGGAGGAGGGGGTGGCTCTATCTCGTGTTGAGGAAGGTGGTCACAGTGCGCTCAGGGGTGGGGACGGGGGGCTCTCGCCCAAAGGGGCCCACACAGGTGGAAGATGAAGGGGCCGCGCCGCCAAGGAGCTCGTCCGCGTGAAGGGGCGCCACGCCTCGCCGAATCTCATAGCTCGGTGGTCGGTCGTGGGGAAGACGAAGACGGAGGAGCAGGCAGCACCGGGTGGAAGAGGAGGAGGTCGTCGTCGTGGAGGTGCGCATCGGCACGGCGAGGTGGGTCCGCGCTAGGGGAGCTGCCGACGCGGCGAGGCGGGTCCGTGGCGGCGCGCAGCCGGCATGGTGAGGCGGGTCCACGGCAGCGCGCGGCCGGCGGGGAGCGGCCCGACGCGGCGAGGCGGGCGACGCTCAGCTGGGCGACGTTCCGAGCTTCTCGTTTTGCGTCGGCTGTTGGAAAAGGGAAGTTTTGGGTCCGTGTCCCTTTCGCCGTGCGCTACACAAACCATCGAATGCCTCTCGTTTTTAGGTCCGGGCTGTTGGAGACAGTCTAACCACGTTGTTCTCTAATTTGTATCAAGCTCTTCGTCCCTACCGCCCCACCACCGCCAGCCTTGCCCACTATCCTGACCAGAGGCGCCCTTCTGACGAGCTGCACCACCCACTGCCAAAACCCCACCCCTCCTCCCGGTCCTCCCTTAATCCTAATCAGACGATGAAGATGTCACTTTCTTTGCCCCCCGCCACTGGCTCTGCCCATCCGAATGTCTCACACCGCCCGCTTGGCGATGCCCCAACCGCCTCATGTGCCGCCCCCAACCCGCCACCACCGTTCGGCTCCTCTCCCATCTACGGCCACAGGGCATGGGGATTCTTCAATGAAAATCAGAAAATTCCAACACCAAATCCCCCGCTGTTGTTGCCTCGTCCATCGCCACTGCCCTACGGCGTCGCCAGCCGCACGGCCCACCGCTCCCCCGCACTGGGCTACCTCCACCCTTCCTTAGGCCCTGTTTAGTTGGGCTTTTGGCTTTGGCTTTTGGCCCCAAAAGCTAAAAGCCCAACCAAAGAGGCTGGTTTTGGAGGGTGCCATTTGCGCCATTTTGAAAGTTTGGGTTGACCACGCTTTTAGCTTTTTCTACGCTTTTTTTGGTGGTGGAATAAAAGCTCTTCCATAGTTGTTTCAAGAGAGCTAAAAGATATATTTTATACCTCACACCTACTTTTCCACTCCTTAATCTTAATCTTAGGAAGAATACATGTATCTCGTGCAATAGCAACAAACTCACATTGAATACAAATTTTGGGTGAGTAGGTGACTTCACGTTTGGATGTATTGGCGGTGAGGAGTTATATCATAGGAAAAATACAGGTACTAGAGAATTAACAGAAGAGAGAGAGAGAGAAAAAAGACAAAAGGATAGACCCCGTGAGCACACATGAGGTTCTATGTTATAGATCTTAGAGCGTCTCCAATTATCTAGCTTAGAGCTAGCTCAATCATTTTTTAATTATTTTGAATAGTGGAAAAGACAAGAGACTAGCATAAACTCAAGAGATAGTCTCGCATTTTTCACGATGCATTCCTCTTGCATTTTTCACGATGCATTCCTCTCTTACAGCACGATATTCAAGGTTGCTTGCTGCTGTCTCTCTTCTCAGTGCTACCTGATACTGTTGAATACGTCCTTAAGATCTTTAGGCTAGCTCCAATAGTAAATTATAAGGTCGCTCAAAGCACATTGTTTTGTATTATTTAATAAAAGAGAGAAATATTAGCCCTCAAGAGCTAGTGTGATACATACATTTCAAAATTATATGAGGATGTCATTTGTTATATAGGGCTATTCATGTACTTATAAATTGACTTAGAGCTAGCACTGTTACAACTTACATCATTGAAGGTGCCCTAACCTTTCATTTCTACCAACGATCGTCCCATTATCATGTTCATTTTTTTTCCATAAAGAAGTTCTTGGAAAATTGACTAACGAAGGCAACCGAGAAAGAAAATCACAAAACAAAAAGATACACATTGCGAGAATAGTGTGACGCACGCATAGACCATTTTGCTTTGCAGTGTGCCCGTCGGATACCACGCACCTTTTTGCAGTCTCAATGCGTAGTCTCTTGGGGCCAGGGAAAGGAAAACAGTACCTAACCACTACCACACATGTCGTTGCTTCCGCTTGCTACTTTACTGCAAATGTCATGTCAAGTATATTGATACAAACGCATACTCTCCCTCAGGCCAAAAATAGAAATGCATCTTATTTTTCAAAAAGTCGGATTATCTCAACTTGTTAAATATATAAAAAATATTAATATTTATTAGCCTGTTCGGGAGGCCGTATCATATCGTGGATTATTTACTACTGACTGGTTTGGTGTGAGAGAAAAACACTGTTCTCGGCTGAAAATTTACGATCGTTTACGAGCAAGCGAACAGGCTTTATGATATCGAATAAACATTAGATTCACTATGTAATATGTTTTCATATAATATTATTTTATTTAAATTCAATTAAACTTTAAATTTATTAACTCATCAAAAGGAGAGAACTAAAAAAACCCTCGATCTGCGGGGTATGACGGGTCCTCGGTTTTTCATTAAGAAGAAGATCTCTCACGAAAATCCTCAAATCCCGGCCACAACTATACACAAAGGTGAGAATTAGAACATATTCCCTCTATCCCTAAATATCGATCATTTTGCTTTTCGAGAAACAACTTTGATGAAATATATATTAAAAATATTAATATTTATGGTATATATTTAGTATCATTAGAACGATTTTTGAATCTATTTTTTTTAGTAAATTTATTTTGAGATACAAATGTTGCATGAATTTTCTACAAATCAAGTCAAACTTGGAGCACGCACAACAACGACGACAGTTATTTAGGGACGGAATGAGTAGATAGTAGGATACAGTTGCCAATTATTGTTTCGCAAATAACTTGAATGTTAAGGCATATCTATATAGTAAGATTTAAACACAAAGCAGAAATAACCTCTGCAAATAAAACAAACGCTCAAACTTTATAATTTGATGGAATCAAAATATGCTTTTTCAAACTTTTTATAAAACTTATTGAATGGATTCCAGTGCCTCAAATAATAGCACTTTGATCAAGTTTAATGCACTTTGATAAGACTACTTCTATGTAAACCAGTGAGCAAGTTTAATTTATTTGAGAAGTGAGTATAGTTCAGTTGGCTAGATTAATTAATTGTAGACTCGTGCAAGTGAATCTTGCGTACTCGTGAGTCTTCAGTCATGATACGTACTTGCAGTTTCAGGTCCCTTTAGAATACGGGATACATTTTTCTTGTGAAAAATTAACTAATTAATTCTTGTCAAATTCTTGTAGGATCTCTATGAATTTCTCTGTTCCAAAGAGGCTATCAATTAAGATTCACTTCGTCTATTTCAAGATCTTCTAGTCTAGTGTTTTGGAGGCGTTTATATAGGCAGGGTGTGCTTCTGTGTATTACTAAAGATGAGTTTTACACATGAGTACGTGAAACATATTTACGTTAAAAGAATTGGGTTTCACTGGGACATGCAACTTCATAATTAGGAAAGTTTACGGTCATATATGGAATCATGCCTTTTTCCAAGAGAAGTATTTACAAATAACTCTACTGCCAGATGTAAATAAATACTCCATTCCAAATTATAATTCATTTGACTTTTTATCTCATAAGTTTGACCACTTGGCTTATTCAAAAAATTTGTGCATACATAGTCAAATTTAGGTCATTATTAAACAACTTTTGTTAATAAAGCAAACCACAGCCAAAGAAATGATATTTTGCACAAATTTTTGAATAAAACAAGTGGTTAAAATTAGGGTCAAAAAGTCAAACAAATTATAATTTGGAACGAATTTAGTATAAAAGAACTGGTATTTTGGTCGGCCAACTTTCATCTATTTATTGGCCTCTGAAGTCCCCACACTCAATGCTATCTCAACGCCAAGGAGAACTGTACAACCTGATGTCTCTGAGCTCCCCTGCATCCTCCATTCAGCACTTCCCTCTCTGCTTTTGTGATCTCACATTTTTCCCTACCTAATCTCTCTCTCTTCTTCCGGATCTATAGAATATGATGAAGAACCTGGACAAGAACTGCAGGATTTGCATGGAGTGGCAAGAGCATTACTACTGGAACCACATGGCCGACGACAAGAAGCATTTCTTCAAGCCTATGGTCGGGGACTTCACTGAAACCATGGTGAGAAAGAAAGCATCTCAAGCTTCCCTTGCATGCGTTGCTCTCCATCTGTGATTGAATGTGTTAGGAATCCACTTCCCTGGGTTATTTTGGGCGTGCATGTTGGTATACGCAGAGGAAGATTGCTGTGTTCTTCACTTACGGTGTATTGCTGTACAGAAAATTTCAGCATTCGCATCTCAATAGGCTTTCTAGCTTCATGCATTTCCATTGTAATAAGCTTAAGCATGATTACTAGGTAAAGAAAAGAAGAAATGTGTCACAAAACCAAAAAAAAAAAAAACTTATTTTGTTGCAGAGCATACCTGCAAGATTTGCAAATAACTTCAACGGTCACATCTCTGAGGTCATCAGTCTGAAGTCCCCAAGTGGCAAGACATGGAGCATCGGAGTAGGCAGTGATACCGATGAAGTAGTCCTCCAGTCTGGCTGGAAGGAGTTCGTCAGCGCTCACAGCATCGACGAAGGAGACTGCATGCTCTTCAAGTACACCGGAGTGTCCTCCTTCGATGTCCTCGTGTTCGACTCGAGCGGCTGCGAGAAAACATGGCCCCATTTTGCCCACAGCAGCAGCCATGGGTACGAAAGAATTGAGAGCTCTGCAGGGCGTGAAGGACCACGGCTTGGCTGCCGTAGATTCAAGGGAGGCCAAGACTGCACCTGCACACCGCAGTCGCTGCCAAGCGATGGCGATGAGGAGGATGAGGATGATGCGCATCTGGAGCTGGCACTTCACAAGAATACCAGCAGGAGCATCCCCAAACGATGCAAACGCAAACTTTACCGTGATATTGGTAGGTGAAAGATAGTATCAGTATCTGATTGTAGAATTTTGTAGTATCACTGTGAAAAGATATGATGTAATGTACCTGCAGAGCAAGTTCATGGTGAAGTAAAATATGATGACGAAGATGATGCTGAGCTCCACCATGACGGTGGTGGAAGTGAAAGGCCTGCGAAGACAGGGTACTACTTCTGCAAGAACGGGCCGGTCAGCGAATACCATCTGACGGAGCAAGAGAGGGAGGAGATCTCAAGCATCCGCGTGCCTGTGGAGCCGAGGAACCCGGTGTTCGTGCAGGTGATGCACCCGACCCATCTCCGCAGCACCAAACCCGGTGTGGTAGTAAGTAACCTCCCTGGCTCCCTTCGGAAAGACATTACTACTGCCAGGCAAAAACTCGACCTGCTGCTTATTCTGTTGGCCTTTCAGGGCATTTCTTCAGAATTCGCTGACAAATACCTGGGAACAACCTCAAGGGACGTCATCCTTGAGAGATCCGGCAGCAAGGGGAAGTGGCACGTCCGCTTCAACCGCAACAGGTTCAGCCGTGGCCTCACCGGCCGCGGATGGAGCGAGTTCGTCGCCTACAATGACCTCCTCTGCCACGACGTCTGCCTCTTCGAGTTCATGATGAATGGCAAGCGGCGGCCGACGGTGACCGTGCACGTCCTGCGCAAGGTGCGCGGCGCCTTTGTCCTGCTGCGCTGAAGACCTTGCTCCTGCATCCTGCCAGACTGAAGTCTCTCCTCTGTCTGTCTCTCTCTCGTAGCGCGGTTACTGTGTGTTGATGTTGTCTACCGTGTAGTTTGGTTACTGTGTTGAGCTGCAATTACTTTTCAATAAGCACAAGCAGCTCCTATCTCCGTATGTTCCTTTGATTTGTCAGTAACTTCTGGCGGAGTGTTTGATCTAGATAAAAATCTGTTGCATTGTGCACAGCTCGTTTCATGAGCTCGGTACAAAGCAACACTTTCTTCTAGCTGATAAAAATCTCCTGCATTGCGCACAACTCACAACTAGTTTCGTGAGCTCGTAGAAAGGAACGCAACCTTTTTGGCTCATAAAAATCTCTTGCACTGTGCACAGCCGGTTTCTTGAGCTCGTTCAAGGTAACACTTCATCTTTCTTGCTGATAAAAATATGTTGCATTGTGGACAACTGGTTTCAGGAGCTCGTACATAGGACCACTATCTTTCTGGCTGATAAAAATCCATCGCTTGTGCAAACTGGTTTCATGAGCTCGTAGAAAGGAACACTTTACACCAGACAACACGGTCCTGAGACATGGTAAGAAGCACGAGCACGCAGTGGAATCTGTTAACACGTCGAGGCATCATGGGACAAGGTAAAATGAAACCTTAGTTCCAATCGATGCGAAACAGTGAATCGCAGACTAACATATGATTATTTATATAAGTTGCAGCAAGTATACTGTCCGTTTGCCCATACGAGGTACTAAGAACTCTGCAAAATGCTGGAAAAAGGACGCAAGCCCGACGAGCGACAAGTTTCCAAAAGATGCAACCTCCAAATAATCCTATCCTTGCATTAAGTCCTTGAAGGGCGGGGCCTGGTGCAAGCGGTAGAGTCTTACCGCCTGTGACCGAAAGGTTCCGGGTTCGAGTCGCGGTCTCCTCGCATTGCACAGGCGAGGACCCCGCACACAGCGGGAACTCTCTGCACTGGGTACGCCTTTTTTTTGCATTAAGTCCCTGCAAAATAAATCGGACACGGTAAGCCAAAAACTAAATTCATACAAAATTATATCAAAATGCAAAAATAATTATAATATAACAACCGTTCACATACTGTTTCTTTTAAAAAAAAAATCAAACTCATTGAAGGGCATGCTAAGAAAAACAAAAGGAGTTGTATCTCATTCAATATAATCCAGGTATACTGTCAATCTGTAGTGCTACTGTGGGGAGGGTGGACAAGAGATGTCTCAGAACATAATAAGTATAATGGAGGACCTAGCGTAGCTCGGTTGGCTTGCTCGCCAGGTGTGCCAGCGGTCGGGCGTGAGTTTGATCCCCGGGATCGACACTCGCGTGCCTCACGGGGTTTTTCCCCAATAATAAATTTGCAGGTCCTCTGCAGTCTCACGCGTGGATGCGCCACAATGGTCAGAGTGATGTGCCCGTCACATGCGAAGCCAGGAAGACTTCGGATATCTCTCAGCTACGTGCAGCCTCTTCGTGTAGGTGTAGGTCTAGCTTGCACACTAGGGTGGGTGTGTGTGAGTTTGCATGCGTGTGGTGGTGTGAGTTGGTGCCTGCGTTTAGATACTACAACTTGTACTCGAAGAGTTGAGGCATAAAAAAAATGGAAAAAAGGAAAAAGAAGATAGAAGTTCTTAGACTAGATGCAGTATGACATGCAGGACACTACACAGACTTCATGGTACAAAAACCTGTACTTAACAGTATTGACCTTGACAGACATGGCAGGATATAGGCTCCTCAAGTTCTGTGATTTTACTTTCAACAAGATATAACTGTTTCTTTTAGCCTCCCAAGTTGTCCCAGACAATCAATTTATTTTAGTTGTTTGCATTCGATGAATGGTTTCTTCATTAGATTAGATACATTAACAAAGTAACAACAAAAATATATTGCTTTTCACAGAAGCACCTTTTCCATGGTTTAAAACTGCTTCCCAAGCATCATGCATCATTGCCATTTCCTAACAGATCCAGACCATTGATACAATAATCGCTTGCACATTTTAGTCTTAAAATTTGACCAGCAACGCAGCACAATAGTATTGGGACAACCAAAAGTGTATTTCACACTTGCAGACCATATGAGTATGCAGTTTGGTAACAAAAGATCAGCAAAATCGTATTGCAAGGGCAAATACCTGGACACATAAAATAAGTAGTGAACCATTTATGCAAATATGTGCATAAGTACAAAGGGATTCCCAATATTCTATAAATAATGGATGTGCAGTAGTACTAGCACCGAACCTTAGAGATCGATAAACATAACAATGGGCAAAATCACCAACATCTATAGTGCACCAAGACTATGAAGTTCACTTATAGTTATAGTTGCATACATATTTGTTAAAAATAATACCACATTTGGGAAAACTTCAAACATCATCAAAACCAGCAGTGCAGCACATATGTAAGCAGTTTTGTAAAAAAAGAGAGCATATTTTCTCTAATATCATTTAGAAAACGATTGAACAGGTTTATCTAGAAGTTTGAATAATGCTCAGACCCACTTCAAGCAGTAAAATCAACATATGAATAGGACACAACCTCAGAATACACTAATCCAATGAAACAACAATCTCTCAAACTCACAAATAATGCATACTATATTCTTCTAATTTCTTAACACAGATAACACACAGGAAAATAAAAGGACCTACATCATCTTATGCAATAGGATACGAATCATTCTGTCTCATCTCTTCATCAACCGTCTTTCCCATTTTGGCCTATCAAATCCCAATTTTGAGTTCTTGTATTAGTTGTCAAACAACTTTACAAACTACAAAGGAACGAAGGACAAACAACAAACTGCTATGATTAATACAGTCAATGAACAAACAACGGGTAGGGAAGTCAACATAGCTCAAGATGTTAGTTACACAATTAACAACAACACAGCCTTTTATTCCCAAGAAACTTGGGGTACGCTAGAGTTGAAACCGAACATGAGCAAGAGCAACCAACTTGACCAGTTACATAATTAAAATTGACCAAAAGGTTAACAGCTCTAGAAGGGCAAGATATTAATTAAAACAAGAACCAATAAGCACTATCTAAATCACTATAACAGAGACATTGTGTGCTTAACCATCCTCTGAGAGCATCCTGATCAGAAAATTAAAAAAGAGAAGATTTTTTTCATGGCCGTATTTGGGTGTGGGAGCAAAAGCAAAATCCCTATATATTTGTTGCAGAAAGATTTTCCATTTCCCCAATTTGTCATGATGCTGAAATTCACTTCCAATCAACTGGCTCCAAGTGCTGGTAGGTGATAATGCACATTTTTGGCACACAAGTGCCACAGCAACCCATTTCCACCCAAAACCCACCAGGAAAGGTACTCAAACACTCAACGGTCTAGTTCTAATTGTTAACATGGAGACATGGACAACATTTCAACAATCAGTCTGAATCAGAACCATGACATAACCATGCAAGAAAATACAACTAGATATATTCCCAAACTAGTATTCCCTCCATTCCAAATTGGAATGGATGGAGTATGATTTAATACCTCAAGCAACAATCCATTCCTGGTTCAGCTCTGCAAAATCCTTAGGCTATTTCCCATGACACAGGAGCAGTCCTCCCAAGGCACATGCAAATAACCATTGCATAACACGAATTGAACAAATATAAGGATTTCAAATCTTGGACGAAATGAGCAATCATAGGTACACACGGATACACAGTATCATAAGATGATGAAATCGATATATATGATGCATGATCACTAACTTGCTAGCGATCCTGACAAGTGCGGCAAAAGAGGGTACCCTGGGAGAGCTCACAGCACGCCCGCACGCTCGTCGCCGAGTGCCCGGTGAGCCTCACCACGACCGCCGCCGGGGACCCCGCCATCACCGCCAACGGCCTACAAGGATCATAACCAACCAGTCACTCCCCATAAGACCGCATCCCCCACGGCCTAGGAGTCGGGCACCATTTCGATTTACCTCGCGGTCGGGAAGGCGAAGGCGGGGACGGAGCGGCGCGGGGAGGCGGGGAGTGGAGCCGCCGAGCGGAGGCGCGAGGCGGCGGAGGAGGAAGAGGATGCGGCGCGGGCACGGACGGCGGCGAAGAGGGAGCGGGAGGCGGCGCCGCGCCAAGCCATGGCCTAGGGTTTCGTCGGAGGAGGGAGTGGATTGCGGACTGCGGAATTGCGGAGGCGAATTTGGGCGGTTTAGGGTTTTAGGAAAAAGATACAGTACTGGGACTCGGGCCCATTAAAATCGGCCCATATGTCTGGTGAAGATCCGTTTCCATTAGGTTGGGCCATAACTATTTTGAGGAATTTCTCCAAAAAAAAAACTATTTTGAGGAATGCCAATTGCCAACATTTAGTTTAGGCTATGTTTGGATACAAAGTATTTTTAGAGTATTGAATAAGTATATTATGATTTTGTAAAATGCTTTGGGTGCTTCAGCGTGTGTGGATATAATTTACTATGTAGTTTCTAAAACCATGATTTTAGCAAAACTGTAGTTTTTATGGAGTTTTAGAAATTTCACACATGACCTTCTTTTTTCTAAACCCCGATTGTGTATCTCTTTGGTTTATAAAACACTGTTTTATGATACTGTAATTTTTGAAAACCATATCTTCCAAATAATCCCTTAGATGTATTTCCTAGGTTTCCAGCCAGTGGCAACAAGCGATCTTAGGAAGAACATAACCAAAAGTCCTTTATTGTAATATTTGTTTTAAAGGTTGCTTTCGGTCGAGTTATTTGACTTTTGTACCGTATCTGTTTTCCTTTACAAATATATATGAGCCACTCCTTTAAGTTTTCTTCATTAAAGTTTCCTATATACATTCACCTAAAATTGAAGTCGAGCTAAACAGTAAGTAACTAGCAAGTTGGCCCGCAATATAGCACACGTAGCTACTTTCCTTATTGTAGCATTTGTTTTTTTATTCAAAAATCATTTCCAAATGGTTTTCTTTATTTGTTTGATTGTAATTTTCTTCTCTCGATGCATGTCTACTATATCCATCAGCATGAACTCCAACCCTAGCTTTGAGCTATTGCCATCTTTCTTGTCTCTTCCATTCTTTTCCATTCCTATATATCTTGTGATTTACCGCTTGTCCATTAATTTAAAAATTATATATCAGGATTGCAATTTTTAATATTAGTTCTTATCTATCTTTGAATTATGCATCCTATCTTGGTCATGTTGTACATGCTCATACTAGGATGTTCATGTTGCCACTATCACAATTTTAATTTCTTCTTAATTTGAATATGAATTAGGTGCCTGTAAATTAATCCATGTCATTATTAGGGCTTCTCCGGCCTGCCATAGGATGAGAGCGAGGGAGCGCGGTGAAGAGATCTAGGAGGGGAGGAGCGGAGTGGATGTAGCTGGTCGTGAAGTGGGTAAGGGCGGTGGAAGAGGACGACCCATCGTGAGGATCGAGGTGGAAGCGGCCTAGCTATGGGACCAACATGGTAGGCCAGCTGTAAGGAAAATGGACCCTTGACCCATTTACTTTGGATTTTGGTGTTTGATGACCAACACAACCAAATTGGACTAATGAAGTTGCAAGTGTTTGTTTTGTAGTCCAATAGGGTGCAAGACATGACTTGGACGAAGGCGACATGATGATATGATGATCAACACCTCAAGCAAGACCTTAGAAGCACAAGAAAAGACCCAAGATGTCAAGCAAAGTCCAAGCATGAAGATAGGAACCAAGCCGTGCGCAAGATCGCGAAGAAACGAGCTCGCAGAGGTGACCGGACGCTGGAAGCGCGACCGGACGCTGGACCGGTGGCTCGGCAGACAGGCGACCGGACGCAAGGACCGGACGCTAGCGGCAACCGACCGGACGTAGGAACGCAGCGTCCGATCGAGTACAGAGAGGTTCCAGGCGCGCGAAACTGCGACCGGACGCGTCCGGTGGCAGTCGACCGGACGCTGGCAGCGTCCGATCGGTAGTTCACGGCTACAACGGTCGGGACGACCGGACGCGTCCGGTCAGGACGATTCAGCGTCCGGTCAGTAGCAGATTTGCGGGAGTTCGACCCCAACAGCTACTTTCTCAGTGGGGCTTATAAATACAACCCCCAACCGGCCATTTGAGCAGAGTGGAGCTAAAGAAACATACCAAGGGTGTTGATACACCATTTTAGTGATCTCCACTTGCTAAGTGCTTAGTGTTTCATCAGGTGATTAGCGTAGGTGCTTTGCGAAGTGCTTAGGTTGATTAGACCACCGCTTATGCGCTTGCTCTAGGTGTATGCCTAGTGTTTAGTGAGGTTTACATACCTCTTGCCACCCCGTGCTTGCGAGCACAAGAGTTGTACATCGGAGGGGCTTGAAGTCTTGCGAGATCGCACCAACCGAGTTTGTGGTGCGGCCGCCACCGTGTACCGAAGGGAACAAGTCCCGCAGCGTTTCGGCCGAAAGCTTGATAGTGAAGACGGCGGAGAGCATCCGGGAGAGGCTTGCCAGAAGGCACATCGGAGACCCACTTGCACGTGGGGAAGGCCCAAGGCTATCCACGGAGTTACCCGACCGGGAGCTTGGCCCTTGCGAGGGATTCCTTGCGAGGGGCTCCAACGAGGACTAGGGGGAAGCTTGCGCGCTTCTCGATACCTCGGTAAAAATACCGGAGTCGTCGATGGGAGTTTGCATATCTCTACCTTGCTCTTTAAGCTTCCGCATTTTACATTGATCATATTATTGTCATTTGCGGTAGAGATAGCAACACACTAGCAAAACCGTAGTTGCACATCTAGATAGATTATCTTTTGCATAGGTTTTGCTAGAGGTAGAAAAAGAGGCCATAGCTTAGAGTTAGATTTTTAAGTTGCCTAATTCACCCCCCCCTCTTAGGCGTCCACATGTCCTACAAGTGGTATCAGAGCCGGTTGGCTCATATTTGGACCTTTGGCTTAACCGCCGTTGAGCCGACGCTATTGTAGAGTGGTGGGGATGGATACTGCTAGGCCTCCACAATTTGACGGCACTAACTTTCCATACTATAAAGCTAGAATGGCTTGCCACCTTGAGGCGGTTGATTTGGGTGTATGGAGAGTCACTCGTGACGGGATGAAACCCATCAAGAATCCCGAAAAACCCACAAAGAGTGATGAAAAAGAAATGCATTTTAATGCTAGAGCTAAGAATTGCTTGTTTGAATCATTTAGCATGGATGTGTTTAACCAAGTGTTCACCTTAAATACGGCACATGAAATTTGGTTAAAACTTCAAGAGCTCCATGACAGTACAAGTAATGTCTGTGAGCAAAAACATTGTCTAGCTAAGCAAAATTATGATTCCTTTGCTATGAATGATGATGAGCTTGTTCGTGATATGTATTCTCGATTGAATCTAATTATCAATGAGCTCCATTCAATAGGATTATTAAAGCTAGATGATGCGGACATCGTGAGGAAGATCATCTCCGTTCTACCACAAAAGAAATATGCAAGCATCATCACCATCCTTCATAACATGGAGAACTTGAGCACCATGACCCCGGGCATTGTCATTGGCAAGCTAGTGGCATTTGAAATGTCACGTAAGATGGGTCAAGGAGAAGCATCTTCATCAAGCAAAGGCAAAGCTCTCGCTTGTAGCGAAAAGAAAAAGATGAAGGGCAAGAAAGTTGAGTCAAGCTCAAGCTCAAGCTCCTCAAGTGAAGAAGAAGAAGATGAGGATGATGATGATGAACAAGAATCAAGTGATGATGATCAATCTTCCTCCTCCACCTCCGACCTTGATGAAGAATCAATCAAATTAATCAACAAGGTGGAGAAGATGATCCAAAGGCTCAATGTCAAGGATGTGCCCATCAAAATTCAAGATCTCATTTTCACCAATCAAAGAAATGAGCAAAGAAAGAGAGGATGCTACGGATGCGGCGAGATGGGGCACTTTGTGGAAGTTTGTCCAAACAAGCCCACACCCAAGACAAAGAAGAAGGCGTGCAAAAACAAAACCCTCACAACAATAAGGTCATGGGATGATTCTTCAAGTGAAGAAGAAAACCATCACAAGAGGCGAGGTCATAAGCACTCATCATCAAGCTCTTCTCGTGTGTGCCTTATGGCACGAGGTAACAAAAGCTCATCCTCTAGTGAGAGTGATAGTGATGATGATTTGCCTTCTTACAATACAATTGTGCAACAAAATCTTAAATATGCTAAAGTTTGCACTAGTCAACAAAAGAAGCTCAAAACCTTAAAAGAAGAGCTAGGTAGTTCACAAGAAGCATACAAGAATTTGCTTGAACAATATGAAAACTTTGCAAATCTCAATGTTGAACTATCTACTAAAATTGAGCAACTTGAGGCTAGTGCAACAATAAGTGCATGCACAATTAATGATAAGCAACTTGAAAAGAAAAATGAAAAATTAAAAGAAAAGTTAGCTAGCTCACAAAATGATTATCAAAGTTTGCTTGCTAAAATGGAAATCATGTGCAAACATTGCGATGAGCTAACAAATCAAGTTGCTAATCTTGAGGCCGTAAAAAATACCCCCACCAAGGCATCTAAAAGAAATGACATAATTAAAAAGGATGCATCTACCTCTTGCAATGATTTATGTTTAGACTCACCTTTGTGCAACCAAGTTTGTGTTAAGAAAGTGATTGTAGATACATGCACACAAGAGGTTGCAAAAGAGAATGAGCAACTCAAGCAAGAAGTAGCTCGCCTCACCAAGGACTTGACTCAAATGAAAGGCAAGGCGAAGCAAACCCAACTTCATCAAGATAACACCGTCAAGGGAGTGAAGAAGCTTGATGAAGGACAAATCGTGGTTTGCTACGTGTGCCACAAAGAAGGCCACAAGTCCTATGAGTGCAAGGTAAAGAATGGGGGAGGAGCAAAGAAGAAGGAGAAAAAGCAAACAAGCAAGCTCTCCAACACCTACACCAACAAGGTGGACAAAAAGGCCTCCACACCTTATCTCTTGAAGAAGAAGAAAAATGACAAGGTGGTGGCCATCAAGGTGAACAAGCAAGCAAACAATGGGGTCAAACGCTTTTGGGTGCCAAAGGAAATCATTTCCAACATGAAGAGCACCAAGAAGGTTTGGATCCCGAAAGGAAAGTAAGAAGTCCGTCGGTCCTCGGGGAATTTGGAGACTTGGCAAAGTATGGGTGCATTTCATGGGGTGCATCATGTTGGACAAAATAATTGCCAAGTGGGTTAGTGAATACTATGGACCCAAATTCCCCTTCCCATGTTAGGTAACTAGATGTTATTACTTTTAAATTGGTACATCTTGCAATTAGTTTTTCCTACAATTGGTATCTTTAAGCATCTAGTTACTTTTCATGCCTAGGGTTGCATTTGCATGCTTATATCTTTTGTCATGCATACACTAGGTATTTCATATGGTAGGCTTGCTCGGTCTCATTTGTAACCCTTGGAGCAAACCTACATGGTTTAAAATTGCTTAGGAGCATGGCACATAGCTTGTCTTACTATTGTTTATCTAATATGTGCCAAAGTCCAAATTGTAGATAATTTTCTCCCAAATATCATCTTTCAAGTGGTATTTTGACTCCAAAATCAATTGTGCATGAGTACTACAAGTATTCCATGTCTCCATGCACAAATTTAGGGGGAGGATCATCTACAAGATAGATGCTTTGAGACTAACACCTTTTTCAAGTTTATCATGTGTGTAGTAGTCTCATTGCAAGGAAAATGGAGTCCCCGAAGAGAAGCATCGTTCTTCAATTGGCATCATCATGTTGATTTCATTTCATATTTATATGCTTTCTCCATGCATTATATAGATTAAACTCTCTTGTGCAACAAATTGCTAATTATGCATATGCTTTGCTTTCTACCATATGTATGCATATATTTAGGGGGAGCTTAGTCTATATAATGCGAGAGTCAAATTTTATGATCCATTTCTCTCTATACACAAAGGATCATGAAATTTGACCCTCCCTTGTGCTACTAATGTCTTCCTTTTTAGTGTTTGATGTCAAAGGGGGAGAATTTGAAGGACCAAAGGCAAGCATCAAGTTGATGTCTACAAGTGGTAATGGTCCGAGAAAGGGAGGAAAGTGAATTATGGATTAGTCTATGTAATGGGAGAATTTTTTTTTGAAAGATAGGCTTTAATCCATAATATCACATGGGGACATTTGCAAGGGCAAGACATGCTTTTGAGTAAAGTTTTAATTGGTATCTATCAATTAGTATCATATAACCTTGTCCTTTGCATTGTATCCTAGCAAGTAGATAATTTTTAAATTTAAAATTTTTTATCATTTGCTTGCTTTGGTCGTGTTGTCATCAATCACCAAAAAGGGGGAGATTGTAAGGAAAATGGACCCTTGACCCATTTACTTTGGATTTTGGTGTTTGATGACCAACACAACTAAATTGGACTAATGAATTTGCAAGTGTTTGTTTTGTAGTCCAATAGGGTGCAAGACATGACTTGGACGAAGGCGACATGATGATCTGATGATCCACACCTCAAGCAAGACCTTAGAAACACAAGAAAAGACCCAAGATGTCAAGTAAAGTCCAAGCATGAAGATAGGAACCAAGCCGTGCGCAAGATCGCGAAGAAACGAGCTCGCAGAGGCGACCGGACGCTGGACCGGTGGCTCGGCAGACAGGCGACCGGACGCAAGGACCGGACGCTGGCGACAACCGACCGGACGCAGGAACGCAGCGTTCGATCGAGTACAGAGAGGTTCCAGGCACGCGAAACTGCGACCGGACGCGTCTGGTGGCAGTCGACCGGACGCTGGCAGCGTCCGATCGGTAGTTCGCGGCTACAACGGTCGGGACGACCGGACGCGTCCGGTCAGGACGATTCAGCGTCCGGTTAGTAGCAGATTTGCGGGAGTTCGACCCCAACGGCTACTTTCTCGGTGGGGCTTATAAATACAACCCCCAACCGGCCATTTGAGCAGAGTGGAGCTGAAAAAACATACCAAGGGTGTTGATACACCATTTTAGTGATCTCCACTTGCTAAGTGCTTAGTGTTTCATCAAGTGATTAGCGTAGGTGCTTTGCGAAGTGCTTAGGTTGATTAGACCACCGCTTATGCGCTTGCTCTAGGTGTATGCCTAGTGTTTAGTGAGGTTTGCATACCTCTTGCCACCCCGTGCTTGCGAGCACAAGAGTTGTACATCGGAGGGGCTTGAAGTCTTGCGAGATCGCACCAACCGAGTTTGTGGTGCGGCCGCCACCGTGTACCGAAGGGAACAAGTCCCACGGCGTTTCGGCCAAAAGCTTGATAGTGAAGACGACGGAGAGCATCCGGGAGAGGCTTGCCGGAAGGCACATCAGAGACCCACTTGCGCGTGGGGAAGGCCCGAGGCTATCCACGGAGTTACCCGACCGGGAGCTTGGCCCTTGCGAGGGATTCCTTGCGAGGGGCTCCAACGAGGACTAGGGGGAAGCTTGCGCGCTTCTCGATACCTCGGTAAAAATACCGGAGTCGTCGACGGGAGTTTGCATATCTCTACCTTGCTCTTTAAGCTTCCGCATTTACATTGATCATATTATTGTCATTTGCGGTAGAGATAGCAACACACTAGCAAAATCGTAGTTGCACATCTAGATAGATTATTTTTTGCATAGGTTTTGCTAGAGGTAGAAAAAGAGGCCATAGCTTAGAGTTAGATTTTTAAGTTGCCTAATTCACCCCCCCCCTCTTAGGCGTCCACGTGTCCTACACCAGCGACACTCTTTATGGGACAAGGTTTGAAGGCTAAACGATAATTTTTATTGGACGGTGGGAGTATATCTTTTGTCTAAACTCTAATAGATTAGGTGATTTTTATATGCAAATCAAATATATCAAAAGAAATCTATTATAGAAAAATTGTCAATTGGTCCTATCTTGAGGGCACACCATGCAAACGGAGCCCAAACTCATTCTTCCTCTATTCGGCAAGACGGCAGGACTCCTCTTGTGTGCCCTTCATATATAACTTATGTTGCACAAAAAATACTCGTGCACGTTTTGTATGATTCGAACCCACACACTTTCTCCTCGCACGAGCATTCCTTAACATCCCTCCACAATATATACTTGTTGTCCGACAGCAATATGAAAACCATCTCTTTGAATCTTTCATGGAAGTTATTTTCAACAATGTTTGATATATATAAGCAAGCGCCTTTGGGCCGCTTAATCCAACAATTAGTAGAAATTTTTTCAGAAACAATTGCCTTAAGCGACTCTAACTCTATCCCTAGTTAAATCTTTTAAAGTGAGACCAAATTAAACGTATAGAAAAGAGTATCAATATTTATAACACAAATAGGTACACCATGAAATATATCTCATGACAAATATGAAGACACTTCATCTATTCCAAATTAACTATAAGATCTTTGGCTTTTCTAGATGCATTATTGGTTATGCATCTAGAAATACCAAAACGTCTTATAGTTTAGAACGAAGGGTAGTACTATCTAGTGTCATAAATATTAATATATTTTTTATAAATCTGATTAAACTCAAAATGATTTCGTTTGGTGCTACGCTAGAATTGCATTATTTTTGAGACGAAGTACTACGTCTCGGTGGGTCGCAAGCCTCATCATGACTTAATGTGTGCCGGTGTAAAAAACAACATAATGGCTCAATTATCATGTTTCAGTGCGATGGCATGAGCAAAATTGTGAAATGGACATGCAATTATGCAAAGGATATCCGTGGCGAGCTAGAGGAGACCGATGCATGACTCATGCATGCATGGATCGGCCGGCCGGTGTGGATGGGGCCGGCGCTGGGACGATTGACGTGAACGCTAGCTGCACGGACCCTGCATGCATGCACGCGCGTGCGTGCTTTGTGTTTCTTGGATCCATGTCCAATTGTCCATCCACGATCGATCGGGTGTGGCGGCCTGGAGGGGAAGCAGCTCCTGTGTGTGCAGCATGCATGCCTTGGACTTCGAGCTAGCTCATCTCTGTCGTTGCGAATGAATCGCAGGCGTGGCGCGTGTTTTCGCTGTGCACGTCTGACGCAGTGTCTCTCTGCATGATGCATATGGGCATGAACGGGTTTGAACGTACTCGTATCCATCTTAATCTGTATATATGAAGTATGTTAGAATGAAAATTAGTTATTTTTCCACCACAATCTACTACGTGAATCGAAATGAATATGAGTGCATCCAAAAATCCGTACGTATGTAGGGACATTTCGCAGATGCACGCCTGCACGCGGCTGCTAGCTTGCTCTAATATATGTAGGGCTCTCTCCCTCTATCTTGTGTCACTGATGATATAATTGCTTAGCATGTTTTGTCTTCTGAGATCTAACTGACACCTGCCTTGATAGTCATACAGTGAATCATTATGAGAATTATTATTAAGGGATCATATTGGTGTGCAAAGAGAGAAATGCTTCCCTCCCGTTCTAAATTATAGTTCAGTTTTGCTTTTACCCTAAGTTAACTCTCTAACTAACTCTGACTAAGTCTATATAAAAATATGTAAACATCTACAACATCAAATTAGTTTTATTAAATTAGAAAATTTGACTTAGTACAAAACTAAAGTGAGAATGGCCTAGTTTAAAAAAAAGAACTATATATAACTTTTACAATGTATAGCTTCTGCTAGCGAAACACTGCAATGTGTAAATAATTTTCTTCGGAGAAAAATTTTCCCCGCTTTTTTCAAACGAAATAATAAAGCGCAAAAAGCGTCAATTCACTACAATATATTCTAGGCGTGCCCACCAAAATTGTCCAAGCCAAGTTGTTCACTACTACTTGAAAAGCAATGTGATTGGAATAGAGACCCTCATAATTCTCAAAAGCTATATTGCATCTACTGAGGCGAAATTCTGTGTTGCCACTTTGACTCTCGATAGACTTGATCCTCTTGTCTCCAGCCATGAAAGTCTTAAGGTTCACTTGCCTCTTCTCCTAGCTGCATAATCTTGTGTTCCAGAGGCCCCCAGTCCTGTTGTTTGTATAAAGGGCGCCATCTTTGCATCATCTTTGCCGCCATATTTAGTATCATTCTCACATCTTTCCAGCATACACCTGAAAACAAATACGTTCCTTAGTTTCCACAAACTCCATATATAGTACAGCAGATGTACATTCTTGGTAAGAGCTCTTTTACCACATAACCAGTTTTGAGCAACAGATTTAAATCTGAGCCTACATTGCAATGTAGGATTTCACTCACAATGTTCCAAATATTCTAGTATTCTTGGCGTATTTTTTTTTTTGAAAGGGAGATTCGTATACGAGACATTAGATGTGTGCATGGAAGATATGATGTGCATATATGTATAGTCAGTCAACTAGCAGGCCTGCAACAGATGGAGAAAATATACGAATGCATTTGAGAGCTATAGGGACCAATATAATGCATCGTTGTCTCATCTATTTGTCCATGCAGTAGTCCATCAACCGAGGCATGCACGATATGCAATGTTATTACTGCTGTGTTTTTACTGTACGAAGCATGCATATGATGGTCCCTGGATATGCATGTTAGTTTGGGCTAGGAAAGGTGCATTTTGTTCCTTGATCCCTGTAACAAGAATAATCAGCCTGTCCGTTTCATCGTATGCGATCGTGGATTATTTACTGCTGTCCGATTTAGGTTGGTTTGGTATGAGAGAAAAATACTATTCTAACTTATAATCCACGATCGTATACGATCGTATAAAAGCCGGCTGAATGTTTCCGTCTTCGATTCCTTTGGTTGCTAGCCAACTAGCATGCATGCCACAGGCCCTACGACCAGCAGGTCGGCACAAGCAGGGAGTACTAGTAGAACACTGCGGTTTGGCAAACAGAAAGCTAGCGAGGAACTGGACAACCTGTCTGGAAGACCGATGCATCTATATTTGTGCTGCTGGTCCTGCCCTGCGTTGCTGTGGACCATGCGTGCCAGAGAAAAGCGTTCAAACAAGGCATCATGATGCATAGCACTACGGCATAATGTTGGTTTTATTGCTGCTTCCAGTGCTTTGTCGGTCTTTCATAACTTGGCTGTACCATTTCAGATTATAATGTCATGTTAGAAATTATACTCTCAAACTTTTTTTTTGAGTAAAACTCTGTTCAAATCAAATTTTACACACCTATTTTTTTTATGAAACAGGAGGGGTTGCCCCCTACTGGAGACTTATTAAATTAAAAGACGTACAACAAGTACAACAGGTCAGGAAACAAAGAAAGAAACAAAGAAGTTTAAAAAGATTACAAATAAGCTTCTAGCCATTGACTAATTGAGGGTTGACATTTCTTCTTTCCTCTCAGCATAACGTGAGCAAATTCTGTCTTGAAGATGTTCCTGCATCGAGACATTGTTGGTTGAATATCTCTGAAAATCTTGCATTCCTGACGGACCAAATTGACCAACACATGGCATCCAAAAATCCATTGACTAGTTTCATGATTTTTGAAGCACTAGAGAATTAATTATGCAATTAACAAGAAAAAAGTCATTTATATTTTTTTGTTGAAGATTTAAATACAAATTTGGATATAAACTCATTTTTATGTGATAGAGGGTTTCATAAGGAATCCAAAAAATATATTTCACAATTTTTGGAGCTAGGATGATTTTTCTATGAACTTTACAAGATTGTGCATTCATGTGAAGGTGCTGATGTGTTCCGGTGGACCGCCCGTGGTGTGTTGATGGACAACCCTTAAGAATGTCTAGATAGGGTGTAACTGGGCGCGTCTTGATAGACTGCCTGTTGGGACTCCTTCAGAACTCCGGTGGGGATGCCGAGAGCGATTCCGGGTACATCAGGACACCGAATTGGATGCGGTTTATTATTGTGGATTCCTAGTGACATGGGGACTAATTCTAAGTGTTGGGTTTTCTCATGCATTGTGTGTGGAGGACTCAAGCTAATCCATGGTTGGGTTGGCCATGGACGGGATAGAGCTCAAGGGGAGGGTGATTGAGAGGGGGATGGAGTGGGATATGGCTTGGGGTGGCTCATCAGTGCATAGGGGTGATCCTCCTATGGTAACTCTGCCCTGGGGTGGCATGAGGTGGGAGATCAGCCTTGAGGACCTTCATGGGAGCTTAAGGAAGAAGAATACTTGGGACCGAGGGGAGCTTGACACCCTCCTCCTCTCCTCCTTCTTCTTCCTTCTTCCTTCCTCTCCTCTCTTTCTCTGTTGTCTCTTGTTCTGTTGTGTGGGAGGGAACAAGGGAGACAGAGGCAGAGGGAGGGAACTAGTGTTGTGTAGGTATGGGTGGGCTGGCAGGTGGCCAATGGGGCTATGTGCCTAACACCTCAAAATTATATGGAACAACTGTCCATGGGCTCTAACGGATTGTTTGTTGGTGCCATGTATTGTGCAGACGACGGTATCGGTCCAATTGTTTAATGTTTTGTGGTTCCAACGGATTATTCGTCGGAACCCAGCTGTGTGGATCCCCTATAATTGTTTGACATACTATCCATTGGACAATAATAGAGCTGGACTAGTCTGGGTGGGGTCTGCCATATGCAAAGCATATGTGTGTAGGCTGATATGTCACTTACAGATAGTCCATGATATGCCCATGGACAATCTGTCAGGACACCAAGGGTTCCCTAATTATGGTCTTTTGACTAGTTTAACTAAATATGGTCTTGTGCAACCTCTCATGCTTCTCTTGGACTCCAATGTGTTGGGGTGGTTCCATCATTGTGCATTCCCCTGGGTTCTTTGTCTTCTAGGGTTGATGATCCATGTTTCGGGTTCCAAAGGTGATTCGCTTGAATCGCATTTGGCATCTGCCTCCACTAACTTCATGGCTGAAGGAGGCCTTGCATTGGATATAAAGCATGCACTTGCTTTACTTGTTCTCGTAAAGGATCATAGACAAGGAAGGGTTGACCATACTTGGAAGTCAAGGGTGGATGAAACATTTGCAATGAAAGGTAACTCGTGGTTAAATCAAGGGTATATAAGAGAAGGCAATAAGTTTGTACAATCCATGCCAAGGAAGAAACACATATTGTATGATCAAGGTCTTGGAAAAAGTTGCAACCAAGACATCCAAAGACGGTGATGTGTTGATCAAGTTCGTGTCAGAGGATCGGGCTTGTCATATTATCTTGGTAAAGAAGGAAGATTTGGGCTTTAGAAGTACTTAACAAAAGTTTTAAAAGGGTAGATTTTGGGGCCAATACATAGGATTCATTAAAAATTAGTAGCCCTCATCACAATTCTATTCTATGCTACACTAAAATGGGGAAACTAAATAAACTAGCTAAACCATCATATTTGCTAGAGAATCAAAAGCAATCTAATTAATGAAGCAAACTAGCTACAAATTAAATAGGTTCACATGTACTATCCTTAAATTATCGATACCTTATGAATTCACCAAAAAATTGGTAGCCTTCATGAAGAATTCTATGAAAGGAATGCTCTCTAAAATGAGAAAAAACAAGCATGAGAATAATAAACAATCTAAGAACAAAATAAGCTATAAATTCAAAGGATTGCTAGTTACCCACCTTAAAACAAGGAGATAATGTCCATCCTTAAAAAAAATCAAGCCCCTCTAGAGCAATTTGGTGAAAAATTATCGCAACAAAAGAGAGAGAAGTGGAAAGATGCCTCTTTGGATGGGTGTGCTCGGGCTGGGAGGAAGGAGGAAGTAGGGGGCTAGGGTTTTATACTATAGCTAGGACACTGCCAATCAATCAAACAAAAAACCTATTACTATGCGTTGCCGAGTCAAGCCATGACCTGTCATTGGAATATCACGGCCGGTTCATGTTATTATCAACTGACAATGATAATTAGAATATCACTGTCGGTGCATGGTTCGAGGTGGTAGTGAAAGGGTCTTTTTCATTGTTGGGTGCATATGATCTAATCATTGTCCGGATTCTAGTTTTACGACCCGACAGTAAATCATATTCACTGTCGGTTCTAGAACAATCGACAATGATAGTGTGGCAGTGGTCGCCTATTCTGACGTAGGTCATGAATGACTAGTTATATGCCACAATACCACCGGCCAGAGTTAGCCTAGCAAGACCAATTTCGCTAAGAGAATATTACTTAGCTTTTGTACTTGTCAGGTATGTCATATGTGTGTGCAAGACAATTATTGTGAATCCAGGGGGACGGGCTAATGTCTAGAGTTCCTCTTACCCTTTATGCATAGTATAAGTTGCAATACTTCATAAACTGAAGCCGGAGATCAGAAATCAGGCCCAGGGGATGCCTAATTTCATATTTTTCTCTTGTAATTTTTGCTAAACATACGTACTATTGATCATTTGGGATGCAGTTACTGTCTGGTCCTCGAGGGCACATAACCTGCATTAAATTATCGACAAACGAATTGTGCATGCACGTACAGCCTAAAGACGAGCTAGATATACATGGGTCTGTTTGACACTACTGTGAGTTTTTTTTCCAAACACTTATTTTCAAAACAGCTTCATGGTAAAATAGCTTCACCAACAGCTTATGAGGGAGAGAACTGAGATAAGCTACTACTTTTAACTTCATCCCAACTCATCTCTTTGTAAGGCGGAGAAAAACAACTTCACCCATGAAGCTATTTTAAAAATGAATGTTTGAAAAAAAAAATAGCTCACAACAACTCATGAAACTATGGTGAGGTGTGCCAAACAAAAGCCCTAACATCGACCTCTACTAGGTGATGACCGATGGGATTTCTTTTTTATTTTTAACCTTTTTCTAAAACAAAATTTAAATCTAACGCTGTTGCTTTTTTATTTCCAAATCTAACATTTTTGGTCGTGTCAAAGTCCGTGACACGGCCAAAAAATACTCTGCCGCGCCACATGCATCGGCGCGGCACGATCTGCCACGTCGAACAACGATTTCCACGTGGAAATCCTTGCCGCGCCACTGCTGTAGGCGTGGCAGCACTGTAGCACCACGCCATCAAGACCGGCGCGGCAAAGCGCAGCCTTAGAAAAAATATATCTTTTTCATACGATCTTGGATGAAGATGATTTTTATATAAAAATTATAGCTCTCGATAGGATCTACAACTTTCTAGTTTTGAGTTTTTTCATTTGAGGTCGTTAAGATGCTCAAAAAAATTAAACAATATTTCAGCAGTATATTAATTGCGTACAATCGCTTGTCGTCTTGAAAAAAATCATATCGTTCTTATATGGTGTCAAATAGAGATACTTTATATATGAAAGTTGTAGCCCTAGATGGGATGTACAAATTTATAGTTTTGAGTTTTTGTATTTGAGATCATTAAGAAGCTGAAAAAATAATATAAAGTTTCAGCATCATATTAATCGCGGACGTGCACTTGTCATTTTAGAAAAATCATATCTTTCTTATATTGTGTCAAATGGAGATATTTTCTGTATGAAAGTTATAGCTCTCGGTGGGATCTACAAATTTATAGTTTTGGGTTTTTGCATTTAAGATCATTAAGATGCTCAAGAAAAATAATATAAAGTTTCAGCATCGTATTAATCACGTACAAGCGCTTGTCGTTTTGGAAAAATCATATCTTTCTTATATGGCATCAAATTGAGATACTTTCTATATAAAAGTTATAGCCCTCGATGGGGTCTACAAATTTAAAGTTTTGAGTTTTGCATTTGAGGTCGTTATCTTCGGCGCGCGATGTAACTGGTTAGTGGTTACTAATCGAAAGTCGTCGGGGAATTCAAGTACTACGAAAAAAACGGATGAAGATGATTGATTTGTTAGGCTGATGGTAGATAGTTTAGTCACACACTATTACTATCTCACTGTACTTTCATCATCACTTCGCATAAAAGTTTTATGCAAAGATGGTGAAAAAAGTTACGCAACAATAGACATCGTTAATTGTAAAATTGGCAAGATCTAATAAACTTGGAAATTAAACTATGACCTTAACATATTCTTTTTATTGCTTAGTGTAACCTTATTCTCTTGTCATATTTTATTGTACCTAAAAAAGGTACTTTTCTCTTAAACTAATGGTCAAGCACGTGTGGCATGCACCAGGAAAAAAAATTACGAGGCGTTAAGCTCAAGTACATAATTAATATACTACTAAAACTTAATATTATTGTTTAACATCTTAATGACCTCAAAAGGAAAAATCAAACTCTAAAGTTATAGATCTTATCGAACTTTCGGGTGGTGGACTAGACTCAACTCTGCCCCATGAAGCTCAATAATTTATTTGATCTAAATTTCTTTGGGTAGAATTTGAATTGAGAACTTGAGCTTGTCACGTGCCGCGGCCGTGCAGCGTGGGAATTTAACACTTGTTCAAGTTTGTTTTAAACATGCCTAGCCACGTCACGTGTCCAAGATAATGACCTCAAATGAAAAAAACTTAAAACTATATATAAAGTTGTAGATCTCATTAAGAGCTACAAATTTTATATAGAAAGTATCTTCATTTGACACCATATAAGAAAGATGATTTTTTTTCAAGACGACAAGTACTTGTACGCGATTAATACAATGCTAAAACTTTATATTATTTTTTAAGCATCTTAATGATCTTAAATGTAAAAATCCAAAACTATAAATTTGTAGATCCCACCAAAAGCTATAACATTCATATAGAAAGTATCTCTATTTGACACCATATAAGAAAGATATGATTTTTTCAAGACGACAAGCGCTTGTACGCGATTAATACGATGCTGAAACTTTATATTATTTTTTTGAGCATCTTAATGATTTTAAATGAAAAAAACTCAAAACTATAAATTTGTATCCTACCGAGAGCTATAACTTTTATATAGAAAGTATCTACATTTGACACCATATAAGAAAGATATGATTTTTCTAAGACGACAATGGCTTGTACGCGATTAATACGATGTTGAAACTTTATATTATTTTTCTTGAGCATCTTAATAATCTCAAATGTAAAAACTCAAAACTATAAATTTGTAGATCCCATCGAGGGATACAACTTGCATATAGAAAGTATCTCAATTGGACATCATATAAGAATGATACGATTTTTCCAAAACGACAGCGCTTGTACGCGATTAATATACTGCTAAAGCTTTGTTTAATTTTTTTGAGTATCTTAACGACCACAAATAAAAAACCTAAAAACTAGAAAGTTGTAGATCTCGTTGAGGGCTATAATTTTCATATAAAGATTATCTTCATCCGAGATCGTATGAAAAAGATACAATTTTTATAAGATTGCGCCTTGCAGCGCCATCCGGATGGCGCGGCGCTATATTGCTGCCGCGCCAACGACAGTGGCGCAGCAAGAATTTTCACGTGAAAATCACTGTCCGACATGGCAGATCGTGCCGCGCCGATGCATGTAGCGCGACAGCGTGTTTTGGCCGCGCCACATACTTTAGCGTGGGCAAAAGTGTTAGATTTAAAAATAAAAAAACAACCGTAATAGATTTGGAATTTGTTTAAAAAAAAGTTAAAAATAAAAAAAAATCGCCGATGGGCCGGGGCTGCATGCATGCATATGTACGGATAAACTAACTTGAATGGTTGCTAGCTGTCTCTGGCAACCTTTATTTGCCCACCGTCGCCTTCCTGTACAGGTCCCGGCCGGGCGTACGCGCGGGTACGGGATGGATGGATCTATCGATCGATCACATGTAACAGGGAGGGACAGAACGGCTGCGTGCATGCATCCATCCATATCGCGCATTAACAATTATTCCCTTGAGGACTAACTAGCTACCTCGTGGTGCATAGTGGCAAGCACATCATCTGAATTAATTTATTTGTCATAGTATAGTATTGGCTTCTTGATTCTCCTACGTACTCAACCAAATTAAGTGATCTGTCTATAGAGAAGTCAGGTGTTTTAAAGGGGTTGGACACTTGAATTTTTTTTGAACTATTGGATCAAGATCTAACGCGCCATCATTTTTCCTCTACCTTTGGCCTCTTTCTTTTCCACAAGCTCCACAGCTTGTTAATGGCATCTCTGCACAAAACACCTCCGCCCCACCCGCCTGCCTCGTCTCTGGTGGCTCCCTTGCTGTTGGATCTGCCTCCACCCCCACCCCCACCCCCACGCTAACCTAGCTTCATCGGGGCATCACTACTACTGAAAGGATGATCACCGCGGTTCATAGGTGAAGGTGCGCCGTCTGCCAATGATGAACAATACCACCACTAGTTTGAACCCAAGCGTGATAACCAAGGCTATCACCAACGACGGCCATAACCGACGGTGAGGGGGGGGGGGGTTAGAACCAGCGGTCACGAACTTTTTGTAGTAGTGCATCACCGTGACTCTTTTGCCCTTGCCTTGCTCAACTTCCTAGCCGGTGGGGTGCCATCATCGCTCCCACACCCGCCACACCACCACTGGTCCGGGCTTCCTCCCCAAAGTTTCCTTATAAGCTTGCTAGAGTTGTTGGAGAAGAAAGACCACCAAACCCCAAACCCTAACCAAGCTAATAGGATGGCAAGAGCTTGAATCAGGACGCTAATTGGATACCTAGAAAATCAAGTGTTGGATTTCTCTAAAACAACCTACATGTCATTTAGAATTTCTCAATTAAATATAGTATTTGTTAAAGAGATGGGGTGTCTTGTGGATAAAATGTATGATATAGTCTCGAGTGCACCATGACCATGGTTATGGATGAGCTCGAACCTAGGTCACTCACTAGGCTGGTGCATCCTTGTTATTATTAGCATCAATCCTTGTTACTACTACTATAGAAAACTTTCTGGAGGCGAGCGTTTTTGGTTAACGGAGGCGGACATGGCAACCGCCTCCAACTAAAGGCTTCCGTTGATAGGCGTTAATGGAGGCGGTTGCATTGCATGCCTCTGTTAATTCATCATGGAGGCGGGCATCTTAAAACGCCTCGGTTAATGGAATTGCCGAGGCTCCGTTAATGGTCTCTAGGAAACCTAAAAAGCAAAAAAATTGCAACTTCTAGGGATCGAATGACCTGGTGCTCCAGTCTACTGTGTCCCTACCACTACACCACACACTCATTCATGTCTATATATAATATGTTTTTCTTTTATATATATCAATATTTCATAATCTTATATTAGATATTTTAGCTACTAAATGAACTCAAATGAAAAAAAAACTTTTAACTATAATGTTTTAAATCTTACCAAGTACTACAACTTTGGTATATGATGTATCTCCATCCGAGATTGCTTGAAAAATTCAAAAAATTGAATATCAAAATATGTGAATTTAAAAGACATATTTGAGATTCTAAACAACTTCAAATAAAAAACTTGTCAACAGCAAACATGTGGCTAAAGTCGGCCACTACAACTTTCATATTAACTGTGTGAATATTTGAAATCGTTTAGGAATTCTAAATTTTAAATTTCAAAATTTATAAATTTAGAACAAATATTTGAGACTCTAAATGATTTTAAATTAAAAACTTTTCAATTACAAAATTGTAGATTGTATCGAGAACTATAACTTTCATATAGACCATGCCAACATCCGAGATTGTTTGATAATTTTAAGTTTCAAATTTAAAAATCGGTAACCTTAAAACAAAATTTTGGGACAATAAACAGTTCAAATCAAATGAAAAGTTTGTTTCCTTCCAATTTCAAATGAAAAAGTTATGGATTATTTTTTGATGCAACTATTTACGGAGGCAGACATTTTAAGATGTCTGCCTGCATAAATCGATTTACCGAGGCGGATATTTTAAGATATCCGTCTCCGTAAATCGATGTACCGAGCCGGACATTTTTGACCACCTCCATAAAATGATTTACCGAGGCGAACAACTTTGACCACCTCCGTAAATCAAATATCCGCCTCAGTAAATGCATTTTACGAGACGGTCAACTGTGACTGCCTCCATAAATAAAAACTTCCACCTCCGAAAATCCCAAGGCATTTACCGATGCGGTTGGATTCTATGACCAGCTCAGTTAATGTTTGGGCAGTGCCTTGCAAAATCATTTATGTAGTTGTGTACTAGCATTATATTATAGAATCAATATCCTTGTCACTAGCATTCTATTATTGAAATCTAGGGCTCAAAGTGGAAGTTTCTAAACACTATTATTGCTACTATTAGGAGTACGAGTCCAAAGTCCATGTTTAATGTCTACAACTAAAAGAATTAGTTATCATTGTGCTCTTTTTTGTCCATTTTCTAACACAATCTATGTGTGTTTAAATACTATGTAATCTCTATCCAGTTATGATAAGTTTACCAAATATCATGTATATGCCATTTCCCATCTATATCTATCCCTCTTCACGGCACCCCATGTGTCTCCAGTATGGCTATAGTTCAAACCTTAAGAGATATGGTTTGGCTCTTATTGCATCCCTTGCCTCGTGACATAAAAAAAATCAAGATTATGACTTTCAAATTATGATTTTATTAGTTGCTATGAACTATTTATCCTCAAGTTTGTTTAAATTTTTTGTGTTTATTTACATCGTATTCAAAATTATCCTTTCATATTTTAGTTAAATAAATGAGGAATTTAGACCATAAACTACGCTTTTAACTACACGATGGCATAAATGCCCATTTAAGTCTTGTTGGTATTTATTAATTTGTCACTTGTTTTAGTAGCCACCTATTAATTACCTACATCTCTTAACATTACTTTACTAGGTTGTCATCCCTAGTGATGGTGCCAGAGATGCTTGTTGGTACTGCCTGGCATCACTACTAGAATGATACTAAGTAGTTCTTTATTATTTTATGTGATTAGAAAGAATATAAAGATATATGAATGAAAAGAAATCTGCAAGCGCACAGATAATTATACCATTGTAGCACTTCACCCAGGAGTATTTCAGGTATCATTATTTATATTTTTACCACAGGGAAGGTCTAGCATGGACATGTATTGATAACTTATACTATTGATGGAGAAGTAAACCATAACCAATATTCTACTCATAACAAGGGTAAGTCATAGGATAATATATATATATATATAAGTATTGATCAATGATAATGATAAATCACTCAGAGTACTCCTTTCTATGGCATTAGCATGGTCACGTAGAATAGAATAATTCCTAAGTCATTCTTAATTATAAGTCAAAGCATACATTGATTAGTGCAATTACACCTAATAATCATGGCTAAGATCATCTTTATATCTACACATAAGGGATATTACTAAGAAAGATTAAGAGCAGAGCTTAACCTTCCTTTGTAACCACATCCTACGTGGTACCTATATCGGGGAGTGGACTACAAAGGACTCAATGGGAGTGTCACATCCGCGATCTACCACATGGCCTGGAATATAGGATGTATCCGTAGGTAAACAACGTATAAGCACCACACTTACACAAATGTCGACCACTCACCCCGTGTACTTTGGAGCGAGCGCTTTGTGAACTTATGTATAAACATAATGATAAACTAGCTATACTAAGTATATAATCAAAGTAGATGATGAACATTATAACAAAGAACATGAATAAGATGAATACTAATATTGTCATAACAATTGTAGCAAGCATATAAAAATAATGAGAGATACAAAAGAGAGGGGGTACAAAGATTATACCAAACCATGCCCTTGACAAGATCAGGAATCCAATCGAAGCCTGTTTGCCTCCCTCTAGACCTAACCTAACTAGCTATGCCCTAGAATTGATGGAGCTCTGAGGATGATTAGGGTTTCTGTCTTCTCAAATGACTTAATGCCTCAGGGGGGTGGCAGGGGCTGGTATATATGACAACATATCAGGTGCAAACCAATTAACCTGTGCAAACTTGGAAACTACTAATCAGGACCACTAGATGCTGATCCAATGGATGGGGTGAGGGGGCTTAAGCGCAAAAAAGGCCGGCGGGTGGGGGGCTTAAGCGCAAAAAAATCCCACCTCTCACCCCATCCATTAGATCAACATCTAGTGGTCCTGATTGGTAGTTTCCAAGTTTGCACATATTGGTTGGTTTGCACCTGATACATTGCTGGTATATATAGCCCAGAGCATCAAACGTGAGCCCTTGGATCAAACCAACTTAAGGAACGACGTAGATGCAACCTAGGAGACGGTGGAGAACCAACATTGCAACGCGGAGACCGACAGGTGGGCCCAGGGGCTGAGCGGCCTGCCACCTGGAAGCCTTTGCCTCTGCCTCGGCGTAGTGTCCTCTGGTGTCCTCTAGAACCTTCTAGTATCCGTTTCGCGGTGGATAAGCGCAATTAAATCTGATATGTAGGTCCACCTTGACGGTTTTCTGGTTAAACCCTGTAGAAAATGCAGATTCACCAAAACTCATGGAATTTATTAGTTTAAACCCCTAGACTTTTGTTGGTGATCATATTTATGCCCTTATTCATGTTTCTTTGACAGTTTATAATGGTTGTTAACTACCGTCAACGAGTCTACACCATGGTACTCAAGATCATTATATAGAATTTGAGTGGAGATCTATTTGGAGGGACTAACCGTGTAAAACATGAGACTGTATCAATATTTAAGCCTAATAATCATAATTTACTTAAATTAAAAGGATTCTAAAAAACAAGAGAGGTCATAGCCACTTTTGGACCGCACTAGCCTTCCCACTTCTCAAGGTGTAGTATTTTTAAAAAAAAGTAGAGTTCATATAATTATAGGCAAATTTGTCTATGGGACATTGAAAGAAAAACCATGTTGCCGACGGACATAGAAAAAAGTATAATTAGCTTCTGGACATTTGTGACAAATTTGCTGGAAGACACCATGCCCATTAAGCTATTCATTCTATGAAATGCCATTTTCCCTTGGGCCTTCTTCTTCTCACTACTCCAGGTCCATCTATCATTGTTGGGTCCAAACCAGGCATCAATGCCAGATTTGGAACCGACAAAGGGTAACCGGTAATGATGGGCTTGCTTACCACAACCATCTCCCAGACCTAGCATTGATTATTAATATATCGCTGCTGAGTCAATGCTAGACCTAATAGTGATAGGACGAGGGCCATTGTTGGGTCAAGCGTATACCTGGCACTGAGAGTATGATAACAGCCGGGTTAGTGGCTTCAACCTAGCATCATTGGCGGATTTGGACCTTACAGATGGAGAATTCACAAATGATATAGAAGAAGTTGAATTGGATGAGATTGAACTTGAAATAGATTCAGAATCCAAGTTTAAGTGCACAAGAGCAAAGTTTGGTATCTATTTCTTAGGCAGGTTGGGCTTCACTCTCTTCCTCCTCAACTCTCGAATCAATTCTTCGACACTTGGTGGTAGAGAGTCAATGAAGCAACTAGTGGTATGGTCCAGCGTGGGCTCAACTCTCTGATAATATTGGGCGCTTGGATCATATGGAACCACCGGAACCGTTGTGTTTTTGATGGTATAACTCCTAGTGTTTCTCAAGCCCTGATTGTGGCAGGAGAACAACGTCAACTTTGGTCTATGGCAGAGGGCTAAAGGAAACTCCTTCCTAACTGCCCCCATGGCTGGGTCTTGAGCGGGGTTTCTTAGACGGGTTGTTCTTTGTCCTCTTTAATCAGTGTGTTTGTAACTTATTTGTGGTGTTTGTGGTGTGTGGTAACTGGGTTCTTGTCCCATTTTCTTCTTAATATAATGAAGCGCGACTCTCCTTTTTGAGAAAAAAAGATAAGAACAAACTATCATCCGATGACACTACTCGCGACTATGTGTTGTTTAGTGTTGTTAACCCTATGATCCGATGATGGGATTTTTGTGACCAAAGTATGATTTGGTGGATTTGTTGTGATTTGAACATGACCAAGGCTTCACTGTATGATTTGGTGCAGCTTGTGTGGTACACAATGGATAATATGATGACACTGTATGAGGTTTGAGATCAAGTTGCCCAAGTCTTTGGTGTTCACCGTATGATCTGGTGATGTCTATTTAGCTCTCTGCAGATTATCCATGACCTTCCATTGATGGAGTTATTGTTGGAAGGCTCCTTGCTTTGTGTTCGGTTTGAGACCCGCTAATGTGGAGTGAAGAATAGGTACTCCTAGTTGATCTCGAGACTTGTGGTTCAAGGTAGCTTAAGCCTTAGTGGCTACTCCTCTGTGGATTAGTGAGTTGTGGCAACAACTCGACACCATGAGAAAAGTCATCTGGTCTTCTCTTGTCCAACAAATTCTCCACGCATAGAGCCCCCAAGCTTGCTGCTTACCTCAATTGCAGACCCCCTCCATCTTTGTCCATCAAAGGAGAGCTGATTTGTGTAGGTGCTCATGTTTTGTGAAATGGGAAGGGTCAGCAATTTATCTATTGCTTGTGTTTTATAAACTGGAGAAGAAGGAGCATTTCTATCTGCTTATATTTTGTGGAATGGAAACTAGTTATGCAGTTCTTATATAGAGCAATTGAACAACGACTACTTGGGTATAATGGTTGGGCCGTGGCCGTTGTTTGCAGTGTGCTGAAATATTATTTTAATCTCTATGAATCGACTCATGTTTTTGAATCGATTCCTGACACCCTGCATGAACCGGTGGTTCTCTAGTGGTTATGAGTCGACTCATGGCCTGCCATCTCAGCCGATGAGTCGGTTTTCAAAAGCCACTAGAGATGCCCTAGACATATGACATACTTTGGTATAACCAATGCAAGCATGCAGTTTGATTATTATGAGTGTGGCTTCCAACCAAACAAAAACAAGGTAACGGTGTCCACATCACTCTCTACAGTATGCAAACAAATTAAATGATGACATGATATAGCTGCTAGCGAGGAAGAAGATTATGTACAAAGGTGAAACGACAGCCAAATAAATAATAATAATGTGGATGGTAACAACGGACAGTGGCAGGGGATGTTTGCTAGTGGCGCTTGGACATACACATACACATACATACATGCATGGCACCCACATGGCTATCTTCGGTCAGATTATTCAAATAGGCCGCACATCAATACCTCCAACCAATATTATCAACAAAGATACACAAGGTACATGTACATGATGTAGGTTGGGCCTATAGCTAATATATATGTGCGTCGTCTTCTTAGTTCTTGATGTATATAGTAAATTCCTCAATGTGGTTCAGTGTGTCATGGAAGAATGGAGCATATACACTGCATATGTGATGTGTGTAGTATCAAAAAGTAACTATGTATTATATATAGAGTAGTAGAAGAGAAATAAAGAAGGTTCCAAGCTATGATCATGTGCCTTGGCAGGTCTGATGCCGGCGAACACCCCGGCCAGGTGTTAGAAAGTGGGGTTCGGTTGGTAATCTATCACCGTCTTCCTGTCCCTAACAAAGTTAAGGTATCTTCCTTCCCATCCTGCTATCTTACTAACTAGCTCGCCCATCAATTGACTTAAGTTTTAAGGGCCTTGTTGGATCCTAGAGTAGACAATGATCTGGCTTGACCGTCAGGTCAAAAGCCTAGGATCCGAACGATGATTGACTACTACATGTATCAACAAGAAAATTGTTTATGACGGTTGCCCGTTTAGACAATTTTTTATTTCCTTGTCGCTATATCAATTATTTCGTTCATAGTCAAAAACTTATTTTCATTTTTCCTGTTGCTAAAATGCTTTAGACTATCGGTAATTACCCTGTCAGGGAAATTCCCATTTCCAGTAGTGGGAGGCGGATGCCAAAGATGGTGATGTAAGGAGGCGAAGGAGACTGAGCTGATAATTATCATGATAGGCAAATGATGTAGCTTCATCAAATTGTAGAAAAATCCAGTAGTATGGTCTCCTAATTAGGTATAAAGGATAATGCAATTTTTATGACAAGCATCGGGATTGATACTCTTGGGAATCATAACCCCCACTACTAGAAAAAAAATCCATTTTAGGAGGTGGGGCATTGGGAAGTCTACTTACAACAATGTGTGCATATTATAGTTACACAATAGGACAAATAACTCCAAGCCTGCTTAGCATAGTGTCATGGATGGCGGTGGTAGATTGTATGGAAGGCCAGATCAAGGAATAGACACTTACCAGAATGGAGGCTAAGGCTAGATATGGTGAGCAAGCGACAGAGGAGAGCAAGCAAATGATAAGGGATAGACACACTTATCAAAAAAGTCTAATAGTAGGGTCATATCCTATTTAGGTATAGAAGGCGATGCAATTTTGGTGGCAAGCATCGGGATTAATACTCTTCAATATCACAACCCTAACTACTACAAAAACCCATTTTAAGAGGCGGGGGCGCGTTGGAAATATGTGCACGTGCACTTTGTTGGATTTGACCCGTGACGTCTCGTGTCTTGCGCGTTCCCTCCCTATCACTACATTGTACACTCACTTGTGAGTAAAGATAAGATGCTATCCTTTTGTATTAACGTTTAGTAATCTTGTTTTGAAAATTTCGAACCCGAAACAATCTCAAATGAAAAATGTTTCAATTATAAATCTTTAGATCATATTGAGCACTACAATTTTAGCATATGGTGTGTCTCCATACAAAATTACAAAAATTTGAAGCTCAAATTGTAATAATTTAAAAAAAATGAATATTTGGGACGACTCTAAACAATTTCAAAAATACTTGTGAACTACAAAGTGCATTGAGAACTACAATTTCAATATAGATTGGGTAAACATCCAAGGTTGTTTGAAAATTCTAAATTTTAAATTTCCAATTCAAAGTCTGAGAGCTTAAAATTAAATTTTTGCACTCTAAATAGTTTCAAATTAAAAACTTGTCAACTACAATTTGGGTGTAAAATTGATCTTTAACTTCTTATGAAAATTTATGAATTTTTTCAAGACAACTATTTCTAGAGGCCAATTGCAGGCCTCTTAAGAGTGCCATCTATGTAATCGATTTCTAGAGATGGGCTTCCTAAGAGTAGTTCCCATGCTTACATCTTGAATAGAATTGGTTTCAAAGGGGGTCATAAACCAGTTGTAGTGACCATTTTCCAGTTGTAATTACTCACTAAATTTCATTGAAAAATATAATATATGATTTCCATTTGCTCTACAATTAATAATTGAGACAATTATCTATTTGGCACAAAAACAAATCAGTCTTTCTCATTGGCACTCAAATATTCAAACTTCCTTATTTGGCACCAAGTTGAAATTTGCTTTCCTAGATGGCACTATTGTACATTTTGCCCATCCATCTAATAGTTGACTGTTTGACCATGTAAGTTTCTTCTCCGTATGACCAACATACCCCTCTGTTAGTCACGCCCTCGACTCCCTGAGCGGCTGAGCGCTCCTGTCTCCCGTGAGGCTGCGCGACCTTCTTCCCATAAAGATACCAAACCCTAGATTGATGGTGGAAGGAGGAGCAGAGGATCTTGCAGTTGGCGGCGCTCAACACCAACTCCGCATGCCCTCTGGAGGGGCAGCTTCACTCGACGGGGGCAGGCAGCGGCACGGTCCCGACGGCGAGGCAGGCTCGCGGGCCGGCGCTCCGGCCAGCCCGCTGCATGGTGGAGGCAGTGCAGCCCCTCCGGCCAGTACACGGCATGGCGGAGGCGGCGCAGTGGCCTCGCCAGCCGGTAGCGGCGGTCATGCTCACAGGCCATGGGCCAGCCTCCCCAAGCCGTGGTTCGTCGAGCGAAGGATGATGGGGCAGAATCCCCCGGCTGTGGTTCATTGCGCAGAGGCTGCGGGACGGCCTCCCCTAGCTCCAGGTTGGTGTGCTCAAGCTCCGGCTATGGAGCCAGGGCAGCGTCGCCCAATGGAGCACCGGCCTCATGCAGTGGCACACCAGCACAACATGAACAACAACATGAATGGACTTCTTCTACAAACAAGGGCATTCATGTCATTTTGCAAGCCACTGGATACCGTTACTATCCAAAATGGACGGTAGTGCTATCTAGGGAAGAAAATTAACTTGGTTCCAGATAAAGAAGTTTGAATTTTTGAGTACCAAATGAGGAAGACTGATTTGTTTTAGCACCAAATAGATAATTTTCTCTTAGTAATTCATACCAAACGAGCAATTTTCTGGTAGACCCCAATACACAAATAAATTATATACCATTCCCTGATTAAAAATGTGTTCTAGCAGTCTAGAAAGGAGATTAAAAATGTGTTCTAGCAGTCTATAAAGGAATAACGTTGAATTCAATCATATGTAAAATATATGGCGTCAACTATGAACCTTGGTTTGATGTGTGGGAATTATATTTCTCCCTAGAAATTGAATTTTTGGGGTGGTAAATGGAAATTGAATGGTACTAAGAACCTACTATATGCGTGGAGCTCATATCTACTACTAGTAGTATTCAGGTAGGACCGGGAGCTAATCACACCACTCACCGTACCATAGTATTAGGTAGGTACGTATACTAGTATGTGCTTACTTCCTAGGGTTCGGAAAACAGTTACTCCATATGTTTCAAATTATAAGACATTTTGATTTTTCTAAATAGTAGATTTTGCTATGCACATATATAGATACTATGTCTAGATACATAGTAAAAGCAATGTATCTATAAAAGCCAGAAACGTCTTATAATTTAGAACGAATAGAGTAGTTATAGACTATAGGTAACAATCTGTTTAATTGGTTGTAGGCCAAGACGAGCCTAATTTGGCCCAACGTCAAATTAGGGCAGTGCTAAAATTTGGCAAGTGCAGCCGGTAATAAAAAAAGGTGTTTGATGATAGCCATGGCAAAAAAAATTATCACAACTCTGAGTATAGCGTATGCGGTCTAAATGTCACATAATTTTGTCTTCACTGAAAAATATGCCATGATCTTATTTTGTAGATAAAATCATAATAAATAAGATGACAAAAACAAATTATAAATTTGATATTTGTTTAGAAGATATTTCCATTTAAAGCTCTATAATTCAAAACCTCTCGATGCAAGTGCAACAAATAGCAGCTTGATATATCATCTTGGTGCATGGCAATGCAGCCGGCCAAATTGGTGCTAGCAATTCTCCCGCCCGTGTGAGTACCCACTACCCACACCGTCCCTGTTAACTGTACGTAGCGGGCACAAGCTAATAAATTTGTTTTGGCTAGCCAAATATAGTCTTGTTCTGAAAACAAACCGTGGCAAAAAAGTCCTAGGCCATGTCAAAATTTGGCTTGGCTAGCTATATAGAACCAAACACATGACCTAAATCCGGTTCAACATGTATACCAGTATTTTCGATCTTATGACTAACTGAAATTCCTATGATTGTACTCCTTATTTTCATAGCTAAACTTCTACTCCCTCCGTTTCAAATTATAAGTTGCTTTGATTTTTTTAGTATATAAAATTTTCTATTATATCTAAATATACGATATATTTAGATACTAAGCAAAATAGATATAAAAAAGTCAAAGTGACATAATTTTGAACCGAGGGAGTATATACTAGTAATTCCAGTGGCTTTAATTATGCAATTAATTTACTGCAATAAAACGGTGCACCCACATGCACGTTACGCTCTTTAATTGCTACTCCTCTCCTAGTGATAATCGGTCGATACATGCTAGTTTTACCTTTTTGACATTCAATTCTCACTCATGATTCCTAGTTTTACCTTTTTGACATAATCGGTCGATACATGCTCAAAGAAATACCGTACGTGTCCTGCCACTTGACTAAATGCATGGTGAGGAAGGAATATGCTGAAGCCAGTACATACAATATAAACGACACATTCATTAGCTCAGAGAGGTGCACATATCATGTCAATCAGTTTCCAGTCCATGCATCCCATCCATCGGTTTGGACCATGTCTCAGTGCTACGCTGTACCCCCTGCCCGGCCCTTCAAAACGGCACACAAAGGAAAAAAATATATTGGTGCTTGCTCCACCTAGCTCTCAACGCGTTCCATCTCTCTCTCTCTCTCTCTCTCTCTCTCTCTCTCTCATCACCCTCGTCGTCCAATGCAACCTCACTAGCTGCGGGCTATCCCTATAATTGTACCAGCATAACAATACCAAACTTTGCTCCTCTGATCTCAGGCATCTACTACCTCCCTCCTCACCCACACGCACAACAGACGCAACCCCTATACAAGAAAAACCATATGTCATATGCCACTCATGACCTAATCACCAAGATCCATTTCTTCTCCTCGAGCAAGAACAGGCGCAAGGCTCTATTGCCAATTTAGAAGTGCAGCAGCAGCTTGCAATGGCTACAGCCGCCGCGGCCCCCGATCTTTCGCTCCATATCCGCCCTCCATCGCCGCCCGACGATGCTAGGAGCAGTGGCGGCGGCCAAGCGAACCACGAAACAGGCGTGTTGTTCTCCAGGCCGACGCTGTGTCTTGGACTTGTTGAGACGACGACGACGGCGCAGCAGGATGGCCAATGCGACATCCAGCAGCAGCAGCAGCGGCTGCACCAACCTAGCCAGATCCAGAGGTTCAAGAAAAGCTCATCGGCGACGTCATCCGGAGGCACAACGAGATCTGGGAATAGCAGCGGTGGTAGAAAGAGGAGCTCCAGAGCACCGAGAATGAGGTGGACCACGGCTCTTCATGCACACTTCGTGCATGCCGTAGAGCTCCTTGGCGGCCATGAGAGTACGTTCTTCAAGAACGTCGTTCTTGTTGCTTTTGCTTCCATATTTTCATCCATGTTCTGTTAAATTGTTAGTCAATTGATTGTGCTTCAATTCGTTGGTTTTGCGCTTGTCGTTAATAACGACATGATGATCCAGTTTCCTGTATATATAGCTCATAGTGGGGAACTGGGGATCGAGAGTTCAATTGTTCAAGACTTATTAAGTTCTTGGAATCTTGGGTGAATCTGCTTTTATTATATTTTTCTCACATGATTATTTTGACATATTCCCTTGCCTATAACAAATACGGAGTGCTTTTGTTTGTTTTCTTTCCACTTAATTGTAGCGTTTGTACACTTCACTGAACTGTCAGTCTTAAGGTTTCAGTTTCATTTGGTTACAAAATAAAAATTGTACCTTTATTTCTTTCTAGGAGCAACGCCAAAGTCAGTGCTGGAGCTCATGAACATTAAGGATCTCACATTGGCTCATGTTAAGAGCCACTTGCAGGCAAGTTACCAGAACCTTAATATAATCTCTCTCTCTCTCTCTCTCTCTCTCTCTCTCTCTCTCTCTCTCTCTCTCTCAGTAGATTTTGGTAGAGAGTGTTTGGTTCCCCGCCATGGTTCGCCATACTTCACTTGGGGCACGCCACACATCAGAAGGCTGCTGTTTGGTTGAGTAAAAAGCTGCGGCAGCCAGAGACGGTCCCAGTGTAAAATCTCGCCACAGCTTAGGCGTTGGTTTTCTCCGCCACCGCCACAGTCCGCCACGGTTTGGCGTGGCGTATTGAGGCTGGGAAGCAAACAGCTTAATAGTACTAGTGTTTCTCATGTCAAGAACCAAACAAAAAGATAACACAGTTTGATGATCTCTTGATCAGCCCCTTTCACCCTTTTCTTCTTGGCATTTGTTTGTAGTTGTCGCCAAGTACTTGTCTCTTTCATCTGAATCATTTATTTAACCAGTAATATATCAACCACAACGAATTGAACTAATATTTTTTTTCTTAGCTCGTTGCAAGAGTAAACCAAACGGCAGCACAAGGATCAGTCTAATCTTTCCATGTCGTTGTTTTCTTATTTGCTTTATTACTTGATGCAGATGTATCGAACAGTGAAGGGAACGACGGCAGACAGATCATGTGCTGCAGGTAAAACATTACATACATGTCAGCTCCAGAAACATTTCTTTTCCTGAGTTGATATTCCTCAGTAGGGTCATATCAACATAATGCTAGCTGAATTATTGGCATGGGGCGTGCCTCGTTAGTATTTCCAGTCAGTCCCATAAAGCAAGCACTGCCATTCTTTTTCTTAAAAATGAAGTAGCAGTATTTGTCTTTGAGCTACTACACAGTATCTGGAAATACCTAGGGAATAGCCACACATATGTTCATATAGACGTGTATATATCCGTTGTATATTTCAGTAATTTGACAGGCATATATAATTTGCTGCAGGCCATGTGCAGATGATGAGAGGTATGGGCTTTCTGCAGAGGGGTTGTGAAATGAATGGCTTCGAAGCGTTTAGCAACAGTACTTCTAATGCTACCGCCAATAATAGGTTTGTACACATCATCGACTGCTTATTATATATATAGTATTGTGTGTGTTAGTATTGCATATATAATTCGGTACAGTGATGCCCTATATATTTAGTCCCTTGAATTGGTTACTTTTCCTCTGCGAATCTGCATCCTCTATTTTGTCCATTTTGATGATTCGCGTGGATACCTTTTGCGCGTGTGTTTAAGTTTTATTTACGTATTATAATGCACGAATATGGATGGTTGTCTTCTAATAGACTTGGTGTTTAAGTTGGCAGCTATTGTTTTTTGTGTCGCTCTTTGAGAGCAAGTTGTTTCTAGTCAGTGTGTGTGTTTTAATAAATAGATGGTTGTGCACATATATAACTTATCCAAAGACCAGAATAATTTTTTTTCTAAAAAAATGTATAATGCACGATCATGGCCACTATGATCCCATGCATCATTTCATATTTCCTTTCTATCCTTTTTTTAGAAAAAAAAAATGATCTCACATGTCTTTCTTGCACTCATGGCTAGTGTTGCTGTCATGCATTGCTCTTGCATTTCTTCTCTCATCTTCTATAGCTACAGGTTTTGGCCCCACATGCTTCTGTATGAGGTGTCCTTCATCCAACTTTAACAAGTCGAAAACCACAACACATGTTGCAAGCAGTTTTATCCCTCTTTTTTTGCACATGCGACACACCTTTAGGGAGCATTTGATCAAGAAGATATATAGCACATGTGAAAAATAAAACATAGAAAGAGTCCCGTATGTATTGTACATATTGAGCTTCCCTGTAATGAATGCAGTGTGAAATACTTTACTCTCAAATTTCAATCTAGTCAATGTTTTCTGACTTTTTGAAATCAATAGGATGGCACTAGCTAGCTTGACCACACTTTGATCATCATATTATGTTCAAAAGGCACAGAACTGTGGGCCGGGGTATCTTTCCATTTTAATGAAAATTTATTTATAACATTCTTTATATAACTAAACTATATGTACTAACATATTTGGTAAAAGTTAGAACAACTGATTGCACGTGTTCAAAGCTGTCACTACATTTTTTCTTATTTCCTTTGTCCCAAAAAAGAATAAAATCTTTCTTCTCAATGAGTCAAACAATCTCAAGTTTGATTAGGTTTCTAGAAAATAATATCAATTATATCTTCAAATGGATTTATTATGAAAATATATTCTATGGTTAATCTAGTGATACTTATTATGAATCATAAATATTAATTAGTATTTTTTGTACATATTTGGTCAAACTAAGGATTGTCTCCTCAGAAAACGAGGTTTCTATTCCTGTTGAGACAGAGGGAACTAGAGGGAGCGGTGGAGCCTTAAGTCCAATGTTTACAAGAGATGAAACTAGTGAACCCAATAATTTTTTGTCATGTGGTAGTGAAAGGATCATATTTAATTACTAAAATGCTATTCATTGTTCATGCACATATTTCATAAATGGTCAAGTATATTGCTATGATAATGATGTTGGTGTTTCTGTTGATCCAACATAGAAGCCATAGTTTAAATTGAATTAGCTATAGAATGCTATAATATGCATTTATATTTATGGTAAATATATAATAGTTAAGACAAACTCACCACCTACTTTTTATTAAAAGTTAGTGATGCTTCTTCTCTGATCATAAAACCAAGTACCCTTTTGATATTTGCATGGTCCATGGAGCACAACTTTGTTCACAAATTCATTTAAGTTAATAAGCAAAAACCTTAAAAGAAAATGAACACAAAGCAATTTATTGGATGTAAGGAACAAAGATCGTTAGTCAAATTCAATAGTTTGACAACACAAAGAGAGAAACAAATTAGTTTATTTGAATAATACAGATCACTATAAAAACCTATACTACAATATGTAGGTATTAGTTAGAATCAAGGACATTGGATGTACAAAACATTTGAAGTTTTTCTATTATCCTCTACTTTTATGAATAAATCATAAACGAAAGAATTGTGTACCTAGTTAAGCAGTTGTGGTAACCAATATGTACAACATAAATGAAGCCGAGGTTGGATCGATGCCTGAATCACAGAAGTTGAAAATAAACTTCTTCTTTTTTATATCAAACATAGGAAAATTATTAGGGCTAAAACACAATGTGTATGTCAGGTAGTATACCCGATTGGTGGACATTACTTGCATCAAAAGGAGACTTCCTATATATCATAATAAATACTATTTAAGACGTCTAGGGCACCACGAACAGTAGAGTCAACTTGCTAGCTCATATGAACTTTAAATAAGATAAAAAATAGAGTAACCCGACATGCTAACATAGAAAAATGTGTAAACATAAACACATGATAAAAAAGTGTGTGAGCTTAGCTCTTCATGAAGAGTTAACTTATCATTCTCTCTCCTTAATCAATAAAATATTCTATGAACTAGATCTTTTAACACCATCTGCCCTTAGAAGCTTTTCGTCTCAACCGTATCATTACTTTAATATATTATTGCCAGGAAATTAAAAGAGAACTTCGCACACTTAATTTGTATCGATTGTTTAGATATATATATAAGCTAGCATTAAGATTGAGAGTTTTTCATATGAACAAAATCCCTCCTCAAAAGAATAACAATAATATTTCTAATGTTCCATGGTCACATCTTATATATCATATGCATGGGGGTGGTTGGGGGGGGGTATATAATTGTGATTTTTCTTTAGTTCAGCTGGGCACTTTGCCTGCCTTCCCGTCGTTGTTGAATGCATGCGTGTCCAGATTTTTTTTAAGTGAAACAATTAATAATTTGTTTTTCTGGTGGTGAGTAGTTGGGTAAGGGACGATGACAGTGTTGTGCATGCATGCATGTCTGATGGTGATAGATGCGCGTCGTCGTCCTTGGCTGCCGATTCCAAACTCCCACGCACGCACTCGCGCGCTTTGGAGGAACCTGAACTGAACGCACACCCTGTGTGCTGCTGTGTGTCATGCATATGCTCCGATCCAACTAATTGCTGGATCGATCGTTCGGATCCCTCTGCTGCGTGCACAGTCAGGCACAGGGATAGAGCCATCTATCCATGTAGTATCTACCGCGCGCACATGCATATGCATATATAGCGGCCAGGGTTTTGCCTGCATGGGGGACACGTCTTTAAAGGGCAAGTAAAGCCTCTAGCTAGCTAGTCATATTATTGCGAAGAAATAAAATTGTGGTGCAGAGGCAGCAGTCACCTTAATTCATTGCATGGTAGCTGGTACGTACTACTGGCCAAGGACATCATGATGGATGGCAAGACTTTCTCGCCTTGCATTTGCCAGATTGCCTCCTACTACAGTCCTACTAACTTGCAAATTACTAGCATGCAGCCTGCAGCTAGCTAGCTAGCTCGTGTTGATGAGCGAGCAGGTCCCAACAATCCGACGGATCGGATACTTATGTGCAAGAAGCTGACCGGCCGGCCGGCTGAGTGGCCGCTGCTGCCCAGCCGGCCGGCCGGCGACCACCGGTAGTGAGTAGTAGTCGTCTTCCGTTGTGATGCATGCACGATTCATTCATTGTCATTCAGATCCATATCAATTGTCCCCCTGCGCTAGCTGCGCCCCATCATCAGCAGGCGGTCATACACATTATATTGTGCGACGACGAGAGAGTGGTGGCCGGAATCTTGGCAAGAAACAAGTAGAAGAAGACACGAGGACGGAGGGCAGTGCGGCACAGGAGGGGGACATGCTGCTAGCTGCATCCATGATGCAGTTGCCGCAGCTCCATCCATCTATCTAGCTATCCGATCCATCCATCCGTTCATCGTCCATTGCCCTTGACCGAAAGCCTGCGTGCTGGTACCATGCTCCAGCACTATAGTATAGAGCTCACAGCTAGCTATAGTTCTCCTTCATGCACTTGCATATTGTGCGTGCTTTGTGTGGTGGAGGAGTGCGTGGCATCCATTTAGCTAGCTCCGTAGTGGATGGTGAGAGCTAGCTGCTATGTACCGGCACCCAGAGTCCCAGCTGACCCAGACCACGAGAGAGCAGCCTGCTGGCTGTGTGCCACTGTGCCAGATTGGAGTTAATTCCTTGTGTACCTAAGACTACGATAGATGCATGCGTCCTGCTGCTGCTCCTCTGCACTGCATGCATCTTTGTTCGTGTAATCTGATGTTTTTAACTGTTTTGCTGCCTGTCGTTGTAGTATTCATTGTGTCTCTTCAGCTGGTACACCGTACTACTCAGTGAGTCACGAGACTGATTCCTCTTCTCTCCCTTTCTCTCTCTACGTACCGCGTACCACCTGCTGGTACGTCACTAGTATAGCATCAAAATTAGGAGTATCCATACTGGATAACGGAAGGTTCCGTGCACTACCCTACATGACTACATAGGATGGGATAGATATAAACACACACACACACACACACACACACACACACACACACACTTATATATATGTATGTATTTATGTGAACAAAGTACTGATAGATGATCATTGACGTATGTATGTACGTATGTTTTTCGTACATATACGTCGTTTACATGCATGATGCAGCAGAATGCAGGCAGCTGCCGGGTCGCCGGCAGGGAAGCAGGAGGTGGTCTGGTTCTTGCGGCCACCACCCTTCGCACACCAAAGTGGGGCGGTGCCGCTGCCGCTGCCGCTGCCCTGTCCCTACCTCATGTCTGCCCACCACAACCGCTACTTGCTCTCACAAAATCAGGTACGGTGATTATTACTCTCTATCTACATGTATTATTATATACGTATATTAGCACCTCTCGATCGCTCGTAAATATAAATTTAATCTCTCAGCTCAGCTCGTATTCAGTACAGACATATATAGAGACAGAGAGACTGTACTGTACTGTCCTTAGTAGTTATTAAGGATGCAGCTGTTGCTTACCACTACTGGTGTTTTGGGTAAGCTAACTAACTACGATCAAATAAATATATCATTCTAGTTCATTTCTCCCCTCAAATTAAATTACATTTTTTTTGAACGAACCAGCAGGAGAGCTGCCTGCTATATTAAAAAGAAGGGACGCCCAGACGAGCAAAATTACATAAAATTATACCATTATTCTACTTCATTTGAACAAGTTTTTGGTCGACTCAATAACCCAAAGTAATTAGAACTTGCATCCTAGGGCCTATAGTAGTTACTAATATATATTGTCACTCAATGAAGGTTCAGTTCCGTGCAGTCTAGCATCATGTGTGGTCCATTAGATCGTAGGATCCAAGGTTGTTGATCAACGAATATCTCGCCATATAATTTGTAGTCCGTATTGCTTCCTGGATGTCTCCCTCCTCCCCACATGATTTATTATACTCGTACATTCAAGGAGAACATTTTCTTGCATGCTAATTGCAGTACGGACATTGAATGATTTTCTTCATGCACTACGTTACTGCTCTCTGGTACTCTGAAGGGTTTAATTAATTTGGCTAGTAATGTGGTAATAATGCAATATTCTGATTGTTGGGGATAAGCAGCACATCTTGATCAAATAATGTTTGTTGCAGCAGAACCGTACCCTCTCTCTGTTAATTCCTCAGAGCTACTCACTCCAGGCAAAAAGTATCTATAGATAGAAACGTCATCATATATACGACGCATGCATGCATGCAACTGCAGTGGCAGAATGTCTTAACTTGAGTTTGGTCCACGGGCAGCCAGTGCTTAGTTAGATGAGCCACACGCAACGCATGCAAGAAAATGTTCTCTTGTTTGCCAGATTCATTATATATATTTCACAACTCAAAAAAAAAACAAGAAAATATTTTCCTAGTACGTAATCAGATCCTCCTGTACATACATTTGTTATATTATTATTTGTTATTAGGCTTGGCAAATACAGTAGCAGTACACAACACAACACAGGTGGCAAAAAAGCTATCCTAGCTGTTTGTCGGTGTTTCGAGTCACCACCAACAAGTAAATTTCTAATATTGCGTGTCTGGCTCGGATGGTGTGCTTAGAAGACATGAGGTTTATACTGGTTCGGGTAGAATGTCCCTACGTCCAGTTCGTTGCTGCTGCTCGTGTTACTAGCACTAAAAGTTCGTATTAGGGTTACAAACGGACGAGAGAGGAACGTGTCCCAAGTCTTTGGTGAAAGAAGTGAACGGGTACTGAGAGAACTCAGTTGCTGCTCAGCCGTGTGTTCAGGGTCCGATGGGTTTGTTTGGACCTAGCTTGAATCGATCCGATCAGTTATCCGATGCCCCTCAATTGAGCACCCTGCTTTCCCTTTTATAGGCCAGGGGAAAGCATGGGTTACAGCGGAGGGAAAGAGAAGAACGAGAGAGAGAGAGCCGAATGCCTTCAGGATCGCCGGGTCCTTCTTCTCCTTCATGCGGGTCCCGCTGACACTGTAGATGTCAACAGGGACGGCGCCACGTCGCGGTCTTGTCCGTCACTGGCGCCAAGCGCAAGCATCGTCTGCCAGTCATGGCGCTCCACTCCGTCCTGGTGGGCGTCGTGGTGAACCGACGTGCCGGCCAGTGTTCGTATGAGGGTTAGGCAGAACAGTACCGGTACGCCCGACGCTGTTTCTTGATGTGAATCCTCAGGTATGGTCCGTCGTGGCCACGGGTTACATCAGGGCGTGGCGGTTTCTTCCTTGGCGTCAGAGTTTTGACCCAGGCCCATACGCTTGGACCCGAAGTGGTTGGTGGCGGTATGGGACCCCATCGGGCTAGGCAGAGCCCGCGGCCTCAGGGTCGGGCGAGGCGGAGCCTGGCCCTAGAGGTCGAGCGAGGCGGAGCCCGCGGCCTCGGGGTCGGGCGAGGTGAAGCCTGCTCCTAGTGGTCGGGCGAATCAGAGCCCACCCCTAGAGGTCGGACGAGGCGGAGCCTGCCCCAGAGGGCGGACGAGGCAAAGCCCGTGGCCTCAGGGTCGAGCGAGGCAGAGCTCTCCCCCAGAGGTTGGATGAGGCGGAGCCCGTGGCCTCGGGGTCGGGCGAGGCGGAGCACGAACCCAAGTGCCGGGCGATGCAGAGTGCAAACCCAACAGTCGGGCGAGGCGGAGCCCATGGCCTTGGGGTCAGGCGAGGCGGAGCGCGAACCCAAGGGTCGAACGAGGCGGAGCCCACGACCTTGGGGTCGGGAGAGGCGGAGCCCTCCCCTAGAGGTCGGGTGAGATGGAGCTTGCGCGCCTAGGGGTCGGTTCGAGCCGTAGTCGTACTCTTGACTGCTCGAATGAGTCAATGTTGATGGTCATTAGCTCCTCCTCTTGGGGTACCTTAGTATTGGTCCCCGACAGTAGCCCCCGAGCCTGCGGAGGAGTAGAATACTCATTCGGAGGCTTTTCCGAACGGGAGGACTCTGATGGCCTTGGCCTTCTTTTATTGCCCTCAGCATGTCCTAGGGATAGCGATTCCCTTTCGTCGTGATCGGACCCCTCGGAGGTATATATAGTCGTGAGGTTTGGTGGGTCAGAAAAGGTCTTTCCCTGATTTTGAGCTCTATGGGGGTCTGTTGTTCTGCGACCGTGCGTTTGGTCTCCTTATGAGTCCAGCTTTCCTCAAGCCCCCGCGCGTAGCGAGGGTCCTATCGAGGGTTGGCTCGTCTTTGTGATCGTTACCTCATCCACGGTTTCTGCAAGCGGAGGGGTTGAGCCGTGCCATGATTTTGCTCTATGGACGAGCCATGGTGCTCGATGAGCTGTTAGCTGGCTAGTCCGAGTGGGGCCCCAGCATCCTGTTCGTGGGGATCTAGCTCGGGTCAGCTGGTGACCTATTCTATTTTCTCAGCGGTCAATCCATATAGTTCTTAGGTCCGTTCAACCGATCCCCAGGGCTCTCTGCCTTTCTTCGAGGAAAAATCATGGATCGTATCCGGCCGAGACTCGAACATGGGCCAGGATGCCCGTGGCGCTTGTGCCCCCGGGTGCTGGCCGCTAGCGGGCCCATCCCGTTCCACCCCTCACTCTTAGGGTGCTCGGAGTGGTTGTCGAACCCATCGGTGGACCAACCTTCAAACTCCCGGGCCTAGACGGGCCATAGGAGCGTTTTCAGCTCCGTATCCCTTTTACTTGCGATGGGTCGTGGCCCGTTCGGAGAGGCAAAATGTCCAGTGAGTTTTTTGAGGGAATGGATAGAGGTTGCGTGCATGCGTGCCATGGCAAGACGTGGTGGCAGATCGTGGCAGGCACAGAGATCTAGGTAGGCGGTTGGTTCCCTCGCACCTGTCGCCCCTATAAAACCAAAAGGTTAGCCCCCTGGGTTTCATACCTTGCATCCTTGCCTCCACAGCCATGGCCTCCGCCGCTAATCGCTTAGGTTTCCTGCCTCCGCATCTCTGCCGCCATTGAGCCTACATCCATCCACCCCCACCTCCAATAGATCCATGGAGCCGTTCCAACATCACCTTCCAGCGCATGGAGGGCCTCGTCCGTCTCAGTCTTCTCCACGCGCGGACCTCGCCCGAGGAGTGGCTGCTGCCCGGCGAGGAGGACTTGTCGTCGCCGTCCGATGTCTATGTGGTGTCGTTCGCCCACTTCCATGAGCGTGGGCTCATGACCCCCGCCCATAGATTTCTTCAGGGGCTACTGCACTACTATAAGATCGAGCTGCAGCATCTCAATCCCAACGGGATCCAGCACATGGCGGCGTTCGTCGCCCTGTGTGAGGGGTTCCTAGGGATCAGCCGCCACTTCAACTTGTGGAGGTACTTCTTCGCCATCACCCTCCAGAAGAAGAGGGAGAAAAGCGGCAGGCAAGAGCTGCATATGCCGATGGGGTGCGCCGGCATCCAACTTTGGAACAACTGAGTTGGCGAGTACCTATCCATGCGGCTCTCGACATCCAACAAGGGGTGGCACTCGTAGTGGTTCTACCTCAAGAACGACGCCGCTGCCCTTCTGTCGGAGGTCACCAGGTGCCTGATCGAAGAGGCCCTAGAGCCGTTGAGGAAGTGGGGCATCCCAGAGAAGAACAAGAAGAAGATCTGAGACCACATCAAAAGGGGTCAGGAGTCATCGAGGCCTACCACGCAAGGAGGGTGGCGCCATTGATGACGTGCGTGCTCCTGTTGTATGCGATGGGGCCCGAGGCATCGTTCGACGGGACGGCGCTCACCGAGGGAATGCTCCCTAACTCCGAGATCGCGCAACGCATCAAGGAGGCGATGGAGCCTTCATGGGACAACGTGGGTGCCCCCTCGATTTTGTCTACCCGGTGCCGAGCATTCTCTGATATGGCATTGTCTTTGTAAGTTTCCCCTTCTCTTGCCCTCTCTTCAATTCATTTCCTGACCCCTTGACACTAACTTTGAGAGGGGCGGGACTAGCCAAGGAACCTCATCCTCACGGATCACCCAGTGCCGTTGCCGAGGGATTCGGCCATGAGGACGACCATCGCGCCAAGGGTGAGCGACTGAGGAAGGCGAAGGAGGACAAGAAGAGGAAGAAGCAACGGAAGCTGTAGATGCGGGAATGAGGGGAGGACATTGATAGTGATGATGATGATGATGACAAGGAGGTAGCCGACGATATTGAGTGGGACAACCTAAAGAACGAGGATGCACTGACATGTATTGGTTTGTCCTTACAGGCGTTGGGACCCTTCTCGTTCCACGGAGGGGAGGGTACGTCCAGGGAGCCGGTGGAGGTGGGCCGTACCGTCGGCCTGTGCTAGGAGTCAATAGGGGCAGGCGACTCTGCCGTCGTGCCCGAGGTGCTGGCGGAAGCGGGCGGCTTTGCCGTCGTGCCCCAAGAGCTAAGGGGAGCAAACCCCTCTGTCTAGGAGCAGGGGGCGGGCTTGAAACGGCCTCATTCCGATGAGGTGGAGGAAAGGTCGAGGGGTTTGCCCCCCAAATGCATCTACCGCCTAACGGCGCTGAGGTGATTTATTAGTTTCTCTGTTTTTTCTGCCTTGGTCGGATTTCATCGCGACTCATGCTTTTGGTCCCTTGCAGCATCGGCAGGTAGCGAAATCCTTTGGCGTTGGCGCTGAAGAAGAGCATCGCCCTCCAATTGAGGTGGCAACCGTCGGCTAGTGTCACGCCCGTTTCGGGCGGGAGTGGTGCCTGTGTGACCACGTCGCCGGCCGGTCAGGCGCTACCTACGGTGGCGCCCGTGCCATCGGTGGGATGGGTGGACGCGGGGCCTCAAGGGGCACCTTCAAAGGTCATAGAGCAGCCGGAGATGGCCGTAGTACTACTGCCAACGGTAGGACGGATGGGCTGCCAACCACACTCATGGCACTGACAGAGGCACGCGTGGCATAACTGGTCGTGACCCTATTGACGTAGGTGGAGGTGGCAGCAGCCGTGACAGATGGGTCATAGCCGGGCGCAACCATAGTGGCGCCTGAGGCACCGGCGCGACCCATGCCATCGGTTGCCCAAGTGACGGTGCCTGGCATGGGTCGGATGGAGGGGGACATGGCCGAGGGGTCCCTAGGAGTCACGGTGCTAGGAGAGAGGTCAGCGTCCGCATCGCTAACCCCCTCCATCACGCTGGGGCGTCGATGGGGACATCACGGCGAGAGGGGTCAGCGGCGCTTGGAGTCGGCGGAGAGTCGTCCCTGGCCTTGACGTCAGTGGGCAGCGGATCGCCTGCACGAGGCGAGCCCCTACTCTGGTGGACAAATCCATAGGATCTTGCGTTGACGCTTTTCACCCTTGACACCGTCGTCGAGAGCATGGAGTGGGAGAGCCTCAACGTAGGGATCGCGTCCGTGCTTGAGGCCCTATACCACGCCATGGGCGCATTGCACGACATCATCGTTCCCTCCGGCCGGGTATTGTTTGGTCCTGCTTTTTTCCCTTATCCTCCTTTATATGCTTTATGTATCCTGACCATCATCTTCCTGCAGTCCCTCATAGCTCACAGCCGAGGGAAATCTTAGTTCCTTCGTCAGCAGAAGGATGCATGGGATCACCTCATCGAGGAGGCGCGGCTATTTAGGGAGGTAATAGCTCAGCTTGTCGCTGCCCAGCAGAGGGTGGCTGAGCTGACTCCCCTCGTCGAGGAGGCGAACAATCTCTGATCGTGGGTGGCCGAGGCCAGTCGGGATGCTGACGAGGCCGAGAAGGCGTTCTAGGCCCTATCGATGAGGTCATGGAAGGACGATGAGAATGCCACTAGGGTCAAGAAGGAGCAGGATGAGTAGCTCTAGAAGGACGCCGAGACCCGCCAGCAGATCCTTGACCTTTTGGCCAAGGTTGAGAATTAAAGGGAACTGAAGCTGGGGGGCCGAGGAGAAGCTCGTGACCCTAGAGAAGAGAGGAGCCTAGAGGCTATGACGGCCGCTCGGCTATGCAAGGAGCAGAATGAACTGCTCCAAACCACGGAGAGGCTCCGCTCAGAACATGGCGTGGCTCGCGAGGAGCGCGACTAGGCTTTCTGAGAGCATGACCAGGCCTGCCAAGAGCGCGACGATGTGCAACAGAAGGTTGGCTCACTCCAAGCTGAGCTCAAAAGCGCGATAACCCAGAAGCTGGAGGCCGAGAGCATTTTTGCTGGGCTGGCTGTGGACCTTGCCGAGGTGAGGAGGAATCTTCAGGCGGAGAGTGACGAGCTCGGTATCCTGAGCACCGCCCTTGGAGTGGTCTGTGATGACCTTCAGGTGGTGCGGTCGGAGGGGACCAGCTCGCTCATGGCTCATGCCGTTGAGATCACGGCTTGTGTGCGCCAGCTCAAGAGGAGTGCCCTTTGTGCTGGGATCAATCAGTCCTTCATGATTACTCGTTCTCATTATGGGGATAGCATCGATCTGGAGGCGATGAGCCATGGCTACGCGCCAAGCTATGAAGTCCACAAGCTGGAGGAGATGGAGATGGCGGTGGCTCCCCTTTCATAGGACCTGGCGGACAAGATAGAAGACATAGTTCTCCCCCAGAGGGGCTAGTTAGTTAGATAGGTTAGGCAGTCGTTCTTGTAACAAGCGAACAAGTCCCAACCCTTCTGTATCATTTAAATAAACTTGTCATTCCATTTGATCAAATATGTTCTTCTGTTTCGGTGCGAATGAATTTGTTTTTTTCTCCCTTTTTATGTGTGAAAAGAGGTTAATGCGACCCTTCCGTTTGTTAAGACCGTAGAGTTTGAGGTGTAGGAGAGAAACTCTGATCACGCTGGTAAGCAAGAATGCCGTAGCCGCTGGGGCGTAGGTTTCTTGCAGTCCGACCAGCCTTACTCAGTCGTTCATTTCCGCAAGCCTTGCCACTAGGTTTTTTAACGTGAGGAAGGGATCGGGCATGACAATTATTTTAGAAAGAGTATATATGCCCTTATCAGCCCCCCGAGTGAGACCCGACCCCTTGCCGTTGCTGGGGTTGGGTGTCACTAAAGATCAAGGAAAGGATAGCGAAACTAGCAAGAAAAAGCGTCTCTTGTTTTAGAAACGTTATTCTTAGCTTTCACACATACCCCCTCCCTAGGATCTGAGCCATCATTCTGCGACCGCGCATTCGGTCTCCTTGCGAGTCCAACTTTCCTTGAGCCCCCGCACGTATCGGGGGTCAATCGAGGGTCGGCTCGTCTTTGTGATTGTCACCCCATTTGCGGTTTCCGCAACCGGAGGGGTTGAGCTAATGTCACTTGCCTCGATGGCTCAAGTGACACGCCCGGTGAGCTCGCTAACGGGCATGCTCAAGTGGAATTCGGGTCCGTCGTTCATGACAGGGTCGGCATAGCCCTCATGTGGCATTCCACTGCTCCTTAACCTGCCTCCCAGCAGATGCCCATGTCGCTCTGGAGAGCGACTCATGTGGCCCGCTGGCCTCCCTTTGGTGGAGATTCTGTGGGCTCGGCTTGAGGTTAGGATCGAACGAGAAAGTTGAGATGACCCTGTCTGCTTCTAAGCAGGTCGGGCGTAGGCCGCTGTTGCTCATCTGCGTTTTCTCCCCTAGCTCTATTCGACACGAGGTGGCCTTGAGCCCTTCGCAGGCCGGCCTTCGAACCCTAGTCAGTTGGATTCTCGAGTTAGGGTCTGGCGGCTCAAGCCCCCGAGCCCCGTTGGACTTGGTAGGGGTCGGAAGAATTTCATGCATCACCCCGTTTGTGGTTTCCGTAACCGGAGGGGCTAAGCTAACGACACTTTCCTTGATGGCTCAAGTGTCGCGCTCAGTGAGCTCGCTAACGGGAATGTTCGAGTGGAATCCAGGTCCACCGTTCGCTGACAGGGTCGGTATAGCCCTCATGTGGCATTCCACTGCTCTTTAACCCGCCTCCCGATAGATGCTCGTGTCGCTCCGGAGAGTGACTCAGGTGGCCTGCTGGCCTCTCCTCGATGGAGATTCTGTGGGCTTGGCTCGAGGTTAGGATTGAACGAGAAGGTTGAGATGTCCCTGTCCACTTCTGAGCGGGGTCGGGCAAGGCCACTAGGGCTCATTCGCGTTTTCTCCCCTGGCTCTATTTGACATGAGGCGGCCTCAAGCCCTTCGTGGGCCGGCCTTCGAACCTCGATCAGTCGCCACTCATATTGAATGAGACGACTACCGCTTCGTGATGCGACGCGAAGCGTTGTGATGCAGCAATTGCATATGTGATGCTTGGATGTATGGGATGAATGCATGGATGAATGTATGAATGAATGTATGAATGCATGCATTAGAATGGATGAATGAATGCTCACGCATTGGAAAAGTAAAGTGGGGGTTGGTAAAGTTACCTCGATGGCTCGAGTGATGGGTTCGGAGAGCTCTTACCGGATATGTTCGTGTGGGATCTGGGTCCGTCGTTCGTGATGGAGTTGGCGTTACGTGCATAGGGCATCCCCCCGCTCCTTACCCGTCTCTCGGCAGTGGCCTGAGCCGTCCGATCGACTTGGGCGACCTACTGTCCTCTCCTCGATGGAGATTCTGTAGGTGGGCCCCTCCAAACCCTTCCTGGGAAGGCGGAGGCTAAAGCTCGGGGTGCGGGGACAAAAACTCTGATCATGCTGGTGAGCAAAAGCGCCGTAGCCACTATGGCATAGGTTTCTTGCGGTCCAACCAGTTTGACTCAGAGTTTGTTTCCACACACCTTGCTTATAGTTTTTTAACGTGAGAAGGTGTCGGGCATAGAGAATTTCTATCGAATAGACACTCTTGCCGGCCCCCGAGTGAGGCCTAACCCCTTGCCGTTGCTGGGGTCGGGGGCTCGATAGCGAAGTTAATGAGAGAAAATGTGCGTAAATTAAGGGTGAAACGCTGGCGTAGGACTTGCCTCGATGGCACGAGCGACGGGTTCGTGAAGCTCTTACCGGATATGTTCGAGTGGAATCTGGGTCCGTCGTTCATGATAGAGTCAGAATAACCCTCATGAGGCATCCTATTGCTCCTTACCCATCTCTCGGCTATGGCCAAGCCATCCGATCAACTTGTGTGACCCACTAACATAGGACTTACCTGTGGAGATAGAGGATGAGATCAAACCCCCTAAGAAATTAGTTAGACAGATAAGCCAAGCGGCGAACTTGTAACAAATGAACAAGCTCTTAAATTTCATTATGGCCAAATAGCTTTTTAGCCCTTCTCCTCTTTTTGTATAAAAAAGTTAGTGCGTTTCGATCCTTTCTGTCATTAAGGCCGTAAAGCTCGGGGTGCGGGTGAACAAGCTCTGATCACGCTGGTAAGCAAAAGCGCCGTAGCTGCTGGGGCATAGGTTTCTCGTAGTCCAACCAGTTTTACTCAGCGTTCATTTCCATAACCTTAGCCTCTAGGTCTCAACGCGAGAGAGGGTTGGGCACGAAGAATGTTTGCCAGGTGGATATACTCTTAGACGCGTACCGACTCTTTCCGTAGCTAAGGCCAAAAAGCCCAGGGTGCGAAAAAAACTCTAATCACGCTGGTGAGCAAAGACACCGTAGCTGTTGGGCGCGTAGGTTTCTCGCAGTCTGACCAGTTTTACTCAGCATTCATTTTCCACAAACCTCACTTCTAGGTCTTAATATGAGAAAGGGTCAGGTGTAGAGAATGTCTACCAGATAGATACGCTCTTATCAGCCCTTGAGTGAGGCCCAACCCCCTACCGTTGCTGGGGTTAGGTGTCACTAAAGATTGGGGAGTTTGATAGCAAAACTGATAAGAGAAAGTGTGTGTATATTAAGGGTAAAAGCGACGTAGCTGCTTAATATTCCAGGCATTGACGAAGACTACGCCGTCGATGGTCTTGAGCTTGTAGGCGCCTGGTCGGAGCACCTCCGCGACAACGTACGGTCCCTCCCATGGTGGAGAGAGCTTGTGGTGGTTCTTGTTGCTCTAGACGTGGCAAAGCACTAGGTCCTCGACGTTGAAGGCCTGACTCCACACTCGACGGCTATGGTACCGGTGTAACGCTTGCGGGTATTTGGCTGAGCGGAGGAGGGCGACGTCGCGCATCTATCTAGTTCTTGGCATCTTCAGGGACACCTTGGCTCCCTGTTCACCGTATGCCCTGACCCTTGGCGCTCCATAGTTGAGGTCGGTTGGGAGGATAGGCTCAAAACCATAGACCATGAAGAATGGTGTGTAGCTGGTGGCCTGGCTAGGGGTCGTCCTTCGGCTCCAGAGCACCACGGGAACTTCCATGACCCATCATCCACCAAACTTGTTCAACTGGTTGAAGATCCTAGGCTTGAGGCCTTGTAGGACTATGCCGTTCGCGCGCTCGACCTGCCCGTTCATGCAGGGGTGCACCATGGTGGCCCAATCGACGCGGATGTGATATTCATCATAGAATTGGAGGAACTTGTTTTCGGTGAACTACGTGCCATTGTCCATGATAATGGAGTTTGGGACTCCAAAGCGATGGACGATGTCAAGGAAGAACATCACGGCTTGCTCGGACTTGATCGCAGAGATCGATCGAGCCTCTACCCACTTCGTAAACTTGTCTACGGTGATAAGCAAGTGCGTATAGCCCCTGAGCGCCCTCTTGAGAGGTCCGACCATATTGAGCCCCCAGAACGCGAACGACCACGTGATGGGGTCCGTCTAGACTGCTTGGGCCGGTAGGTGGGTCTGCCGAATCTAGTATTGACACCCTTCGCAGGTGCGCATGATCTGTTCGGCGTCGGCTACTATGGTCGGCCAGTAGAAGCCTTGTCGGAACGTGTTTTCTACTAGGGTTCTAGGTGTGGCATGGTGACCGCGGACCCCACCATGGATATCGCTTAGCAACCGCTTCCCTTGTTCAATGGGGATGCAGCGTTGCAGGATCCTAGTGTGGCTTCGCCTTTAGAGTTCGCCATCGATAACGACATGACTTGGAGCGACGTGCGAGCCGCCGAGCCCCCATTTTGTCCATCGGTAGTGCCTCATGGAGGAGGTAGTTGAGGTAGGGCGTTCTCCAATTGGCCATAGGGTCAGGCTCTGTCGCTGGATCCTCCTTAAGCTCCATGACTTTGGGGTCATATTTAGCCATCGGCTAGTCAGCCCCTGAGGCCTGGGTGGGCGGCCCATCACCGGCTCATTCTGGCTCCTCGTAGCAGACCGAGGGCTTGTGCTGATCACTGGCAAAGATGCCCGTTGGCACCGGCTCATGGCCGGACGCCGTCTTCACTAGTGCGTCGGCTGCTTCATTGAGACGCCTCAGGATGTGATTGAGCTCGAGACCGTCGAACTTGTTCTCCATCTTGGCGTTGTGGCAGCTCGACTCCTTCATGACTTGGTCGATGACCAGCTGGAAGTCACCCCGGACGTTGAGGCGTCGGATACCCAACTTGATGGCGATGTGTAGGCCATTGATGAGCGCCTCATACTCGGCCACATTGTTGAAGGAGGGGAAATGGTGGCGAACCATGTACCTCATGTGTACCCCGAGGGGTGAAACGAAGACTAGTCCCACGCTGGCGCCTTTCTTCATCAGCGATTCGTCAAAGTACATCGTTCAGTACTCTTGGTCGACGACCACTGGTGGCATTTGGACCTCGGTCCACTCTGCAACGAAGTCAACCAGCACTTGGGACTTGATGGCTGTCCGAGGGGCATATGAAATGCCTTGACCCAGTAGCTCGAGTGTCCACTTCGTGATTCTTCCCATGGCATCCTAGTTTTGGATGACCTAGCCGAGAGGGAAGGACGTCACGACCGTCACCAGATGTGACTCTAAGTAGTGACATAACTTTGTCTTAGCGATAAGGATGGCGTACAGGAGCTTTTGGATCTAGGGGTAGCGGGTCTTGGAGTCGGACAAGACCTCGCTAATGAAGTACATGGGATGCTACACTTTAAGGGCGTGTCTCTCTTCTTCTAGCTCTACCACCAGGACGACGCTGACCACTTGCGTGGTGGCCGCAATATAGAGCAGAAGTGGTTCCCTGTCGGTCAAGGGGACCAAGATCAGGGCCTTCATCAGAAGCTGCTTGACCACGTCATGTGCCTCCTAGGCCTCGAGCATCCATTCGAAATGGTCGGCCTTCTTCAGGAGCCGATAGAGGGGGAGACCTTGTTTGTCGAGGCATGAGATAAAGCGGCTGAGCGTGGCAAGGCACCCTATAACTTGTTGTACCCCCTTTATGTTCTGAATCGGGCCCATCCTCATAACAGCCGAGATCTTCTTCGAGTTGGCCTCGATGCCACGCTTGAAGACGATAAAACCCAGCAACATACCCCTTGGGACCCTAAAAATGCACTTCTTGGGGTTGAGCTTAATGTCGTTTGCTCGGAGTTTTGCGAAGGTCTGCTCAAGGTCGGCTACAACCTGGTCAGGCCATTTGGACTTGACCACGATGTCATCCACGTAGGCCTCAACGGTTCGCCCGATGAGGTCCCCGAAACACTTGAGCATACAATGGTGGTATGTAGCCCCTGTGTTTTTCAGACCGAATAACATTGTGACGTAGCAGAACGATCCGCATGGGGTGATGAAAGATGCCACGAGCTAGTCGGTCTCTTTCATCATGATCTAATGGTACCCGGAGCACGCCTCAAGGAAGCAAAGGGTTTCGCACCCTGAGGTTGAGTCGACTACTTGGTCTATGCATGGTAAAGGAAACAGATCCTTTGGACACGCTTTGTTGAGACTCGTGTAGTCAACACACATTCTCCATTTCCCACTCTTCTTTCATACAAGAACGGGATTGGCTAACCACTCGGGGTAGTATACTTCGCTGATGAATCTATCCGCCAAAAGCTTTGCAATCTCCTCGATGATGGCCCTGTGCTTCCCTTCGTCGAAGCAACGTCTGTGACTTATCTCGGAATGCCTAGCATGTCTGAGGGTTTCCATGCAAAGATGTCTCTGTTGGCACGGAGGAAGTCAGTGAGCACGCTTTCCTATTTGGAGGAAATCGTGGTGCCAATGCGCACCACTTTGCTCTTGGAGCTACTGGGGTCTATGAGGACCTTCTTGGCACCCTCCACTGGCTCGAAAGACCTAGCCGATCGCTTGGGGTCGGGTGCTTCTTCGGCGACCTCCTTAATGATGGCTGCAAGCTCCTTGGAGGCAACAATTGCCACGGTGTATTCGCAGCACTCGACCTCGCACTTGTAGGTGCACTGGAAGGAGGTGCCGATGGTGATGACCCCGCACGGTCCTGGCATCTTTAGCTTTAGATAGGTGTAGTTGGGGACGTCCATGAACTTTGCGTAGCATGGACATCCCAGGATGGCGTGGTAGGTTCCATGGAATCCGACCACCTCGAAGGTAAGGGTCTCCGTCCTATAATTGGACAGATCCCCGAACGTGACGGGCAGTTCGATCTGTCTGAGTAGCGCGACCTGCTTTCTAGGCACGATGCCATGGAAAGGCACCCTAGTTGGCCAGATGCGCACTCGGTCAGTGCCCATGGCATCAAGTGTTTCCACGTACATGATGTTGAGGCCGCTGCCTCCATCCATCAGTACCTTGGTGAGTCGCTTTGTGCCGATGATCGGGTCGACCACGAGTGGATATTGTCCCGGTTGCGGGATGCATTCCGGGTGGTCGGCCGATCAAAGGTTATGGCGGACTCCAACCATCGAAGGAAGGTAGGCGCAGCTGGCTCAGCTGTATAGACCTCGTGGCGCGCAAGCTTCTGGCAATGCTTGGAGTCATAGGCCACCGACCCTCCGAAGGCCTAAGGTCTCGGCAAGTCAGGGCTTGGGCTTCGGTCCTCGCCGCAGTCGTAGCGTCTACCATGACGAGGGTGGTAGCCGTGGCTAGCTCCCTCCCTCGCATTGCTGTGGGTACGTGATATGATCCCGCTAGGGTTTGTTCCCGATCTTTCGATGAGAGGTGTGGGATAACTCGATTGATGGGTGGAGACGACGTTCACGGCCCGACTACAGCCTTCCAAGCTGCGCCTTAGCAACCGATACACCACCTCCAACAGCTGCCGCGATCTTGTGGAGCGCGATCAACCAAACCACTAGGGTAATTCCTGCAAGCAATCGAGGAACAAGCAAGAACAAGTAGAACAAGCAACTCAATTGTAAATATAGAGATGAAAACCAATCTGAAATCACAAAGTTGGGGTTCTGAATCAAGTAGAACGGATGGTCTAGTCGACACACGCGTCTACAAGGAAGTAGCAATGGCTAAACTTTCAACAAAACAAAACCCCACTGTTCTTGGTGGTGGCTAAGGGGTATATGAAGGTGGAGGGACGTCCACCAAGGTGTTGGGGTCGTGTTCTAACCCTAGGACGTGTCCCTAATGGACCCGACTTGATACACGGCCCATTGGACCAAACTAAGGCGACGCAACACCTTTGGACAGAAAACCTCCCGGTAGTAATTCAGTCATTGCAGCCGCCTCAGAACAGATATGGATTTGATTCCAGATCCATATGGAAATAGACTTCATAAGGATTCCATAAAGTACTTGAACGCCCCAATCTGAGTCCGTATGCGACCGTGGTGAACATCACAAGTTGGAGCTATCCTGAAGTCCGAATCCAGCCCCAAAACGTGTTGGATTTGATCTCTTTCTTTCCTTGGACCAAAAGTGACGTGGTGTCCAGGTGGAGGACGTTGGGAATACTTGGATTTGGTCCCCAATCAACTTCATTAACCTTCCATGCTTTCCATATGCAATCAAACCTTCCCTTGATCCATGTAAGTAATTCTGCAAATAAAAATATACACATTTTATGGTGGAGCACCAATTCATCAAATGCATCAATGATAAGCCTCATATAGAATGGTTGCACCTTTGGTATAGAAGTGGTTGGCATGGTCATATTTGAGCCAATGATGTCCTCATCATTCTCCCCTTCTTGACATCAAACCGTCCTCGGTTTGACCTTTGTTGGAGGATGTGTTGTAGGTAAAAGTGAACCGTGCTTCCCTTCTTGATATTTATCCTGTTGCATATGGGAAAAACTAGGAAAACTTTGCAAGACATCATTAGTGTTAGTGCAGCCCTCAATTTGATCATGGTATTGTGGCCCAAAAGGATATTTCAGATTAGAGCAAATATAAACTTTATGCACTAAATATTCTCCTTTGCTGTCATATTTGCCAATTGCATGAAGCGAATAATGATTAAAACTTGGCAAACCAGAATCAAATTTAAGTTTCTCTTTTAGACAATTTAGATTACACAGAATATCAAATTCAATATAACCCAAAGTATTTAAAGAGGATAGCAAATTTAGTTCATCTTGTGCACATGTAATAGGATGAAAAAGCTTATCTTCAAAGACATTTGTATGGTTCCAAACCAAAAGTATCACACTTATTCGCTACTTGTGGCATAGGAGTAAAAGAATCATCAACACACAACTCCTCTTTATCACAAGGAACAGCAAGTAATTCATTTTGTGACAAAGGAAAATCAGTAGTGGGTTCCACTATTTGTTGCTCTTCATTAGCATGCGAGTGGACAAATTTTGGACATTTTGGGTCACATCATTCTTATTCACAGATAATAGAATCTCTTTTTCAGCATTTAGAGCAAGACAAAACAATTGACCAATATGGCAATATGATTTGCTAATTAACAAGGTTCGAATTTCAGAATTGAGCCCGCTCATGAACCTACTCATAACATTTTTCATGCATTCATCTAATCCACTAAACATGATACAAATCTTAAAATCATGGTAGTATTGTTTCACATCTTACTACCACCGCTTCAAGTTGTCTAATTTTGCAAGCAAATAATCAACATAATATGCGAGGAACGAATGCATCTCTAAAAAGAAATTTGAAGTCTTCCCAAGATTCTAGAACTTTGTTGTGCCTACAAATGTGTTTCCATTCCAGCAAAAGCATATTCAATCAAAACATTAGAGGCAATACAAATCTTTTGTTTCTCGAGACGAGTCATGCTCATCAAATTCATTATCTACTTTTAGCTCCCAATCAATGTAAGCTTTAGGATCAAACTTACCATCATATAACGGCAAGTGTTGAATGACATCCTGAATATGAGGGTCTAGTTCCAACAGCTCAAAAATTTCCGTATCACCTATCATGATTAGTAGAAAACAAGAAACACAAAAATAATATGTATCGTCCTATCAACTACTAGGATGTGTCGGTTGTAATTCTCTCAAACTCAACTTGTTTAAAACAAGCCCTTACAAGTTCTTACCAAGCCAAGCAGGAGGTGACGGCAACCAACAAGTCTGCAACCATGGAATGAAGTGTATCGGTGCCGCAATAACAACACCTGTCAAGCCATAGTCGAAATATGTGGAGCTATAGGTGGGCTGAAGCAAGAAAGTACTAGCACCACGTTTGTCACAAAAGCAAGCTGAATAATCGTTCAACGGCGGTACTGTGCTGGTCCTAGCCTAGACCGTGCTACAGGCGCGAGCCTGGACACAAAGGAAGTCACAACACACCACCGAAAACAATGGAGAAGCACAACGAACAGCCCCTTTTCTTCCTTTTCTTTTCTTTTCTTTTCTTTTTCTTTCTTTCTTTTCTTTTCTCTCTCTCTCTCAACGAACAGCCCCTTTTTTCTTTTTTTTCTTTCTTTTCTTTTTTTTCTTTTCTTTTATCTCTCTCTCTGGAGTAAAACCAAGCCAATATGTATGCACAATGTGGAGGAGTCGAGTATGTATGGACTTCTTTGCCTTTTCTGAACACTTCAATATATGTAGCACAAGTGCAAAAAGCAACAAGATTTAATAACACGGCAAGAACAACCAATTCAGAGTCCACAACGATTCCAACTCGGTCTTTATCAAGATTAGAACTCTAGAGTGAGCTGAGCTAATATGGATATGTTGGACGTGGAGAAGTTGAGTATAGATATGAACTCTTCTTTGCACAAAGATGTACTTAGATTCGGACTCAAAAGCGACAACAAGACAGCTATCAATTCGGACTCAAAACCGATTCCAACTCGAACTTCAACACCACATGGGATTCGGTCTCAAAACAAACTCAGATTCCTACTTAGACTTGAACACAAGGATGTATTCGGATTCAATAACAAAGGTTTATATGGTAGCACACGGCTGTGACTAGAACGTGACAAAAACTCGAAACTCTAAAGGACTAAAACTAAGACCGAAAACTCGACACAACCGATGCAACCAAAAACTCAACAAGCCCTAACTAAGCAAAGTGCTAGCAAAGGCTCAAAGGGTTTATTGGGATTATGAAGAACTAATCTACTAATTTTGTTTTGGCTTTTTCTAGACCACGGAGATTAAAAACAACAAAAGAACTGAAGTCTCTCACCGATCAACCTTGCTCTGATTACCAACTGATATGATCCCGCTAGGGTTTGTTCCCGATCTTTCGATGAGAGGTGTGGGATAACTCGATTGATGGGTGGAGACGACGTTCATGGCCCGACTATAGCCTTCCAAGCTGTGCCTTAGCAACCGATACACCACCCCCAACAGCTGCCGCGATCTTGTGGAGCGCGATCAACCAAACCACTAGGGTAATTCCTGCAAGCAATCGAGGAACAAGCAAGAACAAGTAGAACAAGCAACTCAATTGCAAATATGGAGATGAAAACCAATCTGAAATCACAAAGTTGGGGTTCTGAATCAAGTAGAACGGATGGTCTAGTCGACACACGCGTCTACAAGGAAGTAGCAATGGCTAAACTTTCAACAAAACAAAACCCCACTGTTCTTGGTGGCGGCTAAGGGGTATATGAAGGTGGAGGGACGTCCACCAAGGTGTTGGGGTCGTGTTCCAACCCTAGGACGTGTCCCTAATGGACCCGACTTGATACACGGCCCATTGGACCAAACTAAGGCGACGCAACACCTTTGGATAGAAAACCTCCCGGTAGTAATTCGGTCATTGCAGCCGCCTCAGAACAGATATGGATTTGATTCCAGATCCATATGAAAATAGACTTCATAAGGAGTCCATATGCGACCGTGGTGAACATCACAAGTTGGAGCTGTCCTGGAGTCCGAATCCAGCCCCAAAACGTGTTGGATTTGATCTCTTTCTTTCCTTGGACCAAAAGTGACGTGGTGTCCAGGTGGAGGACGTTGGGAATACTTGGATTTGGTCCCCAATCAACTTCATTAACCTTCCATGCTTTCCATATGCAATCAAACCTTCCCTTGATCCATGTAAGTAATTCTGAAAATGAAAATATACACATTTTATGGTGGATCACCAATTCATCAAATGCATCAATGATAAGCCTCATATAGAATGGTTGCACCTTTGGTATAGAAGTGGTTGGCATGGTCATATTTGAGCCAATGATGTCCTCATCAGTACGCCTATGGGCGTCGAGGGTATCCTGCGTGTCACGGTGGCGACCGATATGCTCATGCACCGGGACAACGACGCGTGGCCTATCGCTTTGCGGTGCTTGATGGACTTACGCATCCTTGTTGGGTAGCTCTAAGGGCGTGCGCTGGCTAGCGTCGAGCCCACGTCATTGGGACAACGAGCTCTTGGCCTACTGCACCACCACACGCTCGAGTAGCGTGCGAATCTCATGATAGGCTCAATGATCCTCAGGTGTCGTGGGCCCCGGGAGCCCCTAGAGCAAGGCCGCCATAGCAGCGATGTTCTGGCTTGCCCGGGCGAAGTGTGGGAGTGCTTCATTGTCCTCAATGATCCTTCGGTTCATGTTGCGGGCCATGGCACACGCACGCCCACCGTCTCCATGGCATTCGATCTCTCGCTCAAGCTCCGCGCGTTCCTGCTTGAGCTGGAGTCACGTTTCTTCGAGCTCTTGCTGTCGGGCCTTCAACTACTCCACCCGCAGACGGGGCGGGGCCCTAGCATCCCGCTCGGCCTCACCGTTGAGGTCATTCGTTGGGGTAGCCTCTTCTTTGTGGATGCTTTCGACATGTCCCTCGGGGGTACCTGCCATGAAACACTCATGAGAGGGGTGATGGTCCCCCTACTGTAGTCAGAGCTGGAGGGCGACTCCGATTCTCCTGCGAGGAGGTCATGGAAAGTCTCCGTGACATATTCGGTCATCCCCACGAACTCATCATTTGTAGGGGATGGAGGCGTGCGTTGCGCCATAAGGTGGCAACGGTCTCCGCGGCGTGGCGGAGACTGGACGGGAGCGTTGTCGGGGCGTTCCAGATGAGGTATTTCGGGGAGAGCGGCTCTCCTCCGGCGAGCTATGTCATGACATTAGCGAATGTGAAGGTGAGGTGGCACAGGTTCTCCCGGGATGGTCAGGGTCCTAGGAAGGCGCCGAGCTAGTGCCCTAACCTCCCGTAGTCGAAGCCGAGGAGCTAGTCGCTCTCGGGGGCGCGGGCCTCCGGTGCGTGTAGCTGTAGTTCCTCAAGCGCCTTGGTGATCACATCAAGGCTAGTGGAGTGGAGAGGTTGGATGATGATGGGAGTCCGCACCAACTCTCCCTCCATCGTGATGATGAAGTCTAGGTTCTCGACGCGCACATGCGCGCCCGGGACCTAGCCGACGTTGTGACTTGCCATCCGAGGCCTGGTTTGGATGTCGAGACGCGCAAAAGGCCCCTACCTGGCGCGCCAACTCTCGGTGTGTTGAGTCACCCCAACAAGTAAATTTCTAATATTGCGCGTCTGACTCGGATGGTGTGCTTAGAGGACACGAGGTTTATACTAGTTGGGGTAGAATGTCCCTATGTCCAGTTTGTTGCTGCTGCTTGTGTTACTAGCACTGAAAGTTCATAGTAGGGGTTACAAACGGGCGAGAGAGGAACGGGTCCCAAGTCTCTGGTTAAAGGAGTGAACGGGTGCTGAGAGAGCTGAGTTGCTGCTCAGCCGTGTGTTCGGGGTTCGATGGGTTTGTTCGGACCTGGCTTGAATCGATTCGATCGGTTATCCAATGCCCCTCAATGGAGCGCCCTGCTTTCCCTTTTATAGGACAGGAGAAAGCACGGGTTACAGCGGAGGGAAAGAGGAGAACGAGAGAGAGAGAGAGAGCCGAAGGCCTTCAGGATCATCGGGTCCTTCTCCTTCCTGCAGGTCCCGCCGACACTGTAGATGTCAACAGGGACGGTGCCACATCACGGTCTTGTCCGTCACTAGCGCCATGCGCAGGCATCGTCTGCCGGTCATGGCACTCTAGTCCATCATGGTGGATGTCGTGGTGAACCGACGTGCCGGTCAGTGTTCGTACGAGCGTTAAGCAGAACAGTACCGGTACGCCCGACGCTATTCTTGATGTGAATCCTCAGGTATGGCCCGTTGTGGCCACGGGTTACATCGGGGCATGCCGGTTTCTTCCTTGGCGTCAGAGTTTTGACCCAGGACCATACTCTTGGACCTGGAGTGGTTGGCGGCGGTATGGGACCCCATCGGGCGAGGCGGAGCCCGCACCCGAGGTGTCAGGCGAGGCGGAGCCTGCCCTCAGAGGTTGGGCGAGGCGGAGCTCGTGGCCTCGGGGTCGGGCGAGACGGAGCCTGCTCCCAGAGGTCGAGCGAGGCGGAGCCCGCGGCCTCGAGGTCGTGCGAGGCGGAGCCTGCCCCTAAAGGTGGGTCGAAGCGAAGCCTGCCCCTAGAGGGCGGACGAGGCGGAGTCCGTGGCCTTGGGGTCGGGCGAGGCGGAGCTCTCCCTCAGAGGTCGGACGAGCCGGAGCCCGCGGCCTCGGGGTCGAGCGAGGCAGAGCACGAACCCAAGGGCCAGGCGAGGCGAGCGCAAACCCAACGGTCGGGCGAGGCGGAGCCTGCGGCCTTGGGGTCGGGCGAGGTGGAGCGCAAACCCAAGGGTCGGACGAGGAGGAGCCCACGGCCTTGGGGACGGACGAGGCGGAGCCCGTGGACTCGGGGTCGGGCGAGGCGGAGCTTGCACGCCTGAGGGTCGGTTCGAGCCGTAGTCGCCCTCTTGACTGATCGGATGAGTCAATGTTGATGGTCATTAGCTCCTCCTCTTCAGGTACCATAATATTGGTCTCCGACACTGTTGACCGTTGTCGTGATTCATAATGGCACTTTCTAGGGCCAGAGTGAGATGCTACTGGAACCACATATAGCTAGACTATATACTATATTTCCCTTTAGATCTCGTGTTGTATTGCTTGCTGTAGACACCCAACACTACTTGGATCCTCACTACTTCAGTAGAGCAAGTGAGCAACGAGCTGAAAAGTGCTATGAGACACTTTAAACAATATCCATCTAATCAATCATTCAACTGGGCTTTCATATATATAAAAAAAAACGACGACATGCATGTCAGCTCGATCGGACAAGATCAGTACGTTACCATAATAGTTTTCTGCATGGCAAAAACATATATCTAAGCGATGCATGCATGCGTGCATGCATGTTTCTTCTGCAGGGATGGAGGGCCAGAGGCGCGCAGCAAGACGCTGCCTCGCACGTCCTAGGCCAGGACAATGCTGCGCGGCGTCTGCCTGCAGGCTTTGCTGACACGGCCATCTGCAGGCAGAGACCATCATCGTGGAGCGCAGGTGTTGCAAGCCGCTGGTCGTCGTCGACGGCGGCGGCGGTGCCTTCGCCGTCGAGCGGCAGGAGTAGCATCAGCAGCAACACGGAACAACCAGCATGCAGCTGGACGATGACGAACAAGCATCAGCAGCAGCAGGTGCCATCAAGGATCGCGGTACCGAACCTGGAGATAAGCCTGGGGAGGCAGGGATGGCAACACAACCTGCAGGATCACCATCAGCAGCAGCAGCAGCGCAGCGGGGAGTCCACAGCGCCAAAAGAGCTGACCCTCCTCAAGTGCTTGTGATCGAAATTAATAGCTAATATATTCTTGATCGCCTAATCACTTCTAGATAATTTTATCGAGATGGGCAAGGGAGGTTCAAGGCTGCAAGCAAATGACCGACCGACGACACTAGCTAGAGATATATTTGCTGCTAGCTTCACGTAGTTCTTTTTTGTACTTTTGATCTATCCATTAGCTTCATTTTGTGGTATATGCATGTCATTTGAGCTGATGTGTTCTAGTAGAGACTGTTAGAAATCGCGTAAATAAACGAGCTGCCCTTCTCAATATGTATATATGGTGATTAATTTTTTTAGAGTTCTATATACGGTGACTAATCAAATGATTTTACTTGTGCTTAATCTTTTTAATGGCAAAGTAAGATCACCATGTTCAAGTACAGTTGATAGGAAAAAGAGTACTAATATGCTGCTAGACAGTATACACTATGTGAAAACCCACCTAGTGATGCAGAAAAAGTGGTGGCTCGTCCTAATGAAGAGAACCCACGTCACTTATCTCTATCTGCCCTTCAAGTCAATAACAGACTTTTTTTCGCGACCGTGCCATAGCACATATTTCATTAAGAGGAAGTCAACTTTGGACCTATCGCTTTAATTTGATAAGTTAATAATGACTTGGTTAACAATGCCCACCGCTAACTTCAGTTGACAATGTCATTTGCTTGAGCTTCCAATAGTCCCATGGCAGGAAGCGGAACAACCAATTCAAGACCAAGTAGTCAACTCCCCTGAAAACTTCATAGATGAACAAATCCCTCCTAATATATTGATTGATCTATCCAACCAGAAAGACAACAATGATGTTGAGCCTCAAAACCAAGAAAATTTACAAATTGGTTTTGTGATGATTGAAATGATCCTTGTAGTGCTCTTGTCTTTGAAGAGTACTCCAGTATTGCTGCACCCATTTTTCCGAAGGAAGCCAAGCATATAGCACCAAATATGTGTGCCCTCACTGTATGTGTGCCTAGGATGTCCACAAAACACACATATAGCACCAAATATGGAAATTAAAAGTAATGTTATTAAATAGTGTAAACATATTTATATTGACACTTACATCTTAACACAACACAACACAATAAAAATGATTCTGAATCTTGTCTTATGGCTTCCATTCTTCATAGGGATGTCTGACTGGGGAGCATATGCCTAACACTCCTGGTACTTCTTAGAAAACTCAATACATCCACCATCTGTACCCTCTCATCATATCCGGAATTTTGTTGAACTTAAGCTAGTGTGAGCTCACATTAATCAACAAGTATAACATGAGTTTATACAAGGCTCAAAACGCTACACTGTTGAACTATGGTAAGCACTTTTAGTTGGTCACGTTTTATTCTTTCAAACCTGAGTAACTAAATTATGCTTAAGCCCCACAGTGTAAGTAATTAGAGATTGCAACAAGATTAAGTCATATGCCAAACCATCCATGGTAAATCAGCTAATAAAAAGGATCTTGACCGCTCACCGAGACCATGACTCGTATATCAGATTAAATAACTTTGAACACTGTGCACAATTTTACCAACAGGTCATGATCCCCATTTGTCGGAGGTAACTAGCATACAAAACACTTCCAAGGTGAGTCGATATGATTTTACCATGAGCTATTCCAAAGTCCCCCTAACAAGTTAGTAGCTGTGAGATTTTGGATTTACCCAGTAAATACGGATACCCTCCTACCAAAATGGCACACACCATCACAGCAACACACGCAATGATAAAAAGCCAAATCACACTCAACAAGGCACCCCCTCTTTGGCCTTTCCATAACCATTAACAAGCCAGAGTAGTTCAAAGTAGTAAGACAAGACTACAGTCTTATAACCCTCGTGGTTGTACTATAAGTCCTAGGTTGCCTTTGGGTGGTCACCGGAGTTATCCGGTGAATGGAGTTTGAGATAGAAGAAAAGAAAGGTGCATGATATACTTCTGGTGTGCATTGGAGTTATGTAATAGAGTTAATGCACAAGTGGCAGAGAACATACGAGAGCACTGGAGGTCTCTGGTGAAGGCACCAAAGTTATCATGAGCTGCATTCCATAGAGCTTTGGACTAAGCACCTAATTTTCTGGTGGTGCATTAGACAAACCACTAGAGTTATGGAGCAACGGTCAACAATGACTAGATAGCGAGGCGTAGGGCACCAGATTTCTCCAATGTGGTCACCAAAACTATTCAGTGCTCACTGCCAAAGCAGACCCTATTCATTATGTCTAGTTGGGGATATTTATACCCTCATACCCAACCATTTGGAGTGTATTGGAGCTGATTGAAGGTGTAGTTGAGTTAAGGTTCATATCTAAGACACCACATGTGCTTAAGAGAATATTACGACTTAACAAAAGCATTAAAATTAGTGCTTAGGCTACTTCAAGCCACATTAGCTCTTTGCTTTAGGTGTAGGCCTAGAGTTTAGTGAGGTTTGCACATCTCTTTGCCATCAGTGCTTGTGTGTGACGATGTTCTACATTTTGGGGCTTGTAAGTCTTGTGAGATCACTCCAACTGTGTTTGTTGAGTGGACGCCGATTGTGTACGAGGGAGGAGAGGCCCTCGGCGTTTTAGCCGAAGCTCTACCAAGTGGAGACAGTGGAGGGCATCTGGTAGACGCTTGGTGGAGAACCACCACTTGCACATGGGGAAAGCCCTTGAGCTATCCACAGTGTTACCCGGTTGGAAGCTTGGTCCTTGCACAAGCATCCTTATGAGGGGCTCCAATGAGGACTAGTGGAAAGTATGAGCTTTCCAATACCTTGGTAAAAACAACATCATGCTAGAGTTTGCATTCTCTAACTGTTTATATTCTATATTTAAACTTTTGTATTGCTTGGTTGTATGCGTTTACCTTCATAGCCTAGTTTGCTAGGTTAGTTGATAGAATTGTAACTTAGGGTGCAAAATTCTTTGGCATCAGAGAAAGCAACACTTAGAAAAATATGTTGCATATCTAGATAGAACTTGAGTATGTTTTAATAAGTGGCTTTTGGTCTTCGTTTTAAGTAACCTAATTCAACCTGACTCTTAGAGATCACGGTGCCTTCAGCACATTTACAAGCAAAAGGTCTAAATTTAGGAGAATAAATTTGAGGTTAAGATAAATTGTATTCTAAATTAGGTGTATAATATTCTAGATCAGAAAAATAAGATTCTGGCCCAATAATAGGAAGAAAATTAAATTAAACAATAATAAAATTAAAAGGGAAAAGTAAATAATATACATTCCAAATTAGAAAAATAACATTGTTCCAAGTTTAGGAGAATAATATTCCATGTTTCATGAAAAGAATATTGGATTCATAAAGAAAAAATACTCGAGTCCAACATAACAATATTATGTTTTTAGAAAAATAATATTTTAGGTTCACGTGAATGATATATATTCTAGGTCAAGAGAATATTCTAGTCCTTGAGTAGAAAGTAAAATAAATGAAAATTATGAATAGATTGAAACTTTGGTCTAGGAGAATAATATTCCATGGTTAGGGCAACAATATTCTATTTCAAAAGAAAAGTATTTGGTTCTATGAGTGCAAAGAAAATAGAAAGCAAAGAGAATAATATTTTGGTTCATGAGGAAAAAAATCCGGTTGAGGAGAATAATATATTCCTATCTTAAAAGAATATAGAGAAAAAAAGAAATAAAATTAAATGGAAGGATGAATTGCATTTGAATAAACAAAAGGAGAATTGAAATACAGAGGAAAATAAAAAAATTAAATGAAAAAGAGACCACGTTACCATGGCAAAAAAAAACTAAAAGAAAAGAAATGAAAAGAAAAATGTTGGATGTGCCAAAATGCGTGCGTGCTTAGAAGAGGTCAAAAATAGGGCCCAATAATATTGTGCTCTAGGCTCCAACGCGTCAACAGTAATGCAATTGAATTGGGCCCAGGACTGAGAGTGCTGGCCAAATGTATTTGTTTGGATTCATGACGGCCGGGCCAGATGGCCCAAAGAGGATTCACAGCTACCTAGCACTGTCTAGATAGGGTTTGCCGAGTGTATTCTCTCGGGCACTCGGCAAACAAGGTTTTTGTCGAGTGCTGCGCTAAAAACACCCGGCAAAAAAAAAAAAACACTCGGCAAAGATAGGGTTTGCCGAGTGTTTTTTTTTTGACACTCGGCAAAGAAGTAACCACATTTTTTTGCCGAGTGTCAGGCAAACCATTTGCCGAGTGCGCGATAAAAAACACTCGGCAAATAGTTGTTTGTCGACACTGTAGATGCCGTGTGCTGTTTGTTGAGTGTTACACTCGGCAAAACCTTTGCTGAGTGTTTTTTAGTCTTTGCCGAGTGCCTGTGGCACACGGCAAAGTTACTATTTCCGGTAGTCCTGGTGTGCGAGTAGGCATGTCCATTACACAAAACTATAGGGATTCCAACGAAATCATAGGCTTATCTGTCAGCTTTAGCTTCCGATGTTCAGTAAGCTTTGAAGTGTGTATTGTATGATAAAAAAAACGTTTAACATGTATCGTGTATATTCCAAAATAAAGAAAATGATTGACCAAGTAGTCTTCGTCGAGCTAGGGATGACGACCAACTGTGAAAGACGAGTTAGATCAACGATCCGAGCACGGGATCGGATGAAGCTGACAGCCAGCATGTCTCCGTCTCGTTGGTACTACTATCTTGGAGTAAGTCTCTACTAGATCGGTTCGGAGACATAATAATTGAGTCATTGAAGAAGCTTTCATTTTGGTATCTTTTCACGTCTGTCAATTCTTTCTCGTGCATCGTTTTCGCTGGCAGTCCATATCCGTGGCCGTGAGTAGATACATTTTCTTTTTCTCGAGCCGCCAGGCTAAAGCCGTTGTCCAATGTCCAACCAAGGACGACGTCCCGGTCCCGGTCCCGGTCCCGTCGAGGAGGACGGCGCCGCCCACGACGTGCCGCCGCGAGGCCATGCCGGAGGCCACCGTCTACCTGCTGCTCGACCGGTGCGCGCCCAGCTGACGGATGGGATGACGGTGATGAGTGACTCAAAGAGTGCATCTATGTACGTATCTGTGTAGGTGTCCCAATGCAAATAACTTGGCCTTAGCTAGCTTGCCGTGTTGCAGTTCCACCGTGGTTCCTGTACATCCTTAGCTTGTTGCACATAATTTATGTATGTACAAATTTCCTGTAAAATAACGGTTCCTTAGCTTCCTTTTCTGTTTTCTGTTCCCTATGTAAGTCTGCATCCTGATATTGCACATGTGAAATGAATGAACAATAAATAAGAGCATGAAGAGAACGTCAGCATTGGGATCAACGATTCACCATGCAAATATGGTTTTTCTTTTTTTTATTATAGATATAAAATATAATGGAAATAATACAATCTGCTTCGTCCTCCGATCCTAGGAAAGAAATCAGGTCAAGCTTATTATAAGTTCCTCCAAAACCAAAGTAAAACCGAACTCACAGTCCCACACAAAATTAACCTTTAATCCTAAACATAAAAGACCATTCACGGAAGCAAAAAATTCATAAATATGTTTTTTTAGCTCGGTTTATTCTTAACCAAATCACAATTACGCCATATTTGTTGAAATCGAAGGATTAATTCTGCGATTTCAGTCAACCATTGAGCATTGATGAGGAAAGCAAGCGGTAGCTTCACAAGACAACTCGATGTTTTTTTCGTGCGTGGTCTGTGTTCTCTACGATAATTGCAAGTATAGTCACATTCTGAAAACGTTGGATGATAAGGACATTAGCAGTCAGTTACACGGATGTCATCTTGGTCAAAAAAGAAAAAGAAGCAGAAAAAATCTTCGTTTCAGTGTAAATATCAGCTGCCTAACTAAAATTCCTCGTGCCCACAGTAGAACCAACACGTTAGATTTTCAACAAGCAAATATGAGCTGATTGCAAAAAAGTATGTTTTGTGTTACCTGAGAACAATAAAAATCTAGTTTACTCTCTAAACTTATTGCTCATTCATATTACATAAAAAAAAGTATGAAACTAGTACTAAACATTTACTAAAAAAATATGATATATTTTTAGTGGTCTGATTGAGTTATTTGGATTTTATTTGTTCCTATTCCTAGTATTTGTAGTCTATGGTCATGTACATTATTTCTATTTCAATTATTGTTTTGACTATTTATACCATCTAGGCGTTGCAACTAGTATGTCATTTGCTAGCCCTCAAAAAAGATTTGGTTAATTTGACTCCAACATATCTGGTATTATTTTTGCATTTGGTTGATCTTCGAGTTTAATACAGAACAAAACAATAACTTATCAATAATGGGCACAACTAAGAGTAATAAAACATTAGGAACAATTACAAAAAGATCCAAATAACTTCAAGCATTGCAGTAACAGATATATTGTATTTTTTATAAAAAAATACCATCGGTTCCAAATTTTATTTAAAATAAATAGTAAATGAATTTTAATAAAGTAAACTATCTTATTGTTTCCAGAAAATGTAAACCAAATTTCAAGCTAGCTAGATGACCAACTTATTTCAAGTTAAATGTCTAAAACCAGACTCGAGGAAAGGTGGGCTACTAGCCGAACAAGAACTTTTCCCTTTATTCAAAACAATAAGTGAACTTGATGTACTCAAACATGAACCCTGCTATAGTATTGGTGCAACTATTATAGCGACGAGTGACAAGGACTAGGGAAAGGCCCAGTCAATGTTTGGACTAATGTGCTTAATATAATGTATTTTCACCACCCGTCTCTCCAAGTCAAGCCTCTTCACCAAGTCATCACCAATATGCCTTATGACCATGTGTAAGAAAAGCAATGTAAGTGATGACTCCTCCGATGTAGAAGAAAACCTACTTCACTTGCTCCGTGAATAAGAGAGGCTTTTAAAAAGACAATCTAAAGAAATTAAGGCCCTCGAAGAAAATAAAGAACTCAGTCCAACTTTGTCACTCATTATAAATCATTGCTTAACAAATTTCATTTGTTAGACAAGGAACATTGTGAGTTTAAATCCAAATTTGAGATCCTTAATACAAAAGAGCCTCCCTTGTGCATGAATCAGTCTACCTCAAGGTCAATTCCTATTTCTAAGGTAATGCCTCCACCTCTTGTGAACTAACCACTTGCAATGGAGTTTGTATTGAGAAAGTTCTTGAAGAAACTTGTGATGACTTCATTGTAGACGAGAACACCAAGCTAATGTAAGAGGTGGAGAGGCTCAAGAAGGGCAAGCACGCCATGAAGGATGCCTAACTCAATGAGGACCATCCGAGCTAAATAAAATAAACGGAGTGCCATCGAATTGACCAACCACTGGTTGTCGGTTTTGGACTCAGCTTGGATACCCGGAGCCCATGTAATCGACACTACTAATTTCCCTAGGCGGCGTATGTACCATGTTTTTAGATGGATGCCTTAGCTATTGCACTATGTAAAGGTAGTTTAGAGGTGGAAACCACAAACAATAATCATATTAGGGTGGAGCAATGTTGAGTTCTCAGCGATGAGGCCCCATCCTCATTGTCTCAAGCAAACACTAGCATGGAGCAGCTGCCCCATGATATCCACAAAACCCTCTTTAATTGCATTGTCTGACAAGGCTAGGATGTTGTTTGAAATAGACCTATGACATGGGTGTTGTTTTAGTTGTACTCGAGCCAATCAAAGGTTGTGAGTGTGATGTTGGGCATGCTATGAGACTAACCCTAGCAATCCTTACCATCCTCAAAAGATTACGAGTAAGCCACTAAAGGGCTGAGTGAGTTGGGTGGACTGTTTTCATGCAATCGAATATAAGCTCTATACCATCTTCAATGTCTAGCTTGGCCAAACACATCATCCATGACATGTTTGGAGGACTCTATATACACCAAACAACCAAGCTTTTGCATTAAATTGGATATATTACAAGATGCTTAACAATTTGTACTCACATACATAGTCGTACTCGAAAAAAATTACACACATACGCCCTCTGTTTGGTAATACAAGTCATTCCGACCGGCTATCATTGTAGTACAACATTGCCAACTACTCTTGAAACATAGTATGCTCGAATAATCTATCGGATCATTTTTTTAATTTTAAGCATTTTTCCTTCCCCTGGTAAATATAAAATATTTGCTAAAATTATTCATATTTATTAGTCATATGACTACTACTAAAAAACATAGTTATTAATATCATGCGCCTAATTTCTTGATAGGGTTTTCTAGAACCATGTTTGAGACTTTTGGAAGAAGCTGGATGTGGAAGCCATCTGGAAATTGCGACCCCGGATAGAATACCATTGTCCAACCGCTGACGGTTTTCCACCTATTTACGAGAACACAATATTGATTTTGTCATGCAGTTGATAAGTACTTTTGTATATTGATGAAAATTTAATAGCTGTCTCCCCCCTACCCTCTCTAAAAGTGAGTTTTTTTACATGTAATTTGTGACCAAGTAATGGAGGAACATAGCCATTTGCATCTTGGAAAAATCAGCACCAGCACATAGCCGCAAACCACCCCCAAAGGCCATAAAGTCCTTAGAGGCACCGACTGGTTCAGGAATATCCTATAGATAATGCACACATGTGTGATCTTTGGGCCAGGGATTTATCTGTTGATCTGATTTGAGTTTATTTCACATATATACCTTCCATCTCCATGGATTGAATACTGAGGGGTCCTCGTAAACCTTCATATTCAAGTGTGATGCTAATGAACAGATCATGATCTTTGATCCTTTTGGAATTGTGTGCCCTGAGTGCATAATATGTATAGCATCATAATGGATGGATTAGAACATCGATTTATATTCTCTTAAATATGTAGTAGAAAATGTAGATAGAATATTTTTTATTGGACATGATGGTGTGTGTGGTGGTGGTGGGTGGGTGGGTGTGTGGGGGGGGGATTATGCATACCATTTATGTGCACATCCTGATCTGCTTTCCTGAACATGACCAGTGCGATGTTTGCCAGCCTTAGAGATTCATGTATAACCTATGTGACATAGAAAGCATATTAATCCAAGAGAACCATTTGAATTCTGCCATGGACAAGATATATTTGTATGTTTTTCAAATTTATTTTCTTTTTTTTACAATTATGTCGGTACATACATGAGATGTGAATTTCATAGACTTGTACTCCTCCCACGTGATATCAGAGTCTGGATCGACCCTTCTTTCTAGGATTTTTTCATGCTCCTCCTGAAAACATCACACATCCAAATACGAATTCGATGTAAACGTTGGTATGTTCTGATGATACATATTTTCCCTGAGAACTGGACACAATCAAATATTTGTGGGAACAAATTAAATAACTTAATCTACTTAATGTTAGTTCTTGCAAAGCTTTGGGGTTGTCCGTCAAATACTTGAGTATGACGGTCAATACCATCGATGTCGTCTCATGGCTTGCAAAGAGCATCGTGAACAGCAAGTCCAACGCGGTGCTCTCGTCCATTATAGGGTTTGGCTTGTTCAGTTCATCGATCACAAGATCGAAGAAATCCACGGTCTCGCGATCCGCTGCATTCCTACGCTCAACGAGCTGCTGCTTCAGCATCTTCATTACGTTCTTACGCCCTTGCATGCATTTGTAGAAGGTTGTGCCAGGAATGGGAACTGGAAATGAGAGTAGCCCCGAAGTCCAGTCGTGGAAGCATTCCCACAACCTTCCTCCTCATGCTGCATCAGCATGGCTGATCAGCTTTATATATATATATAAACACGGCACATGAACTTTAATTTGCTCTGTCAGTTATATTGCGAGAGACCTCGATCGGCTCTGTTGTTATTACTATGGCGAAGAGGAAGCTAATAAAGAACTAACCCTGGAGATGGCCGTCCTGACCTCGACGTCCCGCCTGCCGAGCCATGAGCGCAGCTCGTCACGCGCGCTCCGCTGCACGTCACGCAGCAGCACGGAGAGCGCGGATGCTCTGGTGGCCAAAGAGACGGAGCACAAGGGTCCTCATGTGGCGGTGGAGCACGCCGATCTTAGCGGTGATGTTGTCGGGGCCGAAGACGCGCATGAAGGAGGGCGGGTACCAAATCTGGAAGCCGCGCTCCTCCTGCTTCAGGATATGAGCGTTCAGCTCTGCGTCCAGCGACACGATGAGGTCCTCCCCGACTAGGCTCGTCCGGAAGATGGGGCCATACCTGCAAACTTCAAGTCCAAGCATCAACATCGATCCATTACTAGCATGCAATTCCTTTAATTACAACCACGTACGTACGTGATTAGTTATAAATCGCTCAGGATCATGCATCTAACTAGGGGGTTGCAAGGAGGTCATCGTCGGCCGAAGACAAATCACAAATATGCAGTCCATCTTTTGCAAAATGCAAATGCAATATGTTTTAGTACGTTTTATTTATCCTACGTCATACTCATAAATATGACTCTAAGTTTAACTAAGTTTTATGAAAAGATGTACTAGTTCTGAACATGTGACCCCTTTGTACCAAAATAAAGAATTTATTGCGCTAGAAAAAAGCAATCTCTTCCGGAATATAACAACCTGTTAATTGAGGGGCATCATTTAGATAAATTATTGGCATGTGTTATTTGTGTTGGTGTAATTGATCAAGATGCATCGTAGCTACTCCCTCTGTTCTTGAATTAAGGCAATTTTCAGATAAAATAAGTAGCCTACTAAAATACCACATTACTTCTCATTCATTAGGAAAGAGTGAGTAGTTCGATTATTGTTTTCCTAGTTTAAAAGGAATCTTTACATGTTATTATTTCTTGCCATGAATTTGAGAGGAAAGTATGGTGTACATAGAAGGAAAAGGGTATTTGGTTAATAAAGACAGAGGAGAGAGAGAAGTTGAGGACCTAAAATACTTTATATTTTAGTATAAATTTTGAATCCTCGATTACTTATATTTTAGAACGGAGTGAGTAGTTACCTTATATTCTTAAATCTGTCCTAAAATCTTTTTACATTTGTGGACGGTGGGACTATAACATTAATTTAGAGTCATTTTTATAAAATATAGAGTACTCCGTATGTCTTCAATATCATAGTGTATTTTATTTGGTATTGTACATATTTGGGGACGGTGGAACTATATAAAAATATAAAATAGAGCATTGAATTAGCCCTGCTGATGAATAAGATGTGCATGTGCGTCCGAAGAAATCTGTGGTGCCATTTGCCAATGAGCTGTGAGCATGCACGGTCCTTGTTGCCGATGGGTGCAGCGGCGGCGCTCGTCACACTCACACCGTACCGGCTGGTGTTCTAGCCCTGTTGAACAGCCTATTTCTGTATGGAACCATGAAAGCTACCTAGTATATAGACTAAAATAGCTCCAACTCCCAGAGCCAAGGTCACGGATACAGCAGCCAAGTAATGCATCGACATTATACTCTACTAAAAGTGTAGCTCATCAAGTAATATGTAAGGGGGGACTCAGCTACCTCTCATCAGCTTTCAATTTGCTTTTTATGTATGCGCGCGGCGATGCCTATATATAGATAGATGTAGCGGCTAGCAGGTAGCTTGCAGGAGGAACTAACTAGTGTTACATTGTTACGTCACTGCAACCGATCAGGATGGAGCACTAATCATGATCAGAAGCATATTATTCACGTGCAGTACAGGGATGGACCATCAGAAACCCTGTTTTCAGACCCCGAATATCCATCAAGGTCACACTGCAAATCTGCAGCCGAGAGGACAAACACTACCTAAAAAACGGTTTGTAGCAACGGGATAGTTTTTTTAGAGTGGCTGGTGATGAAGCTGCCCCTACAGTGACGTGCTCGGGAGCCCAGAGACCAGCCGTCCCTACAAATAGAACAGCAGGGGCGGCTGGTCATACAAGCCGCCCCTACAAATGGGTCGGATTTGTAGGGGTGGCTCACTCACCAGGCGCCCCTGGTATTGCTATTTGTAGGGGCGTAGGTGATTGAGCCACCCCTATAAATACCCGAGTATAAAATCCTCCGATTTGTAGGGGCGGCTTAATCACCAGCCGCCCCTACAAATGACCCTTGTAGGGGCGGCTGGTGATTGAGCCGCCCCTACAAATGCCCGAGTATAAATACCTCCGATTTGTAGGGGCGACTCAATCACCAGCCGCCCCTACAAATGACCTACATATAAAGCAAACTGCAACACCTTCTTTCTCCTCGGGTCACTCACTCCAACCCGTGAAAAAAAGGTGGAGAGGCCTTAGGCACCTTCCAAAAATTGCTCTACTAAGATGGGAAGGTTTTGGTCTCAAATCATTTGGTGGAGAGGTTGTAGACAGTAAAAAAATACTATTCCACACTTTTTTTAAAGTTTTAATGGTTGGTTAGTTAGTAATTAGAGTTTTGCTTTTCTCTCTCTTCTATGGTGCTTAAGCTACTTATGAAGCAAATTAGATGCAAGTTTTGAATGTACTAGGGTAAATTAGGGAGGGGAACAAGATCATACCCTTATTTGGTCCATGTTTCTTGATTTTAGTGAACAATTAGTTAGTTTTATGGATGTTTCATGTGCATGTAGATCTAGATCTAGGGTTTGGTTTTTTTATTAATTTTGTTTTTGTAAATTTATGTTTGATGAAATTGGACTAGGGTTTGCATGAAAGATATTGGGTAAAATATTAATTGTTGCTAATTATTGTCTTTGAAATTATTTATTATAATCAACAAATATGTATTTTAATTATTTTTGGATAAATAGGCCATTAATTAATTTTCCTCTACCATGGTATGTTTGTATGCTTCATGTAATTATATTTTATTTATATTCATATATATCTGAAGTATATACAATTATTCTCAAGTAATTATTAATTTGATTTATTTTTATATATATCTGAATAAGTAGTTCTTTAATGTTTGTTTTGTTGTTGTTGTAAAAGATGGAGCACATGAACTCTTAGATGTATGGTTCGTTAAGGTTCAAGGCAGGTTTTCATGAAGAAGTGGATAAATTTATTGAAGCCGCAAAGAAGCATGCAACGACATTGACAGAGAATAAGGATACAATTATTTATCGCTGTAAAGATTGCAAGAACCATATGGCATGTCCAGATGTGACTATCATCAGATCATATTTGATTATGCGAGGATTTATTGAGGACTACACAATGTGGATTCATCATGGTGAAATGGTTATTGTTAACGACGAGGATGAGGAGGAATACGACGATGAAACCCTAGAATCCCTGTCCCAATATTCAGCAGAGCTTGATGCATGAATGGATTTCGAGTTTGGCAATGAACAAGGTGGTGATGCTGGTGGTTGGGATGGTAACAACGAAGGTGGTGCCAATAATGATGGTGGAGCACGTGTCGGGGATGAAGATGATTTGGAGCACGACATGGTGGGATGATGAGCGCAAGGTGGATGATGATAAGATTGCACACCCGGCTGATTGTAATCAGTGGCAAAGGTTCGATGAGAAACAGAAAGAATTCAGCGATGACCTAAGAAATGTACGGTTTGGCTTGAGCACCGATGGAATGAATCCCTTCAATGAGAGGATCAGCGACCACAACACTTGGCTAGTGATCTTGACCATGTACAACATCCCAACATGGTTGTGTCAGAAGAGAAAGTACCTTCTCCTCACTATTCTTATTTCTGGCCCTAAACAACTAGGCATTGATATAGACGTGTTCCTCGAGCCTTTGATGCAAGAAATGGAGAGGCTATAGAGGCATGGGGAGCCGATGTACGATGCATTCCGAAAGGAGGACTTCATATGTGGAGCAATAATATTTGTTACTACCAATGATTACCTCACGCTATTTGCTTTGTCTGGATAGATCAAAGGGAAGACGGGATGCTTGGTTTGCTTGGATGGTACTACATGGGTGTACCTGAATGCATCCAAGAAGATAGTTTACCTAAGGAACCAACGCTTCTTAAAGACAAGTCACAAGTACTGCAGCAAATTGTTCTTTAGATTTTATAACAACACCCTAGAGATTGAACCCCCTCCGGAGAGACGTCATAACGGAGAACACGTGTACAGAATGGTGAAAAACATACGCGTCGTCTATGGAAAGAAGAATCCGGATGGGACAAATAGAGATAGAAGCACACCTCCTGTCGAAGGCGTACCTTTCAAGAAACAATCGATCTTCTTGCATTATCTGCCTTATTGGCCAGACTTAGAGGTCCCTCATGCCATTGATGCTTTGCACGTGTAGAAGAATATCTTTGAGAGTCTCATTGCTACCTTGATGGACATAGGCAAGTCAAAGGATGGTCTGAAAGCACGAAAAGACATGGTGCCGCTAAACATGATGCCACAGCTTCACCCGGTACCTGAGGCTAATGGAAAATACACTCTGCCTATGGCGTGCTTCAACCTAACACCAGACGAGAAGAGAGCTATATGCACTTTCCTGAGGGAGGTCAAAGTCCCGACTGGATTTTCAGCAAATGTGAAGAAGCTAGTGTCGATGAAGGACTTGTCAATAAGACACTGTAAGGCTCATGATTGTCATGTGATGCTGACAGTGTTTCTACCTATTGCAATCAGGGCTATAAAGTTAGAGTTCTTAAAAATGGCCATCACCTGCATGTGCTACTTCTTTTCGAAGATCTCACAGAAGACGATTGGCAAGCAAGAGTTGAGCGACCTACATAAATTTGTGGTGGAGACACAAAACCAACTAGAGATGTGTTTACCTCCTGCTTTTTTAATATAATGCCACATCTCATGATTCACATGGTTCATCAGATACAGGCGCTGGGCCCTTGCTACTTGCATGAAATGTGGTCCTATGAGCGGTTCATGTCTGTTCTAAGTCGATACGTGCATAATCGAGCATACCTAGAGGGCTCCATGATAGAGGATTACAGTACTGAAGAAGTCGTCGAGTGCTGTCAAGAGTACCTAAAAGTACAGAAAGGGATTGGTAAACCTGATTCTCATCACAAGGGTAGGCTGGCTGGGAAGGGCACCAGTGGTAGAAAAGTGTTCATCGACCATGATTACAAAGAGGTGAGTCGGGCACATTACAGTGTCTTGCAGAGTACACAACTGATGCAACCATATATTGATGAACACTTGCCTATCATTATGGCGGAGAGAAATGGTCGTTCGGATGATTGGGTTATGAAACAACATAAGCAACGACTAACTATATGGTTGAAGGACCAAAATATACCGCTTGGAGAAACCATAGACTCTATTACCATCGGTAGGTTGGCAGAGGGGCCATCGAGACAGGTGACATCTTGGAATGCTTATGACATCAATGGGTATACGTACTATACCAACGCAAATGATAGTAAATATGTGAACCAAAATAGCGGCGTTCGAATAGAGGCTCTCGATGGATTGGGGTGAAAGATCCAATACTTTGACATCATTGAAGAGATATGGGAACTTGACTATGGAAGGGATATAACGGTGGCCCTGTTTCGATGCCGCTGGATCAAACAACACCAACTGAACGAGATCAGATTGAGAGTCCTAGACCTCGAGAATCTAGGCTACCAAGATGACCCTTGGGTGCTCGCTTCACGTGTCACACAAGGTTTCTATATGTCTGACCCACAAAGTAACCTCCCCCTGAAGAAGAAGACATAGCACGTGGTTGCCTCCGGGAAATAGCACATTATCGGAGTTGATGGTGTGGACAATGTTGAAGCTTAGAATAACTACGATGAGATGCTGCTATTCACAGACTTTCCTAAGAAGATCAGTGTTGTGGAAAAGAACCTATCCAAAGATATATTGCCATGGGAATGAAAAGGAGTCAAGGGAAAAGTCGTTACAGCGGACTAGCTAGTTGTTGAACGTGTAGTGTTTGTGTAAGTGTGTGTTTGTAAGACTTCATTTATGCATGCGTGTGAGACTATATATTTATGTATGTGTGTAAGACTATATATTTATGTATGTGTGTGAGACTACATTTTATGCATGTGTGTGAGATTACCCTTTGCAACATCCGGATGAATCTATTTCAACATCCACTCTATTACTACTAAAACTTTATGAAATCACTTAACACTTTATGAAATGAAGAAATGCTCAAAATAAAAGTAGGAGATCTTGACGAGTTATACAACTTTTATATTCATCACCTTTACGGTTGAAATTATTTAGTGGTTGAAAATCAGGTTTGAAGCTGTCATTTTCTGAAATTCAAAATTTAAAATATTCAAATTTTGTCAAATAAAAAGATGACCAAAATAAAAGTTGTAGATAGTGATGTGTTCAACAACTTTTATATTCATCACCTTTACAGCGGAAATCATTTATTGGTTGAAAATCAGGTTTAAAGGTGTCATTTTCTGAAATTCAAAATTTGAATTTTTTAAAATTAGTGACAAAGATAGATGACTAGACTAAAATAATAGAGCATGATTTTAAAAATTTTTAGAAAAAAAACTATCACATTTGGAGTTAGTATGAGGGAAAAAAACTAGTTACAAGTTTCAACCACAGATTAAAAAGAGAAATCGCACTTGTTCATCATTGATCATCATGAACAGTTGTGATTTTTCTTTTTAATCTCTGGGTAAAATTTGTAACTAGTCTTTCTCCCTCATACTAACTCCAAATATGATGATTTTTTTTTCTAAAATTTTCTAAAATCATGCCCTATCAAGTTACTGTGTTGATTTGGTCATTCTTTTTATTTGACAAAGTTTGAGCAATTCAAATTTTCAAATTTAAAAAAAATGACAAGGTCTAACGAGATTTTTAACCAATAAATGATTTCAACTGAAAAAGTGATGAATACCAAAGTTGTATAATTCATCAAGATCTACAACTTTTATTTTGATCATTTCTTCATCTAACAAAGTGATAGTAAACATTGTTCACAAAGCAACATGTTTCTCGTATAATTCATGAAACTATGAGTCATATGTAAATTTATGAACAATGTTTACTAATACTTTGTTAGATGAAGAAGTGACCAAAATAAAAGTTATAGATAGTGATGAGTTGAACAACTTTTATGTTCACGACTTTTATTGTTGAAATCATTTAAGGTTTCAAAATCTTGTTTGAAGTTGCCATTTATTGAAATTCAAAATTTCAACTGTTCAAATTTGGTCAAATGAAAAGATAATCAAAATAAAAGTTGTACATACTGATGAGTTCTACAACTTTGGTATTCATGAGTTTTTTCAGCTGAAATCATTTACTCCTTCAAAATATTGTTTCAAGTTGAAATTGTTTGAATTTCAAATTTTGAATCGTTCAAACAAAGTCACATGACAAGGTGACCAAAATAAAAGTTGTACATGTTGATGAGTTATACAACTTTTATGTTTACAACATTTTTATTTTAGATCATTTAATGTCATAAAATTGTAGTCAAAGTTTTAAAATTCAAATTTTTATTTTTTATTTTTTTTGTTTTCTACATTGTTTTGACTACAATTGTTTTTATATATATTTGGGCATATATAGAATAATACAAAATATTATATACAAAATATTATAATTGTGCATATATACAATTATTTTTATATTACTTTGTGTTTTTGTGATATAAAAATACAAAATTAATAATTTAATAAAATAGAAAATATTTTTAGGGGCGGCTATATCAGGAACCGCCCCTACAAATGAATTTTTAGGGGCCACTAGATCAGGAACCGCTCTACAAGGGCGGCTGGATCAGGAACCGCCCCTACAAATCCACCTGGGTATATAACCACGGGCGCTCTGGTGAACAAGTGTTGGGCGCTCTCTTCTTCCTCCCGACACGTCAGGCTGCCCACGGTGCTCGCGCTAGGGTTTTAGAGCCCAAGCGCCTCCCTGCTCCCGCTGCGCCTCCCTGCTCCCGACTGCTTCCTCCGCGGCGGCGCGCTCCACCGCTTCGAGTACGACGTCCCCGTGACCTCCCTGCTCCCGCTGTGCCCCTCCCCACGCCGCCTCTCTGCTCCCACGTTGTGCCCCTCCACACGCCGCTCCCTTCTTCCTCCCGACGTCGTCAGTGCTGGGCGCTCTCTTCTTCCTCCCGACACCGTCAGGCTGCCCACGGTGCTCGCTAGGGTTTTAGAGCCCAGCGCCTCCTCGCTCCCACTACACCTCCTGCTCTCCCGCCCGGTTTCCTCCATGGCTGCCAAGCTCCACCGCTTGAGTCACAGGCGTCCTCGTGTTCTCCTGCTCCCGCCGCCTCTCCCACGCCGCCTCTCTGCTCCCAGCTTCGCCCCTCCACGCCTTGCCTGCACGCCGGTGGGAAGCGCTCCAAAGGTGAGGCATCGCTATCCCTCCCACCAGTCCCGTCTGCCGTTCGCCATAATTTTTTGGTTCTACTAGATGTCGGTTGTCCTCGCCCCTTGCGAGAAGTGCTTGGCATCGGATCTGCGTGTGTCCCTCTGAGAGCGAAGCGAGACCCGTGTTCAGTTGGTCATTTGATTATGCTCGTTGCCTCCAAAATTGAAATACAAATCAAGAGTTTTCCCTCTATGCTTAGGTCATTACTCTCTAACTTCATTGCTAAATTGAACCTTAAAGTCTAGCTTTGTATTTGACTCTCCGAGTAATGTGTGTGAAGATGGATCAAAAGAATACAATCAAATCTGAAGAAATCAGACAGGGTTGCAGACTAAAAATTTGTATATAAATGTATCACAGTTAGATCTGCTTCATATGCAAATGCAAAAAGTATAAACAATTTTACCCAGCTACTGATAAAAAATGATGTAAGTGCTAACTGGTAAGCAGCGCACTAACATGTTCTTGGCTAGATGCTTGGTTAACAAATTTTAAATTTCAATGTAATCTTCGGTTTTTAGTGAAGTTCATTTAAATAGATTTTGTGGTAGGCTCTGAAAAATTAGAAAAAGAACACTTCTCATGGTCTCACATCAAACTAGAATATCATGCTTGGATGTCGAAACCTTCCTAAATTCACTGTAGCTAGTGGATTTGGAATTGGAACTTGTTATACTGTTGTTGCTATGCTAACACATTGCGTTGACCAGCAAAAGAACTGATTGAATATTTGAGAACTATCCATCTCTAATTTTTAGTTCAATTCATTGTGTAAAAATTGCGCAATAAGTTTAATTAAGGGAAAATTATACTAACTGATACTTTATTGTTCCTTATCTGTGGTAGGTGTGGGGTTACATAGGATATTGTATTACAAGATCTGTCTTATTACATCATATTCCACTATGATAATTCCTTTAGGAAGGGCAGTAGAAAAGCACTGTAGCTCTTAATTTTGAACTTTAATGAGAAATTCTGCTGATCTCTTGATATTAGAGAAAGTAAACCAATTTAAGAAGCTGAAATGTCATGTACTTTGTAACATGCATGCAGTACTACCAGTAGTAGCACAAAAAACATCCTCTCATTTGTCCCTTCATGTCTGCAGTTCCACGGGAAACCAGAGGTGCAAAACAACCGCTTGACTGGTCCAGTTCCACGGGAACTGACAACAATCTCTAACCTCAAAGTGATGTAAGTTCTGTTGCTCCCTTCTGTTAGTACAATGCAGAAAGCCGTGAAGCATGCCTTTTGGTCTTGTGATCCAAGAACACTGAAACAGCTGTCCTGAAACTGACTTTGTGCAGCAATGGAACAAACTAGGTGGTTGCTCATACATTTAACATTTTGTTGCTGGTAAAGTAGTAACTATTGAAGTGTAGTTGAAATGCTGCTCAGCTCATGGATTTTGTTAGTCTACCAATAAAATTTGGCCTTAAACTACTAGATTTGCATATTGCCATATTCTTTATTCATATGTTTTTGAGTTGACAGTCTGCTTATGATATTTGTTGCTTAAATCCTAAACTATGTGAACTATGGTTTCACTGTGTTCCTCAATTTTTCCCATTTTCGTACTTGGTTTCGATCTCGATTTCCCTGAGTTTGGGTCACTTCCAAGCGATGATTTCTTGGGGATGAGTTCATGCCAGGTTGAGTTTTATCTGTGCAAAGTTTGGTTTGGATTCATGGAGTTTTGGGTTGGATTTTGTCGATTCTTTGTCCGCTCCTATTTCTGTTCATAGTCTGTCGCTGTTCTCGGTCTTCTGTTCGTCTCACAGATTTCAGGTCATGGCCGACCATGCGGAGCAGACCCCGCACCTCCACCTACTGTTCCTCGGGTCATGGCTTTCTTCTCAAAGCCGAGCGGTGAGGCAACGAGCTGAGCCCGGCGCCATGCGCTTCTTTTTCTCTGTCTCCGTTCTCTTCCTCCTGTTCGCTTCGTCGGTCTCATGTGTTTTGGGCCTGAGCAAACCGGTACAGCAGAGTGCTCGCCCTTGGTGGGCTGCTCGCCGAGCCAGAGCCCAGCAGCCGAGCACGGCACCAGATCCCTCCGCTCCCAGACAGAGCCGGCAGCCATGCAGAGCCACTCACCTCTTCCTTTCCGTGTTCGTCGGATTTGACTGGTGATTTTTGGAGCCAAGTGCAGCAGCTTGTTCTTACTTGTTTTTGATTGGTCTATGGCTTAGTGCTTGCATCCGTGACCTACTAAAGCAATCAATCATTGATTAATCTTTGTAGTTTTAATTTTCTTCTTGTCATTTGATTTGGTATCTCCGGTTGTGAGTTGAACTCATTTTCGCTGTCTTGTTCTCGGCGTTTGCAGACCAGTGTTTGAGCTTTCTTTCTCTCTGTCACAGCCAGTGCTAGAGCCACAGTGCGTGTGCAGTTCCTGCCTACGGTTGCTTCCTTAACAAATGTTTTCATTGAGCTTATAGCAGTAAGTGATTTCCTATGTTTTCATATTGGCCGGTTTCTACTGTTAACTATATTTGTGATATTTTCTTGGACTACTCTGTTTTCTGTTATCATGATAACTACTTCTACTACTTCCCTACTACTACTGTTACTACTTCTACTACTTCTGTCTTCTATCAACTACTTCTACTTCTGTCAACTACTTCTACTACTTCCCTACTACTACTGTCTACTACTTCTGATTGTTCGATCTGCCTATCAGGTTCGGAAGATATTAAGCATATGATGTTCATGTGTGATCGAGCAAAGTCAGTATGGCAGCTGTTGCTTTTATTGGGAAGCAGCACCTGCTTTTTTTACCAAATCTCCCCTCTCCTCTATTTTTGCCACCTTTCCTATCCTCTATGTTTGGGAAGCAACTGCTGCTTTTTTTACACCTTTTCCTCTCTATGTTTGTTAAGCAGCTATTGCTTTTTTGCCAAATCTCCCCTCTCCTCTCCTCTCCTTTGTTTTGCCGATGATAATATTGTCCAAGTCCATACATTATATGGAATATGAGCTAATGATCAAGAACTTGTGAGGAACTTAGCATCATTAGCAGCCGCCCCTACATTACCTTCTCCTCTCTTCTCTGTTATGATACCTTGATGCTCTAAGTTCATGATCAAATGATGATTGACATGTTTCTGAGGCCTCTACTACTGCTACTACTCATTTTTTATATATTATTGTTTTATAGGACTACTTTGGTTTATAGACCTTTTTGATTTCTTATACCTTCACGCGTACCTAAAGCACACTTTCTTGCATCTATTAGAACAAAGCGCGAAATAATGTCGCGGACACCAGACAGTGCAGCCCGATGCCCCGAGCATGACGAGCAGCCAACCTATGAGGAGCAAGCACTAGAGGACCAGCTTACTTAGGAGCAGTTCGATAATGAGTTAGAAAAGGATCTAGAAGTGATGCTTACTCAGGAGCAGTGTGACGAGGAGGAAGGGGGAGCAGAAGGAAGAGCAAGAGAGGCTGCTGAAGGTGAAGAAGAAGAGGATGATGTTGATGATGACTCAGAAGAGGGATATGTAAGTCCTGAGGATCCTTTCCCACATGAAGCCAGAAGGAGGCCAACAGAGGAAGATTTGGACAAGGATTTTGACCCGAACGAGGAGGTAGGGAAAAAGCCTTAGCTTGTAAATTTTGCTAAAGCTTTGGCTGTGTTACCTCTGCTAACACTTTGACCTGTTGTATATACAGGTCCCTCCTGAAACTCAAAAAAGACAACATCGACGTCCACGACATCTTGCTGGACAAGATGGAGTAGAGGAAAGGAGAGCAGAGGCAACAGCCACAGAGACGGATCACGATTCCTCTGCTCCACAACCTTAAGATACAACCACGACTACCAAGCCTAAGAGGAAACGAGGGGATAGAAAAGGAAATCTATATCCAGATAAGGCATGCTATGTGATAACAGAGGTCGGGCCAGCAGGGGAGATCTTTGAGCCCAAGGAATTAAGAGGATGATTCCATAATGCGATCAGGGCCCTAGTAAGAGATAAATTGAACCCAGCAATCCCTAACTGGAAAGAGGTACCAGAGAACAAAAAGAATGAACTATGGGATAGGCAGCTGAAACTCAATTTTAGATTTCCAGAGAGTAAGCACGAACTGATAAAAAAATGCTTTCTGGATGATGGGAGAGTCATTCCGACATTGGAGATCGGAGCTCAACACGAAGTATATCCAAAAGGGGTTAACTCCCTTCAACGAGTTTGGCAAAATAACTCCTAGTCAATGGGAGGAGCTCGTGGCTCAGAAGACTTCACCGGAGGCATTGGAGCTCAGTGCCCGTAACACCGAGCTAGCGAAGAGGAACAAACACCACCATCATCTAGGCCCCAGTGGCTACTATGCCAAGGAAGAGCAGTTTAGGAAGATGGACGAAGAGGCCGCAGCTACTGGGAATATCGATGTGATGAATTTGAAGGTACGCTCAAGGAATTGGACATATGCGAGGAGTACAGAATCATCCGGTGGTAATCTTAAGTTTGATAAGCCGAAGACCCAAGAGGTAGTATCAAGGATACTGAAATATGCTGAAGACAAGGAGAAGGGCTCATTCAATCCTTCCAGAGAGAGGGACGAGCTTAGCCTTGGCTTGGGAAACAAGGAGCACACATGCCGCACTAGGGGGCTAGGGAAAAGGATGACCTGGAAGCAAGGATTCAAAGAGGACATGCACATGTACAAGAAACATGGCAGAGACCAGGAGACTAATCTTGAGCTCCAAGTGAAGGCTCTAGTTGCGAAGAAGCTGGAGGAGCAAGGACTGTCTATGGAGCCATGGATATTAGTGACGCCACCAGGAGAACTGGCATTAGTTGGCAGCCCTCTGAAAGTTCCTAGCAGCCAAGGTTCCACTATAGCCACAACCCCCGTCGATCGCATACAGGAACCAACTAGTTGCACCTTGGTGTTTCTCAGCGGCCGGCAGAACACTGTGATGGAGGTGGCAACGGGTGTGGCACATCCTCCTGGTGGCTTACACCACAATAATAAAATACTGTCGGACTACACTAGGGTCGAGGTGCATACCGTGAAGCCCAAGTTCATGCAGTGGAGGATAGACTACGCAACTCCCGAGGGCTGGTGTTACTCGGAGACGTTATTGGGCAGTTCATCCTCTGGCACAAATGGGACATTATATTGACTGCTTCTTCACCACATCCCCCTCTCCAAAATTTGGAGCGAGTTGTTGAGGTCGGGGAGATATTTTCACCGTCTCGTGACCACCACATTCCTGAGATGACACATTCTTCCCTGCCTCCTAGCGACCATGTGCCTGATGAGATGCCACAATCTTCTCCAGCTCGTACCGAGCAAGTGCATGATGAGATGTCACAGTCTTCTCAACAAGCACAGCCGATACATGAACAACGAGTGCCTCCTGAAAAAGGTGATGCACAAGAAGATGACGACGTGCCTGAATGGGAACTTTGAAAGAAGCATCCAATCACCATAAGGCCAGTTTATGTTCCGATGAAAGACGTCTCGTCGGTGTCCAAGTGGTATTCCCATGACTAGTTCAAGCCTAAGAACCAAGTTAAAAAAGTCCCATCACAGGGTTCTGAGGAGGCCGTCACTAGCAAACTCCACCAAATTGCAAAGCAGTATCCAAATGTTGATGCCATCAAATGGTCAAAGGATTGCCCAAAAACATATGAAAGAGGCAAGCCCTTCCTACCAAACCGGGACATCCAGCGCCTACCACTTGGAATGAGAAGGTTCCATGATTGGTACTTGCATGTTCTCCCAACGAGCATAGACCTCATACAAGCATGCTTCCCCACCGGCACATTTGGATGCCCAGCCGGGAAAATTGTCTTTGACTTCAATGACATGTAGACGTGCTTTCACCTGGGAGCAATGGAGATGAATCTAATTCACACGTGGTGCCTGTAAGTCCTTGTCCTCCTGATATGATATGAATGTAATCTTTGAATTTTGTTGTAACTAACCCACGCCGTGATGTGTAGAATGCAAGTGCAAATTGTCAAACAAATGCCAAGTGTGAAAGCCGGGTATATAGACCCTCAAGATATAGCCCAAATAAATTTTAATTACCCTAAACAGTGGAAACTGGATGCTAAAGAGCTAGCCGCTGCAAAGACTCTTTGGGAGAAAGAGCACATCCGTACGGCAAAACTAAGGGAAGAGTCCCTTAAGGTTGCGGCATACATTGCCCTGGCTTTCAAAATTCTCCAATAGCACTCTACTATATGGCTACCATACAACTTCGAGTAAGTTCAACTCTATACTTAAAGCTTTGTTTGATATATTTTATTCGATGCAAAAGAGCTTATCTAGTTCTATGATTAAATCCATGCAGCAACCACTGGATTTGTATAGCCGACGATGTCGGGAGGAGCATGGCATGGGTCTTTGATTCAATAGATAGGGACCCGGTGACATACAAAGACTTCATATCGATTCTCAAGACGTATACATATTGACAATCCTCATTAGCTTATATGTTTGTATACATACTTGTAACATTCACTTTTGGATACTAACAAGTTGTATTTGCTAAAATAATTCGAATAGGGCATTTAGGTTCTATGTCACTACACATCACGAAAGGCATGATCCAGCAAGGAAGGAAAAGCTGGCTATAAAAACACTATGTGCGGTAAGTGTAACTTACTTCTTCAGTACTCCATTACATGGCTGTTAAAAGCATTACTTAACATTTTCATATGCAAAACACACAGTGCCCCAAGCAGAAGCTTGGGAGTGTACATTGTGGATACTATATATGTTCTATGATGAGTAACACCGGTGCCTATAGGAGACACCCCTTAAGGGTAAGTTTGAACCTCTTCATCCGTAGTATAAAAACTTCATACATGGTATGAAATACTAAACCGAAACTTGTTCTCTTGTAGTGGAAAGAAGAGAAAGGAATGAAAAGAGACCCATACAAGGATGACCAACTCTTAGAGCTCGTCGGCGACCTTTGCAACTTCATATTAGACCAGATTGTACACGTCAAGGGCGCCTACCATGACCGAGAGTCTGACTTAGGTAGAAATCCTCAGTACCAACACCTTCGTGAGACCGAAAGGCTAGCTCTAGGACGTTGATAACAATGTGTATGGAATTTGTATAATTAATGATGGATTGTATATATTCTTGTGAATTGGACTTGTAATTGTAGTTTATATAATACTCTTGTGCTTGTAGTCTAAGGGGTTTGGAATGTTGGTCGCGGGGTGTTCGGCAAAGCGAACGCGGTTTGGAACGTTGGTCGTGGGGCGTTCAGCAACGCGAACGCTGGATGGAATACGTGGAAACAAACATTGTTCTGGTCGAATTTGAATTGTAAATTCGAATTTTTTTTATGGGAAAACGTACTGTAGGTGCGGTTCTAGATTGAACCGCCCCTACAAACAGGTATTATAGAGGCGGCTGGTACTACAGCCGCCCCTACAAATCAATTTGTAGGGGTGGCTGGTAATACGAGCCGCCCCTACAAATCGATTTGTAGGGGCGGCTGGTAATACGAGCCGCCCCTATAAATCGATTTGTAGGGGCGGCTGATACTATAGCCGCCCCTACAAATCGATTTGTAGGTGCGGCCTGTGAACCGCCCCTACAAATGCATGATTTGTAGAGACGGTTTGGTAGGGGCAGCTGGCCAAACCGCCCCTACAAAGGGTTACGAGCCGCCCCTAAAAGATGTTTCTATAGTAGTGAAATGGAGAATAGGGTGGGGAACCCGGCCAATTAGCAGCTTGATTGATCAGGTGAGAGATAGGAGCACAGAGTCAGCGCGGTACTGGTTCGTTTCCTTCCTCAGGCAGCCAACCACGTATGTACCCCTCTTCAAGTCGATGAGGAACCCGGTTTTGAAGAACAAAACCAGATACACACCATATGTGAGTCCAGGAAGTCAAATCTCACATATAGCAACAAATAAGGGTAATATCAAAAGACAATGCTCAATATATAACGTACTTAGTATAAAGGATATAACCTTAGACAGCAGACAGCGGAAAGACAACTCCGATCTTCGGGTGAAGACTCCAATCCACAGGGACAACTGACTGGTTGAGCCTAACTCCTCCAGACTAGCAATCTGGTACCCATCCGGTATTTTTTCAAAGATTTAAAAAGTAAAGCAAGCGTAAGTACATGTCGTACTCAACAAATATAATATGGGGTTCATGAGGCTCAAAAGGTTGACACTGGTTTAAATGCGATTAGCTTTTAATGAGTCATCTTTTAGCAATTGGGTGGCAACAAGTTTATCCACAAGCCCATATAAACACATGATCAGGTAAACATGAATAATAAATAGCATAAACAATAATCATTAGTGAGCATCTTTATCATTAGTATCATTAGTGTTCATCATCTATTCCGTAAGGGTTCTAAGGCCACTCGTGACCGTGAGGACGGCTGATATACCAGTTTTACACTCAGCAGAGGTTGTACACTTTTACTGTGAGTTGTGATTTACCCTTTCGCCCGAGCTGATCAGCCTCTTGACCCACTACCAAGGAAGGTTGGCAGGGTTTACTATAAAGCCTTTTAAAGGTTCGTCTAACAAGTTAGGGCCATTAGATTCACTCCACAAACAGATATAGGAAACCCCCTATCGAATGGCACAATTCCATCGTGGCTATACATATAAGAGTAGAGGCTGTCCTATACCTAATTCATCAAGTCATTCTTACGCCAATAAAGGTAACCTCTAACAAGCTATAAAAGGTCCTCATACTAAGCTAAAGCCAGAGCCATGTAGCCCTCACAGTTGTACTGTAAGTCCCGGATGATCACTTACAGATAAGTCCTTAGGGAGAGGAATCTAGAGCACCATAAAACAACCCAATGCTCTAGCCCTCTTGATCCATGTTGCTAAAAAACATATTTTAGTGTTTATTGCATATACAATTAGTCAAGTTACAAGATCATGGTTGTAGTTGAGCACTAGCATCATACTACCCAATGCAATACCCCATAGGTATCAAGGCACAAGGTACAAAGTACTAGGATATCCTTAGTGGTAGTCCAGGTAGACACATGCAGTATGAATTAAATGATTAACAGTGTATAGGACAACAAGGATGATCCCATGCTATACTTGCCTTAAACTTAGATCCTTCTTCAAGTCTAAAACTTCAAAGATCTGCTTCTTGATTCACCACGTATAACTCACCGACTGGACATGATCATAAAGCACCACACAAGCATCCATGCAATCATACATGAAGCAAATAATAGATCTAGATTAAAACAGTACACCAATCAAAGAAAAATAAGTAAATGAGTGTGAAACACGATTCTACGCATCGCTACGAACACACAGACGCGAAGAACACACAACTACGGATTGAAAGAAACGACTACTAAAAGATCTACTCACAAGAGAAAATATAAAACTATAAGCTTCATGTGTTTTAACTATATAAAAGCTTAAATAAATTGAATTAAGTCAATTTTAGATTTGAATTATAAAACTAAAGTAAAACAAATCATATTTTATTTATAAAGTCTAGTTGCATAATTATTAGTCAAGATATGATTTAAACCATGAAATTTCAGAAATAGTAATATGATAAACAATGTTACTAACACGTAGATCTCGTCGCTATGAATCTAATGCAACTTGAATTGGTCAAATCAGAGCTAAAACGTAGAAGATATGAATTAAACAAGATTTTCTTTAATAAATTAAAAGATTAAATCTAACCTTGAATTTTAAAAGTTGAAAACATATCTAACAGTAGGATGAGCATGTAGATTATGAAATTACAAACCTAACGCAAGTTGAATGGATCAAAACGGAGTTAAAACGGAGATTTTATGGTTAAAACAAAATCAGTGGGAAATCTGTAAATAAGGAATTTGTATATTTGAAGTCAACCGAACAAAGTACACTTTTAAAAGAAGAAAGCATAAGCTGTGAAATATGCAATGGACCATGGGTTCTATTTTGAAGAAACCGAGGGCTCTTTACAAAGATGGCCTGCGAAGGGATATGGGATGATCTGGACCACTGGATTGGAGATGGACGGCTCAGATTAAAAGAGAGGGAGAAAGAGAAGGTTGCCGGCCGGAATAGTAGCCGGCTCGGTGTTTGGCCTTTGCCGACGATGGAGCTTCACCAGAACAGTGATTCCAGGCACAGTTTACAATGGGAAAGGCATGAGCGGAGAGAGGGAGGCATGGCGAACTCACCGCGAGACTTCCTTGGGGTCGACGGCAAGTCTTCGACGTCGTGCTTACGGCGGCAGCGGAGTTCGATAGCTAGGGCACGGGGTGGCGCGTGCGACTTGGGCGAGGCGGTGCAGGGGCTCCAGATTTATAGGGGCAGAGCAACGTGGGCGACACGGCAAGATGGGGTCATGGTGGCGTGGGGCTCTTGGCTTGACGTGGAGACAGGACGGACGAAGAGTCCATGGCAGCAGCGGTGGAATCCGGCCTGGTTACGTGAGGTAGGAGAAAGGCCTGACAGGGTGGGTCCACTGGTCAGATAGACAGAGGAAGCAGGTCTAGGCCATCAGATAGACAGAGAAGAGAGGAGGCGCGCGTCCACGTGGACTGCAGCTAAGCTGGGCCAAGGCACTGGGCCGGGAAGGAGTGGGCCTGCGTGGGAGAGTGGGAGAGGAGCACTTGGGCTCGCTCGGGAAGGGCCTGAGGGAGAAAGGAAGAGCAGGCCAAGCAGGCCATCGGTCCAAGGGAGCAGGGGCAGTGGGGAGTGGAAGCCAGCAGCAGGCCGGGCCAGAGAGCAGGCCAGCTGGGCTAGAATGGAGAGAAAAAGATTTTTCCTTTTTAGTTTGTTTTCCTATTTCCAAACCACATTCAAATATGAACCAAATGCAAATTCAAATAGAGTTTTGAATATACTTTTCAATTCAAATAAAAGTGAGTAAATTTTAGTAAGTTTTCAAAAATAATTTTTACAACTTTTTAAATTCTTTTATTTTCTAATTTTGTTTTCTTTTACTTCAAAGCCATTTTTAATTTATTTTTCAAAAGCATTTTGAATATTTTTAATTTGAATCAAATCCACACAATTTAAAGAAACAAATGCACCGGCATGTATGCACAAATATGTTGCTACCTTATGATGAATTTTAATTTAATGAAAAAAATTTATTTTCCTATATTTCATGAGCACAAAATTCAGAAATAAATTATTTTAAACCTATTTTCAAAAGAGACAAATTTTAGGGTGTTACAATTCTACCCCCTTAAGATGAATCTCGTCCTCGAGATTCAGAAGACGTCAACTAGGAGATAAGAATACTCTATCTTTGAATTCTTCTTTACTTCCTCACGTAGTTCCACCTTCTTGATAAGGATCCCACTTAACTTTGCATATCTGTTGACCTTACTCCAAATATCTTGCCGAACTAATTCCATGATCCTGACAGATACTCCAAATAATATTCAGGTAACTCCAATCACTAGGCCACCTTTTCTTTTTAATCCATACTTATTAGACCTCTTCCTTCATATGTTCACCTTCTAATGGAGCCTTACGAATTTCTTGGTCAGAAGAAAATTCTACTACCAATCTTCAAAATATTAAGGATTTTGGTTAAGTTGCTAGAACTTGGAATACAATTCTTAGCCCTTGGTGTCACCCGAACCTTCTTAGCACAATTCTTCGTTGCTAAGAGCATCGGCCATGACTTTGCATCCTTGAAGTATTAGCACTTTTTCAAGTCATAGTCAATTTCTGTCCACGATGAGTGCTCATTCCCAACTTAGTATTGATGTCCTTTAGATTCCTACCATCCACGTTGATGTCACTATTTATGTCAAGATTATAATGCCTCGAGTGATCCTCTGATAGAATCTTACTATTCCAAGGAACTCTGATAGGTTCTAATTCAACCCTCACTAACTTTCTGAGTTTCTTCTTCATAATCCTAACACTAGAGATATCTGAACTGAGAAAATAACTTCCTTCAACCAAAGCTCACTTTCCAACTTGGTAAATCATTGAGATGTTCTGAATCTCCATTGAACCAACCGTAGATATCCAATATCTCCTTCCTTTGTCATCCATACCAACCTATCCTAGGTATGTTGAAGATTAAACTCCCAATTGATAATAGCTCGAAGAGAAGCTCAATTCTTGATGAATACATCAGTTCCTTGTAGACGACATAACAAATTATCCATCTGCGCTTGATGATGATCTCTCATCCAGAGGCATAACCTATATGTCAGTGCGAAAAGTGACTAACTAGTAAATATTTGTCGTTTTGCCGTACGTTGTGATTGGATGTGGCCAAGCACTCAATGACACATGATTTATACTGGTTCGGGCAATGTGCCCTATGTCCAGTTTGAGTCGGTCGATGACTTTATTCATAAGCCCAGGTGCTCGAAGTTTGTTGTGGGGTTACAAATGAGCGGGAGTAAGATGGGGGGTGTTAGAGGTCCGGTCGGACTCTGGACCAAAGGGCCAAGAGTGACGGGAGCTCCTAAGTGCACTAAGTATTGGAACGTATGCTCTGTGTAGCTTTAGAATGTCTAAAGCTAGCAGAGAGTGAGTCGAAATGATCCGTCTATTGTCCATTTGTTCATTGTCTTGTGTTTGATCTTTTTTGTTGGGAGAGGGCGCATCCCCTTTTATAGATGAAGGGGACAGCCTTACAAGTGAGAGAGAGGGAGAGTGTGTGAGCTATCTAGTCTTGTTGCCCATGCCATCGGGTACAAGACGATTTGTCAGCGCCCACAATACTATTGACGTCCAGATGTATGTGGTTGGCTCCATCATATTCTTCTGGTATGGCAAATGTCGACGCCTACCATACTATAGGACAAATGTCGGCACCCACAACACTGTTCATGTTCTGCCATGTCTAGAAGGTT